>VWZX01007609.1:68153-298643 GCA_013399015.1 Galbula dea
GGCTACCGTGCTCCCCCTCCCCCAGGCCAGCGGCTCGCAGGCTCCCAAGCACAAAGATGGCGTGGTTCCCTTTTTTTCCGCTGAAGCCGCTCCGATGCCAAGCCCGGTCGCGACGTCGCCGGCCGCTCCGCTCGGCTGCCTCGCGACGGGGTGCTGGCTCCAGCCACCCCCTGGTAAGCGGCCCCCCGCCTTCCCCGCCCAGGACCACAGAGCTGCCATGGTGGGGGGCTACAGTGCCCTCCACATCCTCTGGGGGGGATGTATGGGGGGGTAACCAGCTCGCGGCTGACAGTGTCTCTGGTGCCCACCCAGCCCCGCTCTGGCTACCACCAAGAAGATGCTTCTGGAGGTTGATGGTGCTGGGGAAGCCAGGGCCAGGCGAGGCAGCAGCCAGATCTGGCCTGACGGGTGCTACTGGTTGGTGGGGGCACCGTGAGTGCTCCCTGACTGGCTGGGTGGATCTGGCTGCAGACAGCCTGGCATCGAGGGGCTGCCACTGCCTGGGGGATCTCCTGGGGCAGCTAGAGCTCTCCCTGGGCTTGTACCCCTAGCACGGTGAGCTGGTGCCACCAGTGTTGCCTGGCCACTTGCCCCAAAGGCTGTTTGCTTTTTGGCCTGGGGCGCCATTCTGAGTGGGAAAAGACCCCATTACGTGCAAGAATGGGTGGCATGCCCCTTCCTATGTGCTCTCCTTGCACGCCCTTGTTGTCTGACCTCCCCAAAAGCAGCTTGGAGATGCCCCGTGCTGTAAGACAGCTCCTGCCTGTTGGTCCGGGCAGAGCCGCTGGGCTGGTTCCCTGCACCGAGGGCACTTGGGGGTGAGGACCACAGGGGCTGATTGGTGGAGCCCCAACAGCACACGGTGTGCCAAGGCTTTGTCGTGCAACACATCGGTGGCACCGGGCTGGGGAAAGCAGCTCTCTGGGTGTGGGGGTGTCAGGGAGATGCTAGGTCAGGGTGCACCGTGGGGTGCTGGAGCCACCACGTGGGTCTTGCTCTGATTCCTGCTGAGCAGCGTCGCCGGCGAAGGAGCCGGGACCAGTTGGGTGAGTGAGGCTGTGCCGGTGCATGCCGAACCCCACCCTGCTGCCGGTGCCTCTGCACTGCCATGGCCCACGGCTGAGGAAGAAGAGGGTGGCAGAGGGCAGAAGCCAGCCTGGCCCTCACACACCCACCCCTGGCCACGTGTCAGCTCCATCCTGACCCAGGACATCCTGGGTTCTTGGGAGATCCCAAATGGGGATGGTGGTACTGAGGCTGGCTCAGGTGTGGGGTGCTGCCAGGGATTCATAGATTTGTAGAATGGTTTGGGTTGCAAAGGACCTTAAAGATCATCTAGCTCCAATCCCCCTGCTATGGGCAGGGATGCCACCCACTAGACCAGGTTGCCCAGAACCACATCCAACCTGGCCTTGAACACTGCCAGGGATGGGGCATTCACAGCCTCTCTGGACAACCTGTTGCAGTGCCTCACCAGCCTCTGAGTAAAGAATTTCATCCTAACATCCAGTCTAAATCTTACCTCTTTCAGTTTGAAGGGATGCTCTGCCCTGGCTTGGGACAGGGTTAAACTGGTGCTTTTGGCAGAACTGTGATCTGGAGGTAATTTCAGGGTTCTGGGGGGTGAGGGGGGTCCTACCCTTGTTGTTTCTTTGACACCTTGCCCTCCAAGATACGGTGCCCCAGGTGTGGAGCTGACAGGCTTGCACAAGGAGACGGCCACTGTCACCCAGCTGCACTTTCTCCCTGGCCAGGTAGGTGGGTGTCCTTGTGATAGGCCTGATGGCAGCCCCTTTGACTCCCCCACCCACTCTGCTCTTGTCCTAGGGCTGGCTCCTCTCCTTGCTGGATGACAATACACTGCATCTCTGGGAGGTCTGCCAGAAGGATGGCTGCTCCCACCTGGAAGAGACCCGCAGCTTCGGCCTCCCGGGACGCCCAGGGTCCGACAGTGCTAAGTACTTGCCTGGGAGGGGGTCTCCAGCTGCTCCCCCACCTGCCTAGCTGTGGGGCTGCGGCCGGGAGCGATATCACTGCCGTCTGGGAACGGCGTGGGGGAGCAGCCATCCCAGCTCTGGGCGGGATGGGTGGCCAAGGTCTCCTCGGTGGTGGTGGTTTTCTTGTTGAGATGCTTCTCCAATCACAACTGGGACAACGTGGGTGTGAGGGAAGGGTAGCCTTGAGCTTTTTATAGGTGCTGGCAAGGCCCAGGGGTGATTAATGGCTCTAACTGTTGTTAGCACTGAGGTTGTCTCTGTCTGTCCCCATCCTCCTGGGCCAGCAGGGATGGGGATGCAGCATCGGGGCAAGGGAGGTCTGGGGTCTCTCCAATGCTCCCTGACACCCAGCATGGAGCTGATGCAGCCCCTGCTCACCCCTCCAGCTGCTCCCCTGGCATCACACGAGTGACAGTGGTTCTGCCAACATCGACCTGCACGGTGGCCTGCCTGGGCACCGAGGGTGGTGCGGTGTATTTCCTCACCCTGCCCACCCTAGTGCTGCTGGAGGACAAAACCCTCTTCCCGGATGAGATCCTGCAGAGGTGAGCCCTGCCAGCCCCATGCCCCCTCCTCAACACTCCCAGCTCCTCCTGACCCCTCTGTGTGTGCCCCCTCCCCCCATGCAGTGTCCCTGATGACTACCGCTGCGGGAAGGCGTTGGGACCAGTGGAATCCATCCAGGAGCATCCACGTGACAGTAGCCAGCTCCTCATCGGCTACAGCCGGGGGCTGGTGGTCCTCTGGGAGCAGAGCACACGTGTTGTCCTGCACCTCTTCTTGGGGAACCAGGTACTGGGGATGGTGCTGCTGTGGCCTTGTGTATGTCCTTCCCTCCAGTCCTGGATGTTGAGCCTCCTATGTGCCCCCACAGCAGCTGGAGAGCTTGGCCTGGGAGCAGAGTGGGAAGAGCATCGTCAGTTCCCACAGCGATGGTGGGTACATGGTGTGGGCAGTGAATGGTGCCAGCCAGAGGACGCAGCAGCCTGTCATGTCCACCATCCCCTATGGTATGGAGCCAGAGGGGGACAACTGGGGGGTGTGGGGGCTGATCGCTCTATCCCAGTGTCGGTGCTGCAACCCTAGGGTTGATATTTTTGTTTCAGGTCCATTCCCTTGCAAAGCCATCAGCAAAATCCTCTGGAGGACCTGCGAGTCAGGGTATGTCCCCGTGGGGCCAGCTGGGCTGGTGGGTGGTCACAGGGGAAACATGCCACGTGGGGTGTGAGGTCTGATGGAGGCTGCTTCATCCTCCCCCACCAGGACCCCCTTCATCATCTTCAGCGGGGGGATGCCACGGGCCAGCTATGGTGACCGGCACTGCGTCAGTGTGCTGCAAGGCCAGAACCTGGCCACGCTTGACTTCACCTCCCGTGTCATCGACTTCTTCACGGTGCAGAGCCCTGAGGCCACTGAGGGAGGTATGTCCTGCTGAGGAAGCCCTGGGGAGCAGGTGGAGAGGAGTCTCTGCCAGCAGCAGCCAACTCTGTTTAATGAACTAGTGTGGCCAGCAGGACTAGGGCAGTTATTGTCTTCCTGTATTCGGCACTGATGTGGCCACACCTCAAATCCTGGGTTCAGTTTTGGGTCACTCACTCCAAGAAGGACATTGAGGTGCTGGAGCATGTCCAAAGAAGGGCAACGAAGGTGGTGAAGGGTCTAGAGCATAAGTCATGTGTGGATCAACTGAGGGAACTGGGGTTGGTTAGCCTGGAGAAAAGGAGGCTCAGGGGAGACCTTCTTGCTCTCTACAGCTCCCTGAAAGGAGGTTGGAGCGAGGGGGAGTCAGTCTCTTCTCCCAAGCAACAAGGAGGCTTAGGGAAAGGAGATTGGAGTGAGGTGGGGGTTGGTCTCTTCTCCCAGGGAACAAGAAATAGGACTAGAGAAAACAGCCTCAAGTTGTGCCAGGGGAGGTCCAGGTTGGATATTAAGAGAAATGTCTTCCCTGAAAGGGTTGTCAAGCACTGGCCCAGGCTACCCAGGGCAGTGGTGGAGTCACCATCCCTTGAGAGACTGAAAAGCCATGGAGATATGTGGTGCTGAGGGACTTGGTTTAGTAGTGACCTGGCAGTGCTGGTTAATGGTTGGACTTCATGATTTTAATGGTCTCTTCTAACCAAAACGATTTTGTGATTCGATGATCTACCTCCTCCCCAGGCTTTGAGAACCCCCGTGCCCTCGTGGTGCTGGTGGAGGAAGAACTGGTGGCCATCGACCTCCAGACGCCGGGCTGGCCCACCATCCCCGCCCCGTACCTCGCACCGCTCCACTCCTCTGCCATCACCTGCTCCTGCCATGTCTCCAACGTGCCCCTCAAGCTCTGGGAGAGGATCATTAGTGCCGGCGAGCAGCAGAGCCCCCGACTCTCCTCTGCAGTGAGTGATGGGGATGGCAGGGAGGAGGTCCCTGAGCTCCCCAAGACAGGCTGGTGGAGGGGTGAAACTTGTTCCTGCTCCCTGCAGGTGGGCTCAGTGCCTCCCTCCATCTCTCTCTCCATCTTTTCTTCCAGGCTTGGCCTATCAATGGGGGGAAGAACCTGGCCCAGGAGCCCACACAGAGGGGGCTTCTCCTTACTGGGTGAGTGGCCTAATGGTGGGGAGGGGGCTTCTGGGAAACGAGAAACCTGTTGGGGGTACATATACATCCCCTCAGCACCTTCCTGCTGTGGGGGAGTGGGATGGGGTGGAGGAGTGGGGGTGTCTGGCCACTCTTGCTTTGTGGGCTGCCCTGCTCTTGTTCAGCTTGATGGCCAGGCAGGAGTGTGTCATCTGCTGTGTTGTCCCCCGCCTTGTTCCCCCCCTTCCTGGCACGGTGGCTGCCAGCACACAGGCAGCTCTTGTTAGCCAGGCAGATGTCAGGGCCCTGCACTAACAGGGCCTCCCTGTCCCCACCCCCACCAACCCCAGGCATGAGGACGGCACGGTGCGGTTCTGGGATGCTTCAGGGGTCTCCCTGAAGCCCCTCTACAAGCTGGGCACGGCCAACATCTTCCAGACAGACTGTGAGCACAACGACAGCCTCAACCAGGCAGGCGAGGAGGAGTGGCCACCTTTTCGGAAGGTGAGGTCCCCAGCGTGGTGGTGGAGGTGGAGGGGACACTGCTGTGGACCCCAGCACCCTCCTGCCTGTACTGGCACTGGCTGGGGGATAAGCCTGTGGAGGGATGCACCCGCTGGAGCCATCCCAGCTGCTCTCCGGGGACGTGTCCCCTAGCTTGGGGCACAGCTGCCATGTGTGACACCCTGCTGGGGACACAAGGGGTACTTGTTCTGCATGTCCCATCTCCTGAGTCTGCCCCAGCACGGGGAGGGGGGAGAGCTGGGGGATGCGTGAGGACAGACCTTTCCTGGGCGTGATGCCCATGTTCTACAGCCGGTACCCACCAGCTGGAGGGAGGGGGCTGTGAGGGGCTGCCCTCAGCTGGAGGAAGGAAGCCAGCACCCCGCAATCCCTCCCGCAGGTCGGCTGCTTTGATCCCTACAGCGATGACCCACGGCTGGGCGTGCAGAAGATCGCTCTCTGCAAATACACAGCCAAGATGGTGGTGGCCGGGACAGCAGGGCAGGTAGGGCAGTGAGGGATACAGCAGGGACTGATGGGCACCTCTTGGCTCACCCTTGGGGAGACATGGCACAGGGAGGGGGGTAAAGACCCTGCAGACCCCCGTGCTGATCTGCGAAGAGCTCCTGCCTATGGGGTTTAGCCCCTGGCTTGCAGGAGGGTGGTTTTCCTGGAATGGGACTGGCACATCTCTAGAGCACAAGTGCTGTGAGGAGCAGCTGAGGGAGCAGGGGTTGTATGGGCTGGAGAAAAGGAGGCTCAGGGGACACCTTCTTGCTCTCTACAACTACCTGAAAGGAGGTTGGAGCCAGGTGAGGATTGGTCTCTCCTCCCAGGGAACAAGCAATAGGACAAGAGGAAACAGCCTCAAGTTGTGCCAGGGGAGGTTTAAGTTGGACATGAGGAACAAACTCTTCCCTGAGAGGGTTGTGAAATCCTGGCCCAGGCTGCCCAGGGCAGTGTCGGAGTCGCCATCCCTGGAGGGACTGAAAAGCCATGGAGATGTGTTGCTGAGGGACATGATTTAGTGGTGACCTGGCAGTGCTGGTTAATGGTTCGACTCGATTTTGAAGGTCTCTTCCAACCAAAATGGTTCTGATTCTATGTCCTCCACCATCCATGCTTGTCCCCTGCAGGTGCTGGTGATGGAGCTGAGCGATGAGAAGTCAGAGCATGCAGTCAGCGTGGCCACCGTGGACCTGCTGCAGGACCGTGAGGGCTTCACCTGGAAGGGCCATGACCGACTGGCCCCCAGGAATGGGCCCCTGCCCTTTCCCCCTGGCTTCCAGCCCAGTGTGCTGGTGCAGTGCGTGCCCCCCGCTGCCGTCACCGCCATCACTCTCCACTCCGAGTGGAACCTCGTGGCCTTTGGCACCAGCCACGGCTTCGGACTCTTTGACTATTACCGGCGCAACCCTGTGCTGGCCAGGTATGGTGGGGATCAGGGCTGGGAAACTCCCTGGAGCGACGTGATGAGGGTTTGGGTGCTGAATGACATTGGTGCCTGCAGGTGTACGCTGCACCCCAACGACTCCTTGGCCATGGAGGGGCCCTTGTCCCGTGTGAAATCCCTCAAGAAATCCCTGCGGCAGTCCTTCCGTCGCATCCGCAAGAGCCGTGTGTCAGGCAAGAAGAGGCTCAACGCCAGCAGCCCCTCCAGCAAGGTGGGCAAGGAGCAGAGGGCTGTCACGGCCTCTCCTCATCCCTGCTGGGCAGGGACTGAACACCTGTCTCCCCCTCCCCAGGTGCAGGAGGCCAATGCTCAGTTGGCCGAGCAGGCGGGACCCCCCGAGGTGGAGATGACACCAGTGCAGCGGCGGATTGAGCCCCGCTCAGCTGACGACTCGCTCTCGGGGGTGGTGAGGTGCCTCTACTTCGCTGACACCTTCCTCCGAGACGGTGAGAACCCTCCTCCTTGGGGGACCAGCCTTGGAGCTGGGGCTGGTTGGTGGGCAGGGGTCTGTAACACTGCTTCCATCCCTGCAGCTGCCCACCATGGCCCCACGATGTGGGCAGGGACTAACTCTGGCTCAGTGTTTGCCTACGCTCTGGAGGTGCCGTCACAGGAGAAGTTTTCGGAGCGGGCGGTGGAGGCGGTGCTGGGGAAGGAGATCCAGCTAATGCACCGGGCACCAGTGGTGTCCATCGCGGTGCTGGACGGGCGAGGGAACCCCCTGCCCGAGCCCTATGAGGTCTCACGGGATCTGGCCAAGGCCCCGGACATGCAGGGCAGCCACTCCATGCTCATCTCCTCTGAGGAGCAGTTCAAGGTGAGTGTGGGGCTTGGCATCCTACTGGGGCAGGGATGGGACCCAGCACCCACAGAATGGTAGAGGTTATAAGGGACCTCTGGAGATCATCTAGCCATTCTACAGTATGTCCCGCAACATGTCCCGTGTCCTTACCACCTTGGATGCAGAAACAGGGCTGGAGGTGACCAGCCAGGTCCTGGGGTACTCCTGTGCCTGTCCCTAGGGTGACGACTCTAAGGGGAAGGGCTTCTGTGGTGGGAAGCTGCTCGAATGTCCCTCCAAAACCCCAGAGGTTCCTGTTCCTAGTTAGCTCTTTTCACCCTCTGCCAGGTCTTCACGCTGCCCAAAGTGAGTGCCAAGACCAAGTTCAAGCTGACAGCACACGAGGGCTGCCGGGTACGGAAGGTGGCCCTGGTGAGCCTGACCAGTGCTGGCTCTGAGGAGCGGCTGGAGAACTGCCTGGCCTGTCTCACCAACCTGGGGGACATCCACATCTTCACCGTGCCTGGCCTGAGGCCCCAGGTCCACTACAGCTGCATCCGCAAGGAGGACATCAGCGGCATTGCCTCCTGCGTCTTCACCAAGCACGGCCAGGGTGAGGGCACCAGCCCTGTGTTGTGGGTGATGTCCCTCGTAGATGGGATCTCAGTGGCTGGTTGCAGCCCCACAGGAGGTCCCTGAGGCTTTTTGTTGTGTCTCCACTCTAGGTTTCTACCTAATCTCACCATCTGAGTTCGAGCGCTTCTCGCTGAGCGCCAGGAACGTGACAGAGCCCCTGTGCCGGCTGGAGGTCACCCGGCTCCAGGACACCTGCCTCAGGTGTGGGACACTCTGTGGGGTCTTTCCTCCAGCAGCTCCTCTGTACCCCCACCCCACAACATCAACAATAACTTTTCCCACCCTTTTCCTCCAGCAACAGCTCGCCAGCTACGCCAAAGCTGCCGCAGGCAAATGGCACCCACGTCCCACGCAGCCCTGAGGGCCGACCCTCCCCAACTGACAGTGACCGTGAGTGACCACCCTATCCCCACCATCTGTACCATGTCCCTGTGGGCCCTTCTCTGGGGCTGGCCCCCCATGCCGTGGCTGCTCCCCAGCCCTTATGTCCCGGTGGCTCTCCAGGGTCCCCTGAGGAGCACCCAGCTGCCTTCTCCCCTGGCTCCATCGACTCTCCCAACAGCAGCTTGGAGAACCCGCTGGACACCACCGGGGACATCACCGTGGAGGAAGTGAAGGATTTTTTGGCGTGAGTAGAGAGGGGAATAGTGTAACCAGTGCCTGTAGCTGCTGCCACCAGCACCGAGGGGCTGCAGCAGTGCCACCGGCTGTCTCTCACCCCACTCTGTCCCAGGTCCTCGGAGGAAGCAGAGAGAAACCTGAGGAATGCCAACGAGGAGGAGGCTCGGCCCGCAGGGATCCTCATCAAGTGAGGTGCGTCAGGTGGTCCCCAGGGTGAACATGGGGACAAGTGGCTCCATACCGTGGTGGGCACATGGCTTACGGTGTGATTGTGGGGTTCAGAGGTGGGACCCCAGTGCAGAACCCTGGCAATGATGCCATTCAGCATGGGGAGGATAGGGGCTGTAGTCCCTGGTGGGAATGGGACATCATGTCCTAGGGGGTGTGTGTGTTGTGTCCGCCCCCCCCCGCCAACATCCCCTTAGGGGTTGTGTCACCCACAGGCATCATCAGCCTCCTTGGCCCATCTCAGTGCTCGGATTCCCGGGACGTGTGACTCGACTGGACACCCCCCAGCGCCCCCTCCCTGTGTAACGTAGACTTGCCTCTTCTCTAACATCTGCACCGGCCCCCGGTGCGCCCCAGCTACGGCACGTTCCTCCCAACCCCACCCTGGTCTCCCCCCCAGCTGACCCCGAGCCCAGAGCGGGGACCATGATGCACAAACTCTTCCCGGGGAAGATGATTTTCCTTTTTATACACGGTCGAGTGTCACTGTTCCCTGCTTCAGAACCCCCTTCCTGGGGGATGCTGCTGCTTCCCTGGCTCCAGGGGGAGGGCTGGGGCTTATGGACCCCCTTCATCCCTCCTCCCCCAATTTTGGTCCCCTGGGGAGATGGGGGGTGGGGCTGGAGCTTGGACCCCCAGGAAAAGGCCACCCCCACCCCATCCCCTGGTCTGTGTTTACATGCCTGGCTCCCTGCAGTTTACAGCCCCCTCCCCTGCCTGCTGGGAGGCTCTGGCTGCCACATAGGGACTGTCCCCTTCCCAGGGTAGCTCAGCGTAGACCCCCCTGGCTCCCAGGTGGGCACTGGAGGGTTTGAAGGGCACAGGGTGGGGGGGAGGGAGGGGTGGTCACAGGTGGCCTTTTTTCTTAGTGGCTTCTCCAAGGGCTATTCTCCAGGTTGGGCTCAGTGCCTGCTGCTCCTTTCTGACACTTCATTCCTGCCATGGGTGGGTTTGGGATGGGATCACGCTGCGGGGGCAGGGGGACATCAGCTCTTGGTACGTGCTGGTGCTGTTTGGGGGTGGATAGGGCTGCCCCAGCCCCCTCCTGCCCCACTCTGAGGGGGCTCACTGTGCCAAATCCCCACCCCAGGGCAGCCAAGCCTTGTCCTTAAGGGGGGGCTGTGGTTACACTGGCTCTGTGCCCCACCCTGTGTGGCTCTAGGGCTCAGCTGGCACCTGCCCCTGTCCTTTTGGGGCTCTGGGGCTGGTTTGGATCCCCTACCCTGGGCTCTCTTGCGGTACATGTGTGGCTGGGGGAGGGGGGAGGTCCAGGCTCCATTGCTGCCTGCCGAGGCCGGGGCTGTAGCACCCCTGGTAGAACCTCCTTCCCCTCCCCCCACACCTCATCTCTCATCTTCCTTTATTTTCTCCCTTTTTTTTTTTTTTTTTTTTTTTTATATTAATTTTTTATTTTTTTTTTTTTTTTTTTTTGTAAGATGAATTTAGCATTGTTTAGTTATTAAAAATACTGGTTTTTAATATTGAAAATAAAGCATTTAATATCAACCTCTCAGGCTGCAGGTGTTCAAGGAGCCAGCATGGTGGGCTCAGAGGTGGGTGGGGGCTGGCATCCCATCCCCACTCCTAAACTGTGGAGGGGCAAGATCAGGGTGAAGGGAACCCCACTTGAGCACAGTCAGAGCCTGGCACAGTCTCAAGGTGAGAAGTGCAGCCTTTATTGATATGCTACCAGTGGGCTGGCCCCCTACTGGGGGTCCAACTCCCCCTCCCCAGGACAGCAGGGCTAGCTGTGAAGCCCAAGGCTGAGAGCCCCGCACCCCCCACACCCCCCATGCCCAGTGCTCTTTAGCAAAGCATCCTCCCAGCCAAACTGGGTCACACTCCTGTCCCCCAGTTGCAGGGGGAGCTCAGCACTCGTTTGGGGCAGCAGCATACCCAAGCAGGGTATAACAGGAAGCCTCCATCCTAAGAAAGGAGGAGGCTGTAAGAAGTGAGGCCAGCAGGTCAGCCCCAGTGCTCTCCACCTCAGGGAGAAGTGGCTCCAAGTCAAACTTGGCTGGGAGCAGGCGTGTGCGGCAACGCAGGTCTAGACGGAGCTCTGGCCATGCCCTGGGGGCGGGCCATGGCCAGAACACTGCGCGTCCCCAGCCCTTAGGCTGGTGGCTTGCGGAAGACGCTCCAGGCATGGAAGCAGCGGGTGAAGGGCCAGGGCTCGTTGCCTTTCCGCACCAGGCGGAGCTTGCGGGGCCGCGTGGGGTCCTTGGAGCGCATGTGCTGGATGTAGACCTGGGGCAGAGCACAGCCCCAGTTGGGGGTTCCTCAGCCCTCACCCACCTACAGGGCTGGTGCTCCCCAGCCTAGGGTGTGGGGGCTGCTGGCAGCTCTGCACCACCAGGCAATGGGGCAGGATCAGGACTATAAGGGGAGATGGAGATGCCTGAATTGTGCTCACTCCAGCAGCAAGCAGGAGGGAGGACCTACCTGGCATGCCTTGAGACTTAGCTTGATCTCCACCTGACTGGTCTGGGTGCCCACCCACATGTAGACCTGTGGGAAGGAAAGGCAGCCAAGCTCAGCTGATGGAGCCAGCAGCAGATCTGGCTCCTGCCCCACTGCCTCTCAACCTGGACACAGGATGGACTCACAGACCCAGGATGGCCTCATACTCCCTCACCTCCCGTCCGTTATCCAGCAGCATGATGTCATCATCAGCCAGGTCATCCTGGCAGAAATCAGAGCACTTCTCAGACACGGAGAAATAGCCCTTCTCGTTGGAGCACCTGCAGGGAGAGATGGAAGGGGACTGCATTAATGACATTCATTTGTTCAGAAGGGAGGTACCTGATGGAGCAGCTCTGGTTCAGCCTCTTGCTGCCCAGGGCTGGAGAATGTTGGGAGAGGAGCTCTGCCTGTCAGAGGCAGTTGTGCCCTGGCTAGCTTGGGAGGACCAAGTCCCTGGTGAAGGCCAGCATGGCCAAGGGCACTAAGGGAAGAAGGGGACCAGTACAGACTGAAGCAGCCCCACCTGGATTAGGACCCACCTGAAAAGCCTGGAGTGCTTCATGTACTCAGCATCTTCATCATAAGGCTTCTGGCTCCCAATGCCCACCCAGAAGAAGTTTTCAGGCTCTTCTCCCTCATTGATCACCTGCAAGGGCAAGGACAGGGACAGGGCTGAGCATGGCTGTCCCCCACTCTAGCAGTCACTGCCACCCAGGTAAGCTGGCACTGAGTCCCTCTATAACCCCACTCACTCACCTGCTTGCTGTAGGAGTCATCAAACATATGGTTCATGATGTCCTCAGCCAGCTTGGCCTCATCAGGGTCAGCTGCCCGGCCCACCCAGGTGTAGACGATGCCCTGGTTGTCCGTGCTCTCGAAGGGCACCTGAGGGAGTGCAGAGTCAGGACTCCCCAAGCAAGGAGGGGGCAAGTGGCCAACCACCCCCAGGGATGCTCAGCTGGGAGCAGGACCTTCAAGATGAAGCAGAACTCTGAGTTGAGCAGACCAGCATCTGTGTTGATCTGGATGCACCTAGAAAAGAAGCCCACGAGGCACAGTCAGCAAGAGATCAGGCAGTGGTGCCCACCTGGCATGTACCCTGCCAGGAACCTGGCACCCATGGGTGCTGCCTGGCCCGGAGTAGCCCCCGGGGAGGGCTGACCTGGTGCAGAGGGCCCCACCGTTGGTACGGATGTGGTAGAGGCTGGGCTGGGGTGGGCTGGCCCTGTCCTTCCGCTTGCCCCGGTGAATGACAAACCTCCTCTTGAAGTGCGAGAGGAACTTGGGGTTCTCCTGCTGCTGGGTCATGCGTACGACCTGGCCAGGGGTGGTGAGTGTCAGCAGGCTCATGGAGATCACCCCAAGCCCCAGCTTCACCCCTTTGCCAGCCCTCCTCTCTGCTGCTAGCCCCTGCCCCTAGCCTGGGGGGCAGAGAGGTGAGGGAAAGCTGGAGGACCAACGTGTCACCCCCCAGGAGCACACAGTGGGGTCACCTCCAGCTTGCCAGGGAAAAGACTCTCAAACTTCTTCTGCAGGCTGAAGGTGAAGGTGAGCCAGCCCATGTTGGAGGCCTCCCGGCCCTGCCAGAAGTAGACGATGCACTGGAAGTCTTCCTCAGGTGGCTTCTCCTCCTCCTCTTCCTCACCCTCCTCCTCCCCTTTGTTTTCACCCTTCTTCTTCTTCTCTTCCTCCTCCTCATACTCCACCGGCACCCAGTACCTGAGAGCAGGATCAGGTAGTGATGTGAGGGATGGGGCAAGGTTGGGGTGATGTGAGGGATGGGGCAGGTTGGGGGTCTGGGCATGTAGTGGGGGGACAAAGGAGGGTCCAGCAGCCCCAGAGAGGGGATGTGCTGGGTGTCACCTGCAGAGGAAGACATAGCAGTCGTGGGTATGGAAGTGGCCAAACTCCTCCTCGGGCAGGCGAGCGAATTTCTTGCCCTCCAGCACAAAGCCCTCCATGCCATCCAGATCCTCGTTCCACTCCTCCATCAGCTGCTCTGCCTGTGGCCCCACGCACTCAGTCAACCAACAGCCACCCAACCCAACCCCTCCACCAGCACCCATCCCAACGCTGTGAGGGGACCCACAGGATGGTTCCCAGCCCTACCTCGCTCAAGGGCATGGGGGGCTGGCGAGGCAGGAAGAGTGCCGTGAGGTCTGCTTTCATCTGGTCCTTCTTCTCAGCGTCCTTGCGGACCTTGCCGGCGAGACCACCCTCCTGCAGCACTGTCTCAGCATTGCGGGTGTAGTCCACGTTCAGGACATCATCCCAGTTCTTGAACTTGGACTTGAACACCTAAATCAGGGAGCAGGTAATACACCCTGGGCTACAGCAACCTCCCTTGCACCCCATCCGAGGGGTCTTGCCCCTATCTCCCTCCCTGGAGGTCTGTGGCAGTTTGCAGGTACCTGGCACTCGGTGCCCTCCAGGTTCCTGGTGACCATGGCATGCTTGGGCCGGTGCAGCATGGTGCACAGCTCCTGGCTCAGCTTCAGCGCCGCTGCCCTCACCAGCCGTGGTGACTTCCTCCCGATCCAGATGAAGACGTCAGACCAGCAGTCCAGGATGTACACACTCTTGGTGTCCAGCAGGCTCTGCAGCTAAGGGCACCGAAGGGAAAAGGGAGTCAGGCACCTGTGGACTTTCCCAGCTGGAAAAAACACCGTGCCTGCTCCCAGAAGACAGCCAGGAAGAGAAGAGCATCCCACAGCCAAGCCCTGCTGGCTGAACCTGCCTCTCCCAGGGCATAGCTGGAGGCAGAGGGGGCATGAAACCTGTCTCACTGGTCAGACTGGGAGAACCTCCCCACCCCATCCTACCAGGCGCATCTCTGGCATCAGATCAGCCTTCAGCCTCGTCTTGTGCTCCACTGAGAGCTTGTAGTTGATCTGGGGCAGCTCCAGGTAGCCCAGGCCCAGGCCAACCTGCAGACAGAACAAGGACATGGGTGAAGGTGGAGCTGAAGGACCCCAGCACATCCACGGCCCCGTGGACAGCAGCTCCCCACCTTGTACAGTTTCGGCTTGTGGGGCTGAAAGTCATCGGGGACGCAGGGTCGGATCTCCTCGGGCTGCCCCCCCAGCACCTCCCAGAAGTCGGGGGTCTCCTGGCCCTGGGTCAGCAGTGTGATCTCCGCCTTGCCCTTCCGCTCGTTCTTGTTGATCTTTTCGGCAAAGAGCCTGCAGTGGGAGGGGGGTGAGATGGCAGGTGGGCTCCCCACAGCCCCCCCTCCCCGAGTCCCTTCCTGAGCAGCCCTACCTGGCCTTGGTGGTGCTGCTCAGCGTGGCCTGACTCCCACGCCAGATGAAGAGGTTGAGGCCGTGGTCCAGGAGGAAGACAAAGCTGGTGGATACAGAGGTGAGAGGACAGTCAGGAGAGGGCAGGGTGCGCTGAACGTCCTCCCCACCCTGGGGTCCTTGTGGAGCTGCCAAGGGGGGTTGGGGCCCACATCCTCGTAGAAAGTTGTTGGCGTGGCTGATTTCCACCCCAGACCTGCAGCTCCAATGACTTGGGTGGACCCTGCCAGCACCCTGTCCCTCCACAGGGACCCTGCGTCCCCTGACTGCTCCCCCTGCTCACCGTGGGTCCAGCGATGTCCCTTTCAGTGCCACTGGCTCCAGCTTGACATTCTTCTTCCCATAGACACGGTACAGCCTGGGGGAGAGATGACCATGGTGGCAGTTAGGACACTGCCTGTTCCATATGTGTGTCCCCCCAGCCCCTGGCCCCAGTGGTACCTGGTGACATATTGTGTGTCCTCGACAGTGAAGAAGCCACTGGCTGTGCCACCCTCGATGTAGGAGATGTCATTATTGAAGACCTGAGGGCAGAGAGGAGGTGAGGGTGGGAGAAGCAGGGCTGGGGGCTATAATAGGGCCACGGGTCAGCCTCACCTGGAGGAACTCATCACTTTCATCCCCCATCTCCTCCCGGATGCTGCGGCACTCGGCCCCCAGGTAGTTGCGGAGGTTGACAGCATGGATGGCAGAGCAGGCCTTCTTGTCTAATGTGGCCTCCTGCCCAATCCAGTAGTAGATCTCCCAGTTGAGGGAGCCATTCTCATCTAGGAAGGTCTGGGGGAGGGACAGGGTGTGAGTTGGGATGGCTGTGGTGCTGAGTTGGGGACATGGGGGACCCTCAGTCCTCCCAAGGTACCTTGAGCACGATGTAGCAGTCGGCCTCATAGAACTTGCCGTGGAAAGCCTCATCCACCAAGGTGGGCACGAAGTTCTCGATCTGCCAGACACAGAGGCCAGGCACCTGCCCCACGTCCTCGCTGAAGAACTCCGAGTAGTCCAACTGTGGCTTCTCCAGGCCCTGGTCCCAGCGGCGTGTCTTCAGGTCTGGTGCCTTTGCCTCCCCACTCTCCTGCAGGGATGGGGACAGGTCACTGAGATAGGGAAAGCTAGGTCCCTGCAAGCACCCAGGGTGGACCAGGGCACACAGTGCTCAGGGTCCCTCTCCCACCCCAGACCCTACCTCTATCTTCTTGTTCTTCTCCTGAGCCACATCTGACATCCCCTTCAGCACCTGCTTGGCCTGGTCATCCTGGGCAGAGTCCTTGCGTCGCCGAAGCCGCATCTTGCGGGCCAGAGGGTCCTTGGTGCCGCTCCCTGGGGACACGGTGACAGGGTGAGGGCAGCCAGGACACCCATGGGGACAGCGTGAGGGCAGCCAGGACACTCATGCCTGCCATGGAGCATGGCTCATTCGTCAGCCTCTCCGGAAGTGATCCCCAAAGCAGGACCTGAAGCCCACCTGCCGCAGCGGCTGCAACAGTAGCCGGGGAGGCTCCGGCCAGGCGGAGCTGGTTCTGCAGGGAGAAGTCGATGTTGTACCACTCCGACGTCCGATCCACTGGCTTGGGAGGCATCACCAGGTTGGGGTTCTCACGCACATCCAAGATCTGCCAAGGAGGGGATGGGAGATCTCACTGCTCTGAAGCACAGCTCACGGGGACACTGAGGATGTAGGGTGGGATGGGAGACCTCCAGAGAACCCTCTGGGCTTCGGTGAGGAGAGGGGATGTGGAGGGAGGCCCAAGCCTATCACCTGTCTGGGATGAACTGTGTGCCAGACTGCATGTATTGGCCCCAAGACCTCCCTGTCCTCACCTCAACTCATCCCACCCTGGGATCCCAGGGACAAGCTGGGGCTGTGGTGGACTCAGCTCAAGGTGGATGGGGTGTTGGGCTCTTACCTCCATGTCTGTCAGGAAGTGGATGGCCTCTGGTAGTGTCACCAGGCGGTTCTTGTTCAGCACCAACTTCCTCAGCTTGGAGCACCTATGGGATACAGAGACGCTGGTGAAGAGCCAGGCCTCCGGTATCACTGCAAAGCCTCCATGGCCCCTCCTGGGAACAGAGCAGATCTGGCTGCAGGCTGTCCCCTACCTGCACAGGCTCTCAGGGATGAGCTCCAGGTTGTTGTTGGCTGCCATGAACTCCTCGAGGTTGATGAGCTTGCCGATGCCTGAGGGGATCCCATCAAAGTCAAGCTTGTTGGAGTTCAGGTACATCTTCTTCAGCTTGGTCAGCTTGCAGATGGCTGACTGGGGAAGGAGGAAATGGTGGGGTGAGGGATAACCCCGTGGCATGGAGGCAAGGGCACCATGCATGGGCAGAGACATACAGGCAAGGAGGTGAGCTGGTTGCGGGACAGATTGAGGGTCTCCAGCTGGGTCCACTGGTCAATGCAGAGGGACAGCTCCGTGATCTGGTTGCTGCTGAGGTTGAGGCGCCGCAAGCTGCCCAGGGTGTAGAGGCACTCAGGGACACGACTGAGGTCATTGCAGGACAGGTCCACATCTGGGAGAAGACAACAGGGGTGATGCCACCAGCCAGACCCACATCAGTGCTGAAAGAGCCCCTGGAGAGCCCCGTGGATGGTGGGGTGGGCACCCTTACCCTACCTGCCAGGTTCACCAGAGCCTCAAGGCTGGTGGGCAGGTTGCTCTGCGTGCGCTGGGTGTTCCTGAGATGGAGGGTCTGCAGGGCTGACATTGCTGGGAGCTGCCTGTGGACCACCAAGAACCACAGAGCAGACACAGTGTCAGGGCTGCAGCAGGAACCCAGCCTAGCCCTGGAGCTGTGGGATCCAGCCTGGCAGAGGGAGCTTTACCGGAGCTGTGCGTGCAGGAGGGGGTTGTTGTTAAGGATGAGGGTCTGGAGGTGGACCAGGCGTCTCAGCTGCGGCGGGAGGCTCTCCAGCTTGTTGTTGCTCAGGTCGAGGTACAGCAGGTCTGTCAGGTTGATGAAGAGCTGGTTGGGGATGGTCTCAATGCTGTGGGGATATGGAGATCTTCAGAGCTGCCTAGGACCTGCACCAGCTCTGAGCGTCCTTCAAAGAGGGGCAGAGAGCAAGACCCAGAGCAAAGGGGGTGACCAAGGAAGGTGGCCATGACTAGATGGAGATGGCTGCCTTGGCCTGGACCCACCTGTTGTGGCCGAGGTTGAGGACCAGCATGTTCTTGGCATTCTCCAGTTCCCGGGGACACTCTGTGAGCTGGTTGTAGCTCAGGTCCTGGAGCAAATAGGAGAGGAAACCAGGCATCACCTTCTGCTCCACATCCAGCAACCACCACCCAAATGTGAGGCATCTCTGGGGGTGTAGCCTGCCCTGTGGATTGGTGCCCAGCAGCAGGAGCTGGATGAGCACACAGGGAGCCCAGCCATGGCATCAGCCGTTAAAGGAGCTGTCCTGTATGCAACCAGCTTCCTCAGTGCTCAGACATGAGTTCAGAAGAACTGGTGCTGAAGGGGCATGGGAGTTGATAGCACAGGATCCCAGCATGGTGGGGGTTGGAAGGGACCTCTGGGGATCATCCAGTCCAACACCCCTGCTAAAGCAGGGTCACCTCCAGCTGCCCTTGGAAGCTCTCCAGAGGAGACTCCACAACCTCTCTGGGCAGCCTGGGCCAGGGCTCCAACACCCTCACACCAAACAAGTTTCTCCTCCTGCTCAGCTGGAACCTCCTGGCTTCCAGTTGGTGCTCAGCACCCCCTGGCCTGCCCCTGGGCACCACTGAGCAGAGTCTGACTCGCGTCTTGCCCCCAGCCTTTAGCTCTTGCTGAGCATTGAGCAGCTCCCCTCTGGGGCTGCTCTTCTCCAGGCTCAGCAGCCCCAGGGCTCCCAGCCTTTCCTCCTGCCAGAGATGCTGCAGTGCCTTCAGCATCTTCCTAGCCTCTGCTGGACTCTCTCCAGTAGTTCCTTGTCTCTCTTGAACTGGGGAGCCCAGAACTGGACCCAGGGCTCCAGATGTGGCCTCACCAGGGCAGAGCAGTGGGGGAGGAGGACAGCCTGGGCACCCAAAAGCTGAAGGGATCTTGACAGCGCTAAGCCCTGATTTACTCCCTGCACCTTTTCCATGGATGCTCCCCAAGGGGCCACTGAGGCACAGGAGTGGGACCCATGAGTCTGAGCTGGCTCACAGACTCTGCACCTACCAGCACCGAGAGGTCATCCAGCTGGAAGATATCATCAGGGACCCCTGAGTTCTTCAGGCTGTTTGCACGAGCCACGATTGCCTTGAAAGGAGAGAGAGAGGCATGAAGGCAGCCATTCGTCTGTTCTCCGCTCACTGAAGCCCCCAAGGGAGGCCAGGGATGATCCTCATGTTTCCTCAGAGCCAGAGGCTGGCTGAGAGATGCCTTGGGGTCATCAGGCCTGAGACAGGTGGGATGTGTGAGGGGAATGCTTACCCGGAGGCAGGGCAGCCCGGAGAGCTCACCATGGAGCGTGGTGAGGCTGTTGTGGCTCACAGAGAGGTGTTCCTGCAGGAAAGGAGCAGAGAGAGGAGCTAGGGCTCTTCAGGGCAGCAATTGGGCCCCCACACTGATCTGGGGGTTCCTCAGTCCCAGCACAGTTGGGGGGCTCGTGGAGACATGGTGTGAGCACCGCCCTCAGCCACATAAGGCTGCTGGGACACTCCCAGTCTCAAACTGGTTGGGTGGTCCCACGCTGCCTCCACACCCTTTGTTCCTTGGGGCAGACCTGGCTGAGATACCCCAGCCCTGCTGCAGGGTGTGGGGCGCTCTGGCTTGCAGCTGGCCCATTCCACAGGCCCCAGTCCTTGGAAATGCTTCTCACTGGGTGATCTGGAAACAGGCAGACATGTGGGGACCAGCAAGGTAGGAGGAGAAGTCAAGGGATATTTTGGTTTCCCCTGAGCATCACCAGCCTGGCTGTTACCTGCTTGGGAAAGTGAGGAACTGGCAGACTGTGGGTGAGGTGCTAGGTTTTAAGTCTAGCTGTGGCCCCTTAGCATGTGGTAGGGCTGGTGGGAGCATGGCTCTGGGCAGCACAGAGGGTTTCCTCGCTCACTGCCACTGAGCTGAGCACACCCAGCAGCGTGACGAGGACTTTTGGCAGAGTTAAAAGCTTTGTGTTTGTGTGACACCCATTTAACGATGCCCATAAAGTGCTGCAGGCCAAGCAAATCTTAGCCATGGACTCCACCAAGGGCCTGGTCACGTACAAAACTTGAACCACCCAAAAAACAAAGCCAGGCAGCTGCCAGCTACTGCTCTTTGTATCTTTTAGTGAAAGAAGGGGAAGAAAAAGCCCCAAAACCTTAAACCTTCCCATAGGAAACCTTCACCCTTCCCTTCTATTAAAGGGCTGAGGATCTAAGCATGGTTTTTGAGGCTGGTTTTCTAGGAAAACAAGGTAAAACCAAGTACAAGTCTGCCTCAACCCCACCACTAACAGCTCCTGCATCCAATTTCAACCACACGTCGTGGCTCAGCCCTATTATTAGACACCAGAGCATCCGCTGATGAGCCACCAGGCTGGCAGGCAGCAGGCTCTTGGCACAGCTGCGCAGGACCAGTAGGAGCCATCGAGCTCCATCCCCTGCCCAAAAATGTTCCACTCACCAGCTTCTGGAGGGCAGCGAGCTCCTCGGGCAGGTAGCAGAGCCCTGTGTGGTTCAGCTTCAGCCAGCGCAGGCTGGTCATCGCCTTCACGTGCTCTGGGAAGTAGCCACCCTGAAAGGAGGAGAAGAAGAAGGAAGGTGAGAAAACCACCAGCCCCATGGCATGAGGATCTGGGGACCTCAGTCTGACCAGCCCTGAGAGGTCAGGGGGAGGCCTGGGATCAACCTGTCCTATGGGACTAGGAGCTGGGATTGTCCAGTTCTATGGGACTGGGATCTGAGAGGCCAGGATCACCCAGTCCTATAGGATTTGGGGTTGGGATTGCCCAGTCCTATGGGATTGGGAGGTGGGGGCTCACACTTGCCCAGTCTTATGGGATTGGGAGTCAAGATCACCCGGTCCTATGGGACTGGGAGACGGGGGAGCTGGGATTGCCCAGCCCTAAGGGATTGGGAGCTGAGGGTCTCGGATCACCCAGTCCTATAGAATTGGGAGCCGGAGGGCTGGGATCGCCGAGTTTTATGGGACTGGGACCTGAGGGAGCTGGGATTGCCTAGTACTATGAGACTGGGATCTAGGATAGCCCAGTCCTATGGGATTAGGAGCTGGAGAGCCAACATCACTTGCCTCTCTGGGGCCCCATAGGTTGGAGAGATCAGGTATCACCAGGCCCTATAGCGCCTATGGGGTCAGAGTTGCCCCTAGGCGAGCACCCCCGCTCTGAGGCCAGGAACAGGACCCGGTAGTAAATGACACCACCCAGCCCCAGGGAACCGGGTTCGGGCCTGACAGCGCCCTGCGGCGTCCATGCTCGAGCTCACCGGGCGCTCAGAGTCCGGAGCCAGGCTGTCCCCACCTCCCCCAGTACTCCCCCGTTCGTCCCTCGCACCTTGAAGTCATTGCCGCTGAGGTCGACACCGCGGACGAAAGGCAGAACCCCCGTAGCCGCCATGGCTGCGCTGGCGGCGGAAGGGCGGAGGGACCCCGCGGGCGCCCCGCCCTGTCTGGCAACGCCCCCTCACATTGCCGTGCCCCCCGTGGTGGCGTCACACGGGAGGAGCCTGGGGCTGCTTCCGTGCGGGAGGCGGGGCCGCGTATCGCCACGCTCCTATTGGCTGGGGCCGCCGTGGAGCTGGGGGGTTGCGTCGAACGCCGGCACGAGCGGGCCCGGCGACGGCGCTCGGCTGGAGTGCGGGTGGGGGTGTCCGGTCTGGTCCCGTTCCGGTTCCGTTGTGTTTCGTTCCCTGTGGTTTTGTTTTGCCCTTGGGTAGGTCGGGGCTCGGAGGCAGCCCCGGCTGCTGCCCGCGGCGCCGGTCGCTCCCTTTCGGCAGCGCGGTGAGTCTCCGAACCGGTGTCTTCCTACCCCACCCCCCGGCCTCTGCCGTAGTAACGGATCCGTCACCCCACCACCGCTGGTTTCCTGTAGGCCCGGGTGAGGAACAGATGACCCATCTCCACCGTGACCCTTCTTTCTCCGGGGTGACCCTTGTTCCTCCGCCGCACCCAGGAGTCCTTTGCCCCGAGGGTGGGGGCTACGCAGAGCCCTCGTTCCTTTAAGAAGTCGCCTTCCTATGAGACTCTTATTTCCCTCGGGGACACCCCGTGCAGGGTGATATCCTTCTGCTCCTCTCTTCCCACCTCCACAGGGTGGCCATGGCCGAGTTCACACGTCAGCGAGGCAAGCGGCAGGAGGACAGCGGGCTGGCTAGTGTCCTCGACCTGCTGCTAGCCAACGCCAGGCTGGTGCTAGGCGTCAGTGGTGCGGCGGTGCTGGCCA
This sequence comes from Galbula dea, assembly GCA_013399015.1. Lineage (NCBI taxonomy): Eukaryota > Metazoa > Chordata > Aves > Piciformes > Galbulidae > Galbula > Galbula dea. The sequence continues at coordinate 90,049 of VWZX01007609.1, forward strand.
TCGCCACGCTAGCCGTTAAGAGGGTAAGGCTGGTGGGACCACCGTTGGGGCTGGGAGGACAAGAGCGGGGTGGTTAGGCCGTGGAGAAGAGATGCTTTGGTCTCCTGCCACGGTGGGAGGAGGAATGCTGCAACTGCACCTTAGTTGTCTGTTGAGGCTGTTGGAAGTCGTGGCCACGGTGGCAACGTGGGCTTGGAGCTGCCTGCTCCCACCCTGCAGCCCCACACCCCAGTCACCTGCAACAGCACACGTTTGGGATACAGCATCCCATCCAGAAAGGCACCTTGGGCTTACTTTACATGTGGACACCTGTTTTCTGTTTAAAATCTGCAGGAAGAAAGCATGCACCTTTGTGGACCCCAAAACTCTGTATTTTTGGTAGCAGAAGCCCTGTGTGTGTACCACAGGGGTTTTGTTGTCCCCCTTAGTTCAGAAGGTGACTGTGGGGAAATGGTGCAAATTTAATAACTTGTCCACATGGGTTTTCCTTCCCTCCAGCTGATTGACCGAGCCACCAGCCCTCGTGACGAAGGCGACCCCAAAGCTGAGCAGAAGACCCTGGAGGAGAGCTGGCAGGACTTGGCCTTGATCAAGACAACACCAAAACTCCCCAAGAAGCAGAGAAGAGAAGACCTCAGCGCTCCTCTGCTCTCTTCAGCTCAGCCACCGGTACTAGGTGAGGCTCAGGGGGTCTCTGTCCTGGCTCCTGCCACGGTTGGGAAGATCACCTTGATGTGCTCCAGCCTGGCTATGCCACTGCTCCTGAAGCTCTGGGAGCTCTGTGTTATTTTTAGGTTGGTGTCTGGAAAGCCAACCCGGTTGTGCCCTCCCTGCTGGGAGGCTCCTGAGCCATGGCCCCTTTTTAGGCAATGCCTGCAGTAGCAGCACCTCCAATAAGATCCTGGGCGTCTTGGCCCCTGCAGTGTGGTGGAGGCTGCTGGGGCTTTGTTTCCTCTGGAATGGTGTCTGCTGGGCTTGTTTTCTGGGTCAGCTCTGCCTAGAGGAAGGTGTGCTCGGGAGCTTCCACAGACAAAGGCTGCCTTGTCCGGCTGCCTACGCAGGCAGCGTTCTTCCAAGTGGGAAAGCAGCCCAGTTCAGTGTAGGACATGTTCTGAGATACTGGACCAGGATTGTTTGTAGGACTTGAGCTGTCAGGCAGGTGTCAGGGCAGGCTTGGATGTGCCTGAGCAGTATCAATGGGGGTGGGGCTCGTGGGGCAGTGTGTCCCTTGCCTGGCTGCTGTTTCTTGGCCTGGTGAACCCATCTGTAGCTGGGGGGTGAGGCTGGGCACTGTTGAGTTTTGAGGTTAGTTTGGGCTTTGCCTTGCTTGAGAAGCGCTGTGAATGTCAGAGGACTTGGTGGTAGCTCTCTTGGCAAGGTCAAACATCAAGAGAGGTAGGCTAAGAGGTGAGCCCTCAGCTTGCACCTCCCCCCAGGAGAAGCTGCTGCTGTAGGTTGCAGATGATCTGCTCAGAGCTGTGACTTCTCCTTTCCCTCTGCACCATCCCTTTCTCCTAGAGCCAAAGGTCTGCTCTGCCCCTCCGGAGACTCCTCAGGTGGAACCCAGCCCTCCACACTGCCTCACGCTGCAGGAGAAGCTCCTCTCCCACTACAGCAGCTGCCTCACCGTGCCTGAGGCACAAGCATCCCTCACCCTGCAGCTGGCCAGAGGCATCTCTGCCCAACTGCAGAACTTCTTGAGGAGCAAGTGCCCAGAGTTGCCCTTTGGCAGCCTATTCCTCAGTGGTCACCTGCTCGATGGCCTCGAGGCTCTGGCAGCTGATCACATCCACCTCATGCTACCAATGGTCCTTGATGCTGCACTCTGGAGCCTCATTCCAGGAGAGGACACCGTGGTGAGGAACCCTCAGTACTGGATGATCAAGAGGACTGATCTGGAGTATTTCCCTCGTGGGTGCAGCCCCTGGGACAGGCTCATTGTGGGCCAGTACCTCTCCTCCAACATGCTCAATGAGACCCTCCACAAGATGCTGGTGGCCTCCATCAACTGGCCTGCCATTGGCAGCCTGCTGGGGAGTGTTATCCACCCAGTTGTAGCTTCCCAGGAGCTGAAGCTGGAAGTCAAACACGATCAGGTCAAGCTGAGCATCACCATTTTTCCTGTGGTGGAAATGGAGGACAAGGTTCTTCTGGCTGCTCCTCCTGAAGGACTGGTGGAAAACCTCTGGCTTGAGAGCTTTTACAGGGCAGAGGTCTCGAAGGTGAAGGAGCTGGATGGTGGTGACGCTGGGGCTCGGCAGCTCTGCCTCCGCATCCTGAACGGTGTCTGCAAGAGCCATCCCACCCTGCACAAACTGAGTGGCAGCCCCTTGACCCACATCATCCTTCACCTCAGTGCCACCACTTTGGACTGGGCAGAAGAAAGCCTTGCTGATAGGTTCCAGCAGGTGCTGGAGGAGCTGCTGGGCTACCTGGAGAAAGGGGTCCTGCCTTCTTATTTCAACCATAAGATCAACCTCTTTTCTGAGCTGCTGGAAGAGGAAATTGATGAGATGGGCTTCATGCTCTACAGGGCCCTATCTGAGCCAGAGCTCCTGCTGAAGAAATGACCAGTGTGTTGGGAGCTTCTGAACATAGGGTGTTCCTCACCCATCTGCTGCTCCCTGCTCTGAGGGTTGTGATGCTTCTAGTTGACTAGTCAGTAAGAGGCAAAGTTCTTGCACTTTATGAGGAGAACAGTATTTGCTGTCTGAAGAAAATGTGCCTGAGTAAAGGTGGGTGTTGGGGTAAGGAACCTTTGTTGGGAGGCTCTGCTGACCCCAGAGTGACTGCAACCCACACCTCAAGTACCTCTAGGTGAGTCCTGTCCACTGGGAGCCAATGGGAAGCATGTTTGGTCTCTGGTTCCCAGTGCCCTCTGCCTGTCCCAGCTGTCAGGCTCTCCTCGTGCTCCAAGACGAGCTGGAGCTGGAGGGGAGCAGTTCCTTGCTGCTGCTCTGTCCTGCAGAGCCCACAGCTGTAGTGTCCTGGGTGCTAAGTAGGTCCTTTCACCCAACTTGGGTCTTTCTGTGCCATCCCTCTTCACACCTATGGGACAGGGTGTGAGCCTCCCCTATCTGTAGGATATTGCCAATCTGAAATAAGGCCCCAGTGATGACCTGGGTGGTTGTCTGGGTGCTTGAATGTTCAGCCAGAGCATACAGGGCTGTGGATTTATCCTTTGGAAACCCTTCCAGGTGCCAAAAGGGGTGAGCTTAGCCCTACCTCTTCCTTCTGTCAGTATTGGCTCTGCCCCACAGGAAGGGACATTTTTCCATGCACAGTGCTGGGACTTCATGGCCCTTGTCTTACAGCAGGGTTTTGCAGGAAGACATCCCAAAAAAGGATGGTGGCAGGAAAAGAGCTGCTGGCTCCAGGGAGGCTCCTGGTGTTGGTCCCTCCGTGGAGGCTGCAGCAGGCCTGGGTGTCCTCTCCCCAGTAGGTGGGTCACTGCCAGTGTCCCTCTGCAGGTACTCATTGCTCTCCAGGGAGCCATGATGTCCTCTTCCAGTGACTTTTTCCTATGTTTTGCTGCTGTTTTGGGATCCTGTTCCCCCAGAACCCCATGGTATGGAGGAGGAAGGATGCTCTCAGCTGAGCACTTGCAAGAACTGGTTTGTGCTTTTTATTAAGAAGATATGTTTTGCTTGGGTGTTTTGTTTTGATTATTGTTGTTGTTGTTTTCCTTTGGAGGAGCTGCCAGTAGGCTTTGGTTCTGGCTGTAGTCCCAGGGCAACAGAATATATTCTTATATTTAATGGGAAAAGCTGTTTTTGCACACTGGTGGAGATGGAAAAAAGGTCCTGTGGACTTCAATGCCAGCAGCTGTTGTGGTTTAGTTTTCTTTACAGCTATCATCTTGTGTATGGGAGGGAAGTAAACCAAAGCTTTGTGGTTTTCCTTCCAGTCTGGAGATTATTTTGTTTTGTTCCTTCAAACCACTTCCCAGCTGTTAGAGATGAGAATAAACCTTCCCTGTCTATACTGGTTCTCTTGTGTCAGCTCCATTTTATCTCCTTTCCCTTGATAGGGCTGAAGTGATCCTCCAGCTGTGGTGGCATGGTCCAGAACCACCCAGGGTGCCCCCCAACCCTGCATGGAGAGCTTGGTGGGGGTCAAAACTCATCCTTCAGGGCTTTCCTCCTCTTCCAATGCCTGGTTGCAGCCTTTGTGCCATCTGGGGAAGAAATTGTTCCCCAAGAAGGTTTTCAGGCTGGCAGAGGCTGCCTAGGGAGGTGGTGGAATCACCACCCCTGGAGGAGTTCAAAAGATGTGCAGATGTGCTTGGGGACATGGTTTGGTGGTGAGCATGGCAGTGGTGGCTGGATGGTCTCAGAGGGCTTTTCCAACCAGAATGATTCTGTGATCTACTCAGTTGCTCCTGATAACTGGCCAGGGTTAGACCAGGAAAGCTGTTCATGACCAGTGCCACCAGCAGTGCTTCACCTGCTGCCTGGGTGCTCCACAAACACTTTCTGCTGCTGTTGCCATTCAGAGGCTGCTGCCAGGCTTTCACCAGCTCAGGGGTTGCATTACAAAGCTTCCTAATCCTGTTATTTTAGCTGTCAGGGCTGATATTTTTAGGCCACAGCTGTTAATCGTGGGAGTGAGGGGTACAGGGAAAGGCAAGCTGAGTTCTCCTGACCTTATGCCACAGATCTAGGTGCCACAGTCATGGTGGCTGCAGGGTTCAAGGCTCTCTCCTCTCTCCTGTAGACCTTAAAGCAAACCTGTGCTGCTGTGGTGTCCCCTGGCTGCTCAGTGTCACCTCTGTGCTGACCCCAGGGTGCTGCCCTGTGCCCAGCAGCAGGGTCCTGAGTGGCTTTGGAGGCCATGTGGGGAAAAAGCCTAATGCTGTCCTTTGGCAGAAGAGGAGATGAATCTTGTGACTCTTTGATGTAGAGAGGAAGTAGCTTGGCTTCCCAGGGAGCTCAGGGTAAACTAATGCAGGAAGACAGAGACTCCCTTCAGTTCAGCCAGCTGTCTGTCTGTCCCTGGGCAGCCATGCTCTGGCAGATGCAGCTGCTGAGATAAAAACCACTTTCCCCATCCCTCTGCAGTTCACTTCTAACTGTGGGGAGGTTCTGCCAGGAAAGCTTCTGTATTGTTGGGGGTTGGTCTCTTCTCCCAGGTAACAGGATAAAGGAAACAGCCTCAAGTTGTGCCAAGGGAGGTTTAGATTGGGTATCAGGAAATGTTCCTTCACTGAAGGAGTGCAGTAAGCATTGACCCAGGCTGCCCAGGGCAGTGGTGGAGTCACCATCCCTGGAGGGCTTCAACAAACATAGAGATGTGGTGCTGAGGGACGTGGTGTAGTGGTGACCTGGCAGTGTTAGGTTAGCAATTGGACTGATGATATTACAGAATATTCTAGAATTGTTCTGATGAGTGAGTGGAAAGAGCAAGACTTGAGTGGATGCTTTTACAGCAGTGGCTTCACTAGTTTAAGTAGGAAGAAATAATGAGGCAAGAGCTAGGATGTCACTGAATCAACTTTAAAAATTAAATAATCTTTTAATAAGAAACTTATTAGCCTGACCAAAATAACTTCATCCACTAGCAGCATCACAGAGGTTTGAGGAAGAACTCAGTTAGAAATTCAGGAACTGCCTAAAACAAAGGGCTTTCCCCAAGCACTGCAGCTGAGCTTCCCTTTGAGGGCAAGCACCAGCTCCGGCTTCCCTGCCTCCATGTCCTCCTCCACTGGCAAAGACAATGAAGGTTAAATGGCACTGTGACAAAAATGAAAGGGGAATGTTGGTCAGGTAATGCCAACTTAGAAGGGAACTTAAAGATTCCACCCTGTGGAGAGCCAGACACTGGGAGGAGCTAAGCAGCTCTAGTGTCTGTCCTCATGGCTATGATCCAGCTCTTCCCCATGGAGAAAGCCTGCACAAGACCACCACCTGGCAGGAGCTGCTGGTGGAGTAGATCCAGTGCTGTCTTCTCTGATTCCTTGAAATGGTTAGACTGTCCCAATCTGCTCAGCAGAAGAGCAGCTGAACACCAGGGCCACCTTGGAGCCACCTTTCCAGGTTGGCTGACCCTTCACTGCCCAGGCATCTAACACAGGTGTGAGGATGGGGTCCCTTGGCAGAAGCAGCCTGTGACCAGCCCTTCCAGAGCACACTCAGACTTGTTTCTAGCCTCCAGATCCTTTCAGCAGTAGTTGCTCCTGTAGCAGCTCACAAGCCTGAACCTTTCAGGCTCTTGAGATGCCCACCCAGGCTCAGTGGTTTTGAGGGCAGGTTTTCCTAGTGTGGCCAGGCTGGTGGCAAATGCTACAGGTCCGTGGTTTCTTGGCAACAGCTCCTGAGGAGAAATTGTTTGGTCTCTTGGCTTTACTTCCCAGTCCTCTTGAGTATCCAGTGCTGCCAAAGTGGTTCAAAGAGACGTCTCCAGAAGGCCCTAGAGAAAACCCATTTGCATTTAAGTGCCTTTCAAAACAGAAGTAGGTGAGAAACAGAAGGGAAGTTCAAAGTGGCAGATCAAAGGTTTTACTCTCTCTGCCACACAGACTGTTCCTGAAATGACACTTGCTTCAGGTTGTGTCTGAACAGCTCCATGTTGCCCATTTGTCTTGCAGCATTAGAGAAATATGGGGACAGAACAGGGGAAATGGATCTGCCTAGTTGCTTGCTTTGGGCTACAGTTGAAGCAGAAACAGCTAAAACATGTCAGAGGAAAACTTGGGGTTTAAGTGGTTTTGAAAACTTCATTCTATCCCTTTAGGCTCAAATGTCTGAGGACGAGGCCCATGCTGGAGATCTCTCAGAACACATCTCCACCTCTGTACTTTACTGACCCTTTGAGTCACTTGCTCTTTATTCTGCATCCTTTTATTTTGTTATTTTAGTGGGTATGTGTTTTCAGCACCTTTCCACAGCCTCCAAACCCCTACAGCTCTGATCAAAACTTCAGGTAGACTTGGCCTTTCACTGCATTCCTAAACTAGGGCAGAGGGAGCAGCACAGTTCCCCTGGCATGACAGGATGGGGTTTAAGATCTCCATAAGTGGTGCTCCTGCTTCAGCTCTGTACCAAGTCAGGAACAGCTCTCACAGAAAGCTGAGCACTGCAATTTGGGAGGACAAATTCCAAAACAGGCTGTTGGAGAGAGTGCTGGGCTTTATCTAGGCAGACATTCAAGTTTACTGCACATAGAAGCAAAGCATCCTGCTCTGAGGACCTATCCTGCTAGCACTCAGAAAGGTAAGTCAGACTCAGCTGTTACAAGTAACATTTAAAGTGCTATAATGCTGCTGATAGATGTTCTAAAGACAAAAGGTGAAGTCTTAAATGTGTGAGGTGTGCCAGGGGAGGTTTAGGATGGACACTAGGAAAAATGTCTTCCCTGAGAGGGCTGTCAAGCCCTGGCACAGGCTGCCCAGGGCAGTGTTGGAGTCAACATTCCTGGAGGGATTTGAAAGACAGGGACATGTGGTACTGAGGGACATGGTTTAGTGGTGACCTGGCAGTGCTGGTTAACAGTTGGACTTGATCTGAAAGGTCTCTTCCACCCTCAATGATTCTCTGATTCTGCTGTAAGAGCTGTCACGCTATGGTAACATTAGGCACATGTGAGAAGCGTGTTCAGTTTAGGTTCAAAAACAGTCCCCAAACTCCCACCTCTCCCCCCAGGCTTTGCCTCACCTGGTGCCACGTTTTCATCTGCCCACTGGAAGAAGCCACACTGCTGCTCCCGGGGTTTGGAGCAGGTGTGGAACTGCCGCCCCTTGTTGGGCCCTTCCTTTTGCACCGTGCGAGTGACAGCTGGCTGGTCACAGTTGCAGACTGTGCCACCTCCTGAATCAGAGCTGTTGCTTCCAAAGAGCTCTGGCCCTCTCCCTCCTCCTGGGTGCTGAAATCCTGCTGGGCCCCTTCCTGCAAATGGCTGGGATGGTGCAGAACCCCATGGAGCCACATTGCTTCTGTCCTCAGAGTGCTGATCAGCCCAGAGAAAAAAGTTGCAGGTACTGGTGCTGCACTTGTAAAACTGCCTGCCCTGGTTGGGGCCTTCTTTGCGCACCGTGAGCAGCAGGGCTTCGTTCCCACAGTTGCACATCACTGCGTTGTTCCTGTCCTCTGGAGCAGCAGAAGGAGCAGGCCTGGTGGTTCTCCTGGAGTTCAAGGGGAGCAGATGTCGTGCTGCTGGGTTTGGGATCCCCCTCACTTGCCTGTTTTCCCCACTAGCTCTGTTAAAGGAGTTATTGACCTGCAAGTGATTTGTTTGCTGGCTGGCTGCTGCTGCAGATTGGGATGATCTGTGTAAATACTTCAGGTCCAAGAGCTCTTTCAGCATCTCGTCACAGCCTCCAATGCAGCCAACGAACTCCAGCGGCATCATGGGTGGAACGCTGCCTCTCTTGAATTTAAACTTCAGCCTAAAAGGAAAGGAAGAATGAAAGTCTCTCAGTTCACAGAACTCCTCCTCAACAGACCTCGATTTGGACTTGATTTTTTTTTTTGTTTTGTTTTGTTTGTAAATTCCACTATGCTTACACCAATTTCCTCAACTTCTCTTCTTTCTATCCCTAAGGCATGAGAGCCCTGCTCCAGCTTTGCAAGACTGGAATGGAAAATGCTTGCCCAGCCTAGCCCAAGGAAGTCTCTGGCCCTGATGGCTAACAATGCAGTGTCTGAGGGGCTGCATCTCTCCAGGGGATAAGTGGTATGACCTACCTGTGAACTGGATGTGGTTTACACACAGCACAGATGCTCTCATCCCTGGTCACGTCTAGCACGAAATCGGGAAACCAGACTGCAGATTTGCAAGCTGGGTAGCCCATGCAGCTGAGGTAGAACCTGCCACGGGACAAAGGCACTGGATGAAGAAGGGGCAAAGTCAGGACAGTCAGTGATCTGTTCTCCTGTCTTCTCAGCTGTCAGAAGTTGTCAGAACAAGAACTTTTAAGGGTAAATACATATCTGAGAGAGAGGTTCAGCTAAGTCCACACACCTTATGTAGCTGGTGGAGCTAGCTAGCTGCAGCCTGGGTTTTTATGCTTGCTGCAGAGGGGAGGTAAATAAACAATGCCTAATAAAACAAACCAAGAGAGAAGGCTACTTTCTACAAGAGGGAAGATCACCAACCCTCCATTCTTCCTCGTCTTCAGGACCATGTCACTGTTGCACTGTGGACACTTCCGAACGGAAATGGGCATTGCTGGGTAGACCTCCTCCTGCTCTGCAATTTCTGTGGCTTCTCCAAAATACTGAGCCAGGGCTTGGTCCAATCTAGAAAGAAACAAGGAGATCATCCTGGGTGTCTCCTCTGCAAAGAGCAGTCAGGAACTCCAGTGAACTAGTGCCTGCTGGCCATCACACAGCCCTTCTGAGCTTGTCCAAGAGCATGCTGATTCAGCACCACGCCTCTGGAACAGGCTATGTGTAGGTGTAACACAAAAGAGGTCAATGTATGTTGCCAACCCCTTCAGCCAGCTCTGAATTTCATCTTAAGGGTTTAAACCAAGATGAGCAGTTAATTGCCACCAACTGATGACAGTGTGCCAGGCTGCAAGTTATCTCTTCCAATGCAAATGCCCACACACATTGGGAAAAGCTCCAGGGAGCGTGAGAGAATCCTGCTCCAAGCTGAGCCCCAGAGAAGGCAGCACCTCCCAGCACAGCAAAGCAAACAGAAAAGGATGAAGACAGGACTCACTTGTTGGCTCTGGCCACAGCTTCGATGAAGACTTGCTTGTACTTTTGGACCTGCTGCTGCAACACTACAGATTTGTCTTTCTTCCCCTCACAGATCAGTTTCAGATCAGCCTCCAGCTCAGCTCGAAGGTCAGGCTTGGACATCTCATAGCCCATAGAATCATAGCCTGAGGAACACACTACATGATAAGCAAAAGGAAGGAGCAAATAAAGAATCTGCCACTTTCCTAACGGGCAGTGCCCTTACCTTCCACCAGCCCCATGCCCAGGTGGCCTGGGAGGAACCTCTGATCCTCTGTGAGGCCCACGTACATCCGTGTCTTAATGGTCTCAATGTGCTCAGCATGAGTGGCATCAGTCCCTGAAAGCAGACAGGTTGCTTGAATTAGGTGGCCCAAAGTGATTTCCTCTGTGCCTAGTGCAGAGAGCAAGGTGCTAAAGGGAGGAGGAGATCACTTTTGGCCAGGAGCAGCACTGCCCTCACGTTCCACTGTCACCAAGGCCAACAAGGTGCTGGCAGGCACACGCTGGACCCTGCACTGCACATCTCCCTAGGTACTGGAGGCACCCTGCAGACTCCTTGGGATCTTTGGACTTTGTCTCTGCTACCCCTTTGCCTGTACATTTGAGTAATTTCTTATCTGAAGTGACGTTCAGAGAATCCCCTGCTCTGAGGGTGGGAGAGAACTGGTATTAGACAAGTTGAGAAGCAGCTTATGAACAAAGATCTCCCAAGAGTGAAAGGCCACACTGCCAGTACTGACCAATGCCATGTTTCTCCATGAGAGCAATGAGATCCGCTTCTGTGAGGAGCAATGGAGGGCTGGTTTCCCCATTCACCATCTCCACTGTAGTGGGCTGAAAGCGAGACCCTTTCTGATACACTGGGATAACCTGAAGGGAAGGAGAATCTCTTTGAAACTGCCTTTTGGTCCATTCACTTAAGACAAAATGTCATACTAACAGCAGGCCACTGAAGCAGCACCCTGTTCTGGAGGAGATCCAGTCTCAGGGTCCTCAGAATTAGCCAGTAATGAGCCACCAGAGAGACCACAGAATGGCACTGGCAGCTTCTATTGTTGAGCAAAGTCAACCCCACAGCCTTGTATAGTCTCTGCTGCAGTGTCAGAAGGGCAAGAAGAACCTATCCAAAGCTGGCACAATAAAGCTGCTCAGGTTTTCAGCAGAGATGCTCTGAGTGAAAGAGCCAGTAAGGCCAAAAAATGTCAAAGGAAGTTCTCTAGAGGGGTCTGAAGTTGGCAGTGAAGTGTCCTTTGGAAACTCCAGGTACTTTAGCCTCTCTCATCTCCACTATTCAGAGGTATTACCTTATCACTCCACTTTTCATAAGGATAGACCTCCAGATAATTTCGGGCCAGGATCATCAGTCCTTGAGCAATGAATCTCTCATTAGCAATGTCAATCTCCACAGTTGTTTCCTGTCCCCTGGCATCTTGAGAGCAGCAAGCCAAAAAATGGCGCACGATGAATTCATAGAGTCTCTGCTCATTGCCCTAAGAGCAAACAGATAAAGACAGGGTCACTGTCCTCCTGTGGCCATGAGATGTCAAGAAACAGCAGTGAGATCTCAGGTGAGGATACTGTGCTAATAACCATATTATTAAGACTTCTACCTTTATTTCTCAAGCAACACAAACCATCCGGTTACCTTTGCCTTTGTTACACTCACCTGCAGGTTAGCAGTGTATTTTGTGGGGTGAATGGGAGGATGAGCCTGATCTGATTTGGTTCCACTCCGAGGGGTTGGCCCACCCTGATCCAAAATCCTCTGTGCAAACGCTCCCCAGTTGGGGTCCTGTGTTTGCTGTTGTATTAAGGCAGAGAGGTTCAGCTCCTTGGGGAAAATGTTGGTCTCAGTTCGGGGGTAGCTAATGAACCTGAAGAAAGACAGAAGAGCACTTAGGAGAGATGCTCTAAATGCTTCTCATTTTGAACTAAAGACTACTTTTGAAAGCATTAAGTTGCCCAAGCCAGGTCTTGCTTTCTCACCCCTGTGTATAGAGTTTTTCTGCTATTCTCATCGTTTCCTTTGCGTTTATCTTCAGTTTGCGGGAAGCCAACTTCTCCAGTTCCTGAGTTGGGAAGAGCCAGAACAAAAAGAAAGTATTTGTGCCTCCTTCAGAGGGATGAGTAAAAACATCTGTTCAAAGCTTCTTTCAGGTAAGTCATTTCAGCACAGTTCAAACGTACCACAGTGTCCAGGGGCAGGGGCCTCCATTTGCTCTTTGGCTTGCTCACCACCTCAACAACAGTTGCTACTGGATCCTAAACAGAGAGGAAGCCAAATGCAAAATCTCCTTTCAGAGTTTACACAAGCTGTTGTTTAAACATCTTGAGTGAGACAGATGCAGGAAGTGTTTGGCCAATACTGGATTACACAACTCTTTCCAAGCTTTCCTACCTCCATGCACATCTGGTAAAGGACCAGGCATGCTGTGTGATTAAAGAGCCGGTTCCTCTTCCAGTTGAAGACTACATTGCCATCTTCATGATCATGTGTCACTGTGTTGAACAAAAGATCTAAGTGAGATAGGAGTAATACAAGAGAAATACAGCAGAGCCCATGGGGCCAGGCTATTGAGAAACCTTTCAGTTGTGCTTAGTGGTCATGGCAGAGGAAGTGGAAACTACTTCTGCGGCATTGTTTGATTGTTGCCCTAATGTTTCTATACACATCAAGCCCTTTAAGATGGAGCCCAGGCCTTGCTTTCCCCCCAAGCATACCTTTAATTTTATAGAAGGCCTCAGGGACAAAGGCCTGGATGGCTTTGAAGCGTTCAACTACAAAGCCCAGGGTTGGGAACTGGCAGCTGCCATAGCTGATCAGCTGATCTGCTAAGATGTCAGGGAAGATCTTCCGGAGCCTCAGTGTCTGGAATCTGGTGAAGGCAGCACCTAAAAAACCAAAATGGACATCAGAACTGAGTAATACAACGTTGGAGGAGAATCACAACAATTCACATGGTCCTTTTTAATACTCTGAGCCTTTATTTTACTCTAATTTTAGTACTTGGAGGGAATTGAAAGCCTGTCAGGGCTGTGAAAGCTATAACTAACATTTGCTTCAAAGAGCCTGTTTCCAGTAAAACACAAGGTGTGATTTAGATCTAAAGATCAGATTTAGGAGCCTATAGAGGGCATTTCTGTCTTGTGTTGGGGATGGAGTAACAGATGATTTCTAAACATCCCTGGCTGAGCTTTTACAATGTGCATTCAATGTGGTTAGAAGAGAAGTGAGGAAGAGCCTGGTGGATGCTCTCTCATTTGTACAGCAGTCTCAGGGAGTTCAAGTATTTACAGACCACAAGCTACTCCCTGATGACAAAGCTGTCCCTTCCATACCTACCACACTCTTCCTCACTTCCCTCTAGCATGTCGTGGCTCAGGCCTGGCAGCCTGCTCTCCCCTCCAGCAGGTGTTTACCCACCTATCCTGAGGTCCAGCTCCTGCCTGACGTCGACGGCATCGCTGGTGTTCTGATCCGGCTGGCTGAGGTGCTCGCAGGCTGTTCTGACAGCGTGAAGGGTGATCTCTGAGAAGCGAGCTCGGAACACCTGCAGGTTTGGCTTTACTGTCAGGAAAAGAAGAGACACAAATCAAAGAGTGACTCAAACATCAACAGAAAGGTGCAACAGATGAATAGGTATCTCTTTCAGAGTAGGATGCTAACCTATTCTATAGCTTTCCAATAGGTCAGTAGATTTCTGGTCTATCAGAGCTATATATTCCTCAGCACAGGAGAGACGTGGACCTGTTGGAGCAGGGCCAGAGGAGGCCACAAAAATTATCTGAGGGCTGGAACCTCTCTGCTGTGAGGACAGGCTGAGAGAGTTGGGGTTGTTCAGCCTGGAGAAGAGAAGGCTCCAGGGAGACCTGCTTGTAGCCTTCCAGTATTTAAAGGAGGTCTGCAGGAAAGATGGGGACAGACTTTTTAGCAGGGCCTGCTGTGACAAGACAAGGGCTGATGGTTTGAAACTGAAAGAGGAGAAATTTAGAGCAGATAGAAGGAAGATACTTTTTACACTGAGGGTGGTGAGACCCTGTCCTGGTTGCCCAGAGAGGTGGCAGATGTCCCATCCCTGGAAACATTCCAGGTGAGGCTCTTTGGGGCTGTGAGCAACCTGATCTAGTTGCAGATGTCCCTCTTAACTGCAGCGGGGTTGGACTAGATGACCTTTGAAGGTCTCTTCCCACCCAAAGCAGTCTGTGACATTATGATTTATCAGTATTACAGTCACCACATTTAACCTGGACACAGTAAGATTGAGAATATGCCTGTCTGGAGATCTCCAAGCAGCACTTTAATGGAACTCAGATTGATGTTCTACTCACCAGCTTTGCACACATGAATTATCTCAAAGCCAATGTTCTCTCCTTCTCGATCGCAGTCAGTCCAGATCACCAGAGCCTGGCACTGCTGCACTTCTCGCTCCAGGGTTCTCTGAGATCAGGAAACAACACCTTAGTGAGACAGACCAGGCCACTGGCTTTGCCATTTCAGTTTGGAATGACTCACTGACTGAACATGAAATGCAGTGTGTAACCATAGAGATAGATGGTTGCAATAACATCTTGTAATTGTCTCTCCTGAGATTAGGCAGCTTTCAAAAGAATTGAGTCATTTATTTATATCTGATTCTGTTAAAAAGCATGGCTTGGATCAGACTGCATCACAGTCTGTGTTCTGAAAATGGCATTCTGTGTAAAACTGAGACAGAATTACCCATTCTGCCTTGTTGGAAAAAAACCAGTTCTACTTCTAGCAAAGGAGTTGTTCCTTTACTGCACTAATTGTAGAGGCAGGAGACTTTCCAGGTCACGTCACCAGTGGCCTGTGAAAGGCAGGAGGAATTTGCTATACTCTAGAAGTTAGACATTCAGGACAAAAGCACAATCCTCCTTCTGTCTGAGACAGCATTTGTAGAACTAACCTCTGAACTCAGAGTTTCAGGGAGACTCTTAGGAACAACTTACCTTGATATCTATGTAGTTTTCAGGGCAATACTTCTCGATTTCAGCATCAAAAAGAGCTAGAGGGTTGCAGCTATGCCTGGTAAACACAGGAGAAACACTCTGCATAACAAAAACTAAAACACAGGTTGTGAGAGACTAACTAGTGCTCTGTTGTGAAGAAGTGCTCCTCAGGTACTGTAATTAATAATATATTTTATTGCAGGCCTCATCTTAAACTAGTTCACATGAAATGCTGAGTTACACTGAAAAGCAACAGAAACATAAAAAACAACCAGAGAAAACTGCAGATCTAGAAGGCTGCCTTAAGGGAGCAACTTCTATTGTTGCAAGCCCAGAGAACCAAGGGGAGGGAAGCTGGAGAAAGCATCTCCCTTCCCAGGACAGCTCCTGGTTGAACAAAGAACACACAAACATCCATCAGATGTTGAAATCAGTTTAATTCCTTGGGTCTGCCTTAAGGTATTTTCACCAGTAATATGACTTTGGGTTTTTTTAGTGCTCTGAAGACAGTAAATGGAGAAAATATTGTAGCTACTCTCTGTCAGATGTGGTAGTCACCACCCTGCTCTGCAGGGGCTGTCACAGTTGCTCCCCAGCCTTTGACCTCACCATGCTCAGCTCAGGGTGGAAAGCAGAAGCCATCAGCACTGTGAGGGAGGACCAAGTACTAACCATTTGCGAAACGGGAGCTTAAAATCCAGAGCCAGCAAGTGTCCTGACACAGATGTCATCACCATTGTAACGTTCTGCAAGAGACACAGCAAGGTAATTAGCGCCCCTCGTTTGCTAAAAGCCACCCAGAGCCCCAAGATCTTGATGCAGTTCAAGTCTACACAACCAGTGACACCTCCCTCCTGCTGATATATCCTAACAAGCTCTTCTACTGACAGCTCAATCAGTTTCTGTAGGAAGCTCCTGATTCCCAACGGCATTTTTGACTGAGACAAAACTGGAAAGTTGAAAAGACTTAAAGCAACAAAACAGGTCAGTGATTGAGCCAAGAAGAGAACATCTGACTTTTCCTCATCTTTGGACAAAATGTCTCTGTCACTGGATACATGTTTCATAACTTCTGACAAACAGCTTTTACTAATTAGTGGTTTGCACTTCTCTAATCCATCAGCAGAATGAAAGAAAACTCTACCTGGCCAAACATCTGGTAGTTGTATTCGTAGATCTTGTTGAACTTGGAAAACCCTTCTCGCTGGAAGGAAAAGGAAAGTTGCTGAGTTGCTGGCTCCTCATGGAAACCAAACACATTTAGCCTCACTTTAAACACTTTGTTATGATAGAGCACAGAGGAGCATGGGGTAAGTGGAAACCAGGTACTGTACTACTGGATATTGCAGAAAAGTGAATGGAAATAGCCTGCATCATTTATGGAGACACTGAATGGTGCTTTCCAACATAGAGTGTTTTAAACCATGCCTGAAGGGGATGCCAGGGTTATCTCCTCACTGACAATCATGACAGACAAGGGGGCAACAGATTTGTTTAGTGGTGCTGGCCAGTTATACTCCTGACAAACAACTATCCTGCTCCAAGTGACAATTAGTGTGTCAGCTCTGAGTCCCCAAGACCACGCTCCACCTAACTGAGACTTGTGGAAGTTTCCAAATTGGGTATTTGCTGCTTTTTCTACAGAAACAGGATGGTATTTTCCTTGACTAGGGCCATCAGAGTTCAGGTGTCAATAACCCCTTTCATTCCAAGAGAATTCTGGTCTAGAAGCACCATCCAGTTCCTTAGCTTGGAAAACCAAATGCTATGCAAACCATTAAAGGTCACAAAACAAAGCAGCAGAGAGCTGAGATCTTTCAACCTCCCCAAACCACAGGCTATCTTTGCTTCATGAAGGGAACTTCAGTAAACCCCTGACACTTGCTCATGCTGCAGAAGTGGTGCTTTTTGACAGGGAAATGCATCCCAACAGATGGGTTTCAGTTCGTGAAGTCTTTTGATTACACTGCGAAGTGAGGCATGACACAGGGAGCCCTCACAGGGAGCTCAATGCCTGGAGGAGGCAGTTCAAGCAGAGGGAGTGCAGCTGGGAGGCTGAATTCCAACAGGACTCAAGGCACAGGGAAAAAGGGCCTGAGACTCCCAAATACATTTGGACAAGTGGTGTTTGTCCACAAGAGCAAGCTGTTCTTGTACACTCACGTGGTCAGAAGCAGCCAGAGACAAAACTAGTGCAAGATACAGCACAGGCTGATGCAAACTGCCTATGCCAAGTTCTGCTGATCGTGCTGGGGCTACCACACAAAACACAGGCTACACCTGAGACCAAGACTGTGCTGCATGGTTCCCCTGGTGAGCTGACCCTCTCCAGACACCTGCACCCGTGTATCAGGAAGTGGTAAGGAGATGTGGTGTGTCCCTACCCGCCGCATCCTGCTGTTGGAGAGCAGATCTGCTATCCCTCGGGCAGCATCGTTCTTCTCGGCCACGCACAGAACCTTCCGGATCCTCTGCAGTGCCATGTCCTCTGCAGCCCGGGAGAAGAGCCGCAACGGCTGCGGCAGCATCCGGATCCCACAGCTAGCCAAAAACCTCACATGGAAGTTCATTACAAAAGAAGGCAACAGCTCCCGTGGGGCCAAGGCATGCTGCTGTGTTCTTGCTGTAGGGCTGGATCCTGCCGAGGATGGAGAAGGATCGCTGAATGTCCTTCGCACAGCCCTGGCCAGTGTTTAACCAGCGACCTCGGGAGGGCCCAGACCACCCTCTACCCGGATGCCGTTCACAGCACAGCCCCCTCAGAGCTGCACGGAGATGGAAGATTCTCCCCACCGCCAGACACACCTACCTAGCGGGTCCTGCCCGTCCCCCGGTCCTAGGCAGGACTCCCTGGCCTCCTCTGACCTCCCAAGGCCTGCCCTTAGCCCGGGCCGTCCCTTGCCCACTGCAGAGCAGGGACCCCATTACTCCCTAGGCCTTCCCTCTCCAGAAGCAGACCTGGCTTGGGCCCTCCCTCATCTGGGGCAGTCTCTCCCCTCCCCGTTTTCTCCTGGTTGCCCCCTGGCCAGGCTCTTCCTCAGCCGGGGCAGCCCCTCCCCTCCCGGCCGGACACTCCCTCACCCAGGGCAGCCCCTCCCATCCCGGCCGGACCCTCCCTCACCCGGGGCCGCTCTTCTCCTCCCCGGTTTCGCACCGGTTTCCCCCGGCCGGGCTCTCCTCACCCCACCACCCTAACTCCCGCGCTGGCTCTGTCGCAAACAGCGGCGGGACGTGCCGCGCTTTCCCTCTTCGTTACGTCCTGCCGTAAAGCGCCACCGTGGCGGGAGCGAGAACTACAGCTCCCACAATAGTCAGCAGCCCCCATCGCTGGTTTCTCCCTCGCCGTCCCTCCTCCGTTTGCCGTTTCCTCTGGTGCCCGAGTCCATCCTGGGCTAAGTAACGCTGAGAGAACGCTATGGTAAACAAAAATAAAAAGGGGGAAAAAGAAATGTAAAGGGGGCTGGGAGAGTGGTGGCTTCAGTTCCGGGTTGCAGGGGGAGAGGTCGTGGCGTCATGTGACTCCAAGATGGCTGCGGGGCTGCGGAGGGCGTGAGGGGAGCGACGGCCGAGTGGGGTAGCGGGGCCGGCGGTTGCCGGCCATGGCGGAGGCGTAAGAGGGTGGAGACGGGAGTAGGGGCCGCGGCCGCGGCGGGGGCTTGGGGCTGTTGTGGGGCCTGCGGCAGGGCCTGGCGGCGGTGGTACTGGAGGTGGTGAGGGCGGGGGGGGACCGGGAGGGGCCTCGCAGCTCCATGTCGGTCCCCTCCTGCGGGAAATATGATCAGCGCCCCTGACGTGGTGGCCTTCACCAGAGAGGAAGAGCTGGAGGATGAGCTCTACAGCGAGCCACCCCTGCCCGAGGAGTACTCGGTGCCGCTCTTCCCCTTTGCCAGCCACGGGGCCAACCCCTGGGCCAAGGTTGCTAGCTCCAAGTTCACCAGGGACTTCATCCTCATTTCCGAGTTCTCGGAGCAAGTGGGGCCTCAGCCCCTCCTGACCATCCCTGACGATGCCAAAGTGTCAGGCACTTTCGATCTCAATTATTTTTCCCTTCGGATCATGTCTGTGGATTACCAGGCTTCCTTCGTGGGGCACCCTCCTGGCTCTGCCTACCCCAAGCTGAACTTTGTGGAGGATTCCAAAGTCGTGCTGGGGGACTCGAAGGAAGGAGCCTTTGCATACGTCCACCACTTGACTCTGTATGACCTCGAAGCCAGGGGTTTTGTGAGGCCCTTCTGCATGGCCTACATTTCTGCTGACGAGCACAAAATCATGCAGCAGTTTCAGGAACTCTCCACAGAGTTCTCCAAAGCCTCTGAATGCCTAAAGACAGGGAACCGGAAAGCTTTTGCTAATGAACTGGAAAAGAAACTGAAAGATCTTGAGTACACCAGGACTGTTCTGCACAATGAAACTGAGATCCAGAAGAAGGCCAATGACAAAGGATATTACACAACCCAAGCTATTGAGAAGGCCAATGAGCTGGCCAGTGTGGAAAAGTCCATCATTGAGCACCAAGATCTGCTGAAACAAATCAGGTCATATCCCTACCGGAAGGTGAAGGAGTCTGACTTCCACCCCTACGAGCCAGAGTGTGCGCTGGATCAGGCCAATGCAGACTGTGATCCAGACCTGACTGCCTCCACCGTTGCTGAGCCTGGCGAAACACACCTTTACACCCATGTGCCATCCTACACCCCCAAGCTCATCAAAGCCAAGTCTGCCAAATGCTTTGACAAGAAGCTGAAGACGCTGGAGGAACTCTGCGATGTTTATTTTTTCACCCAAACCCTTGACCAGTTGCATCAGATCGAGAGGACTTTCAGAGGTGATGTGTGCTACCTCCTGACTGACCAGATCAGCAGGGCACTCTTAAAGCAACAAAGCATCACTAACTTCCTCTTCGAGGATGTATCTTTTCTGGATGAAAAACCACCTGAAAAACAGTACAGAGGCTGCCAGGGGCTCAGCCAAGATGCTGGCGATAGGAAGTGCTCAGAAGAGCCCCCCGCTCCTAAAGTGGTCATCAACCTGGGATCCTACAAGTCCAGCGTGGAGAGTGTACCCATCAAGATGGAGCAGGAAATTGAGGACTCTCAGGAGCCCAAAATGACTGAGTCTGTCACGTTTGAGCACCAGGAGAACCTGGACTATCTCGATGCGGATATTAAAGGCAGCATCAGTAGCGGTGAGAGCATTGAGGTTCTCGGAACGGAGAAGTCTACAACTGGCTTGACAAAGTCAGAGAGCCAGGCCAGCCTGCCTGTCAGCCCCAGCCCCCAGGTGGGCAGGAGCAAGGTGGGCAGCCGGCGGACCGTCAGCGAGGACAGCATCGAGGTTCTCAGCACCTGTCCCTCTGAGTCGCTCATCCCAGAAGATTTCAAAGCGAGCTACCCAAGTGCCATTAACGAGGAACCTTACGTGGATGATGATGAGGGAGGCCTTCGTTTCACCCCCAAACTTGACCCGGGCAACACTGATGAGCAGGAAGACGTTTCAAAAGAGGAAAACCTAGTGCAGGTTGATTCTGCCTGTTGTATTGGGAAGGAGAGTCCCAACTTCCTCGAGCCTCTGCCTGACCTGGGCCAGAAGCCCTGCGACGAGGATGGAGTGGTCAGGATCCCACCGCAGCCATACCGGCAGGGTGAGCAGGGGCTGCACGGCGGCTTCGGGGGTTTCCCTTCCCATGACGGCATCTCAGGAGGGCTCCTTCCCTGTGAGTTCGACTCACGTTACCTGACGGGCAGCAGGGAGGTCAGTAAGAGCAGCCTAGATGAGTGCTCAGACTCCATGAGCTACATCAGCAGCGCAGCCTCCACGTGCTCCGACAGGAGCCCATCTCCTGCTCACCACTGTCAGGCGAGCGACAGGCACAAAAAAAAGGCTGGCCAGAACGCGCTGCGGTTCATCCGGCAGTACCCCTTTGCTCACCCTGCCATCTACTCCCTGCTCAGTGGGAGGACCCTAATTGTGCTGGGGGAGGAGGAAGCCATAGTCAAGAAGCTCGTGACTGCACTCTCCATCTTTGTGCCCAACTGTGGCATTTACACCAAGCCCGTGAAGCACTGGGTCACTTCCCCTCTGCACGTTGTGGATTTCCAGAAGTGGAAGCTGATTGGACTCCAGAGGTAAATCTGTTTGGTTTATGGGGGTTGAGGTGAATGATGAAAACTTTTCCTAAGTGGGAATTTCAGAGGTGAATGGGTGTGCAGGGAAGGTCTCTAATTGCCATCAATTCCTGCTTATGGGATATGTTTCTGGAAGGGAGGTAGATTTGTCTGTCCCTTTATATCTACCCTCATTCGAGAGTTAATATCTAAAACAACTGCTGGGTGCTTGCTGCCTGACTCTAGTTAATTACCCAGGAGGTTTCCCTCTAGTTTAGGTCTTTGTCTGGCAAAGCATGAAACAAAGACTCATGAAACAGACATGAGCCCAGCTGGTTTCCAGGTTGATTTGATAACAGAGTGTTCCTGGAATCCCCTTGTGTGAACAATAAGTTGATCATGAGGCAACCATGTGCTCCTGGGGCTAAGAAAGCCAGTGGTATCTTAGGATGCATTAAGAAGAGTGTGTCCAGCAGGTTGAGAGAGTTTCTCCCCCTTTGCTGGGTCTGGAGTACTGGGTCCAGTTGTGGCCTCCCCAGTTCAAGAGAAATAAGGAGCTACTGGGGAGAGACCAGCAGAGGCTAGGAAGATGCTGAGGGCACTGGAGCATCTCTGGCAGGAGGAAAGGCTGAGAGCCCTGGGGCTGCTTAGCCTGGAGACGAGCAGCCCCAGAGGGGATCTGCTTAGTGCTCAGCAAGATCTAAAGGCTGGGGGGGCAAGAGACTGGGGCCAGGCTCTGCTCAGTAGTGCCCAGGGCCAGGCCAAGGGGCACTGGGCACCAACTGGAAGCCAGGAGGTTCCACCTTAGCAGGAGGAGAACCTTGTTTGGTGTGAGGGTGTTGGAGCCCTGGCCCAGGCTGCCCAGAGAGGCTGTGGAGTCTCCTTCTCTGCAGAGATTCCAAAGGCAGCTGGAGGTGACCCTGGGCAACTTGCTCTGGGTGACGTTGCTTTAGCAGGGGTGTTGGACTGGATGATCCCCACAGGCTCCTTCCAAGCCCCACCACGCTGGAACTCTGTGTGCTCTGCTTTCCTCTGACTCCTGCCAAAAACCTTCTGACGTTTCTAGTGAGTGTTTTATTTTTGAGTTGGATGAGGAGAGTTTTTCCTTGTGGACACTGATGAAAAGATGATGCAGTGTCAGTGAGGTCGCTGGAGTGCCAGCAGTGTGGGCTGAGTTGGCAAAGATGTGTTGGCTGTGTTGTGGGGAAGGATGAAGGCATGGAGCCTGTGAAGCTGCTGGGCTCTCTTTGAGGGGGTGCAGATGAACAGAGGCTTATTTAAAACATGTCTTAGTGCAGGAAAAAGAATCCATGGAGCTGTGTCATCTGTGGTGCAGTTCAGATGCAAAGGGAACATCTACTCAGGGTGAGGACCATTGTGAAAGCCAGCAGCTCTTCCCCAATGCCCAGTCCTGAAGTATGGCTTCATAGCTTATACTAGCCAATAGCACTGGCTCATCTCTCAAGATTTTGGACCTGCTTTTATGGCTGTTAATGAAAGGATTTTCTTTGTGTGTTACCAGGATGCATTCTGGTGCTTTGGGTGCAGGTATGACAGGGAATGGCCATTGCTGTCACCAACGTGAAAAACATGAGTCAGAGCAGCAGCCCATTGCTCAGAGCCAGGTTGGAACAGAATCACAGACTGCTTTGGGTGGAAAGAGACCTTCAAAGGTCATCTAGTCCAACCCCCTGCAGTCAGCAGGGGCATCTGCGACTAGATCAGGTTGCTCACAGCCCCAGACAACCTGACCTGGAGTGGTTCCAGGGATGAGGCATCTCCCACCACTCTGGGCAAGCTGGGCCAGTCTGACCCCCCTCAGTGTAAAATATTCTTCCTTCTCTCTAGTCTAAATCTCCTCTTTTAGTTTCAAACCATCACCCCTTATCCTGTCACAACAGGTCCTCCTAAAAAGTCTGCCCCCACCTTTCTTGTAGACCTCCTTTTAAGTACTGAAAGGCTGCAGTAAATTTTCCCTGGAGCCTTCTCCAGGCTGAACAGCCCCAACTCTCTCAGCCTGTCCTCACAGCAGAAGGGTTTCAGCCTTTGGATCGTTCTTGTGGCCTCCTTTGGCCCTGCTCCAACAGGTTCATGTCTTCTGTGCTGAGGACTCCAGAGCTGGCCCCAGCACTGCAGATGAGGTCTCCCCAGAGCAGAGCAGAGGGACACAATCCCCTCCCTGACCTGCTGGCCACAGATAGCTCCTGAAATAGCTTCTTTGAGAAGCAAGAAAATCAAAATACAAAAATCTGCTTTCTGGATTGCTGACCATTGTGTTGCTGGAGGTTGTGGATGACAAAATTATCCCAAGCTGTGAGTTTCCCCTTGTTTCTGTGCTCCTGAGGCAGGATGGCAGCTCTGCCAACAGCTCCTCCCAAGCTCCTCTGTCTGTCGGTGAGGTCTTGAAAAGCCCTAAGTGTTTACTTCTTGCTCAGTGTTTGTGGTTAGATGCCATTCTTACAAACAAATGTTTGGGGTTTTTTTCCCAAGAACTGCTTGTAATGTGTCAGTCATTTAAACTCTGCTCCCTGGAATGTTAATCAAGTGTTGAGTTTAACATGGGTGCTCTCAGCAAACCATTTGTACAAGAGCTTTGGGAAGGAACTTAAGAGGCCAAATTAATTATTCTGGTCAGACTGCTGTGTCTCCTAAGGCTGGAGACTGCCAGGGCACTGGGACAGCCCTTACCCAGCAGCTGGGGCTCCTGGTTTGAGGCTGGAAGCTGTATCTCAGCCGAGCAACATGAACCACAGAGAACCAAGGAGCAGGAGCTAGAGTTTGTGTAGGCTTGTAATTTGCATTTAAATAATGTTAATTTAGGCTTGCTGGATAATTGTGTTGTGTACCTTGGTGAAAAGTGTCTAGGCTCAGGCAGGGAATATTCTGGTTCAAGGATGATTCTCCTTTTACAGGAAGGGCAGAAGGTTTTGCTCAGAGCAGCTCCCTCCCAAACCAGGCATGTAGGGGGAAAGTGGAACTCTTAGCAAGGGTTTCTATGTTCTTGGCACATCCAGAAGCTACCAGCTGCCACAGGGTTTGCTTCTGTTCCCCAGAGATGTCCTGTCACTCCCTCCTGTTGCCAAGGGAGGAAGTGCAGTGGTTTAGGACATGTGCATGCACAGTGCAGATCAGCACACATGGAGATCCAGGGGATCTAGGTTTCTTTGAGATCTACCAGGCTGGAGAGACTATTTGGCCATTCTCTTCTGTGCCAGGCTTTGTTTGCTCACAGAGTCAAGGAGGAAGGTCACGAGCATGGCGAAGGGAAAGCTGCATGAGGAACAGCTGATGTCGCTTGCTTTGTTGGTCTGGGGAAGAGAAGACTGAGGCCTTAAGTCTACAACTTCCTCCCAAGGGAAAGGAGGGCAGGAGCTGATCTCTTCTCCCTGGTGACCAGTGACAGGACCCAAGGGAATGGCATGAAGCTGTGCAAGGAGAGGGTTAGGTTAGATATTAGGAAAAGGTTCTTCACCCAGCGGGTGGTCAAGCACTGGAACAGGCTCTCCAGGGAAGATGTCACAGTGCCAAGCCTGACAGAATTCCAGAAGCATCTGGACAATGCTCTTAGACACATGGGGTGACTTTTGGGGTTGTCACGTGCATAGACAGGATTTGGGCTTGATGAAGCCCAGAAAGCCAACCATATCCTGGGCTGCATCAGGTGATTCTGCCTCTCTACTCTGACCTCATGAGACCCCACCTGGAGAACTGCATCCATTTCTGGGGTCCCCAGCATAAGAATGATGCAAGCCTGTTAGAGCAGGCCCAGAGGAGGGCCATGAAGAACATCAGAGGGCTGGAGAACCTCCTTTATGAGGAGATGCTGAGAGAGTTAGGATTGTTCAGTCTGGAGAAGAGAAGGCTTCAGGGGGCAGGGGGACCTTACAGCAGCCTTCCAATACCTAAAGGGGGCCTATAAAAGGCAGGGAGAGAGACTCTTTACTTGGGTAGAAAGTAATAGGACAGGGGGAATGGCTTCAGACTGAAGGAGGGAAGATTTAGATTAGATCTTAGGAAAAAATTATTTATTCAGAGGGTGGTGAGGCACTGGAACAGGTTGCCCAGAGAGGTTGTGGCTGCCCCATCCCTAGCAGTGTTGAAGGCCAGGTTAGATGTAGCCTTGAGCAACCTAGTGGGTGGCATCCCTGCCCATAGCAGGGGTATTGGAGCTAGATGATCTTTAAGGTCCCTTCCAACCCAAACCATTCTGTGAATCTATGAATCCCTGGTGATGTCAGAGGTCTTTTCAAACCATAATGATTCTGTGGTCCATGTGGGTCCCTTCCAGCTCAGAGCATTTTATGATTCTCTGAGTCTCTTGGACCAGCTAGGGGTGAAAGTCCATGTGATAGAAGGGCACGGGCACAGTCTGCTGCTTGACCAACTGCTCCCCTCCAACTGTGACCTCTCTCCTTGCTGTTTCAGGACAGTGTCTCCTGGTGGGATGAATGTGCTGCCAGCACTGAGCCGCTACAGCCGGTACATCAGCATCCTGGATGCCGACAGTAAGACTCTCCGCTGCCCACTGTACAAAGGCACCCTGGTGCCCCGTCTGGCAGACCACCGCACACAGATCAAGCGAGGAAGCACCTACTATATGCACGTCCAAAGTATCCTCACACAGCTGTGTTCAAAAGCTTTCCTCTTCACCTTCTGCCATCATTTGCACCTTCCTATCAGCGAAAGGGAACCGGAGGCATCCGTCGTGACTCGCAGGATGAACTTTCTGAAGCTTCAGCTAGGCCTCGCCAATGAAGATATCAAAATCGTGCAGTATTTGGCAGAGCTGCTGAAGCTGCAGTACATTCAGGAACCCGGCCAGGGGGGGAACCCTCGGCTCAGATTTGACTATGTTCCCAGCTTTTTGTACAAAATCTAGCCTTGCAGGGGCTGTCTGCCCACGTGCTCATAGTCTGACGAAGCTCATCCGTGCTTGACATCGATGCTGTCCGCAGTCGCTGCCATACGTCAGGATGGAGGCAGAGAGGCCGATGTATTTGTGAGAGTCTTTGCTCCACAGGAATCTGTGTCTGAGAGACTGGATTTCTGTAGGCCATAGCCAAGAATGTAGATGTTCCATCACATAAAACACCAGGCACTCTGTTTTTAAATGTTAGAAGGGGCACTACTGATTTTTAAAACATATCCTGGCAGCATCCCAGGGGGATTATGGCATGGAGAGAGAGTTGGGCTATCTTGGGGATCAATACTTAGAGTGTGCAGCCCCCAAAATAGAATGCAGTGCTCTGCACACTTCTGCCAGAGCCCTAAATGCTCTTGGTCCCTTCCATGGAGCCAGGATGGAGACCAGAGAGGAGATGTAAAGGCCACAGGAAGATTTTTAATCCATCAGTGTCTAGTGTGAGTGTAGTTCAGAAGCTCCCTGGCAGGGCGGCAGCTTGCAGTCACCTGTCTGTGCGCAACTGTAGTGGGTGGTGTGTCTTTTCCTGAGCTTCCTGGCACTTCCCTGGATGGGTGGGAGTGCAGTGGAGGCACATGTGCTTCTCTCCAGAATGCATTTGCCAGTTTCTCTCAGCTTTGTTAAAATCTGGAACACGGAAGGACTCCTTAATGCCACTGTCATGAATGTAGAGCACTGTGCCTTGTCAGTCTGTCGCGTTCGATTTGCTGGGTGACCTCTGAGAAGGGTGGGAGGGAGACCAGGAATCCACAAAGCATGTAAGCCTCAGGGTGGCCTTTTAAGGAGAGAAGGGAACTGAAGAGAGTGGCAAAGGGCCCTCGTTTTTAGGTGCTTTTTGTGATGGGGAAACAGACAGTGCAATTCAGGTGAAGCTGTGCTGTGAGACAGCAGGCTGGGGAGATTAACTAGAGCTCAGGAGAGATCAGGGATGAATGTACTGGTTTCAATGTTGTATCCATCGTTTTTCTTTTCCTTTGTCGAGGAGTTGACTTCTGTGCTTTGCCCTAGAGCAGGGTCAGCATTGCTGCATGCTGCTTCTGGCCAAGCCTTTGTCCTGTCTCGACTACCTCTCCCAGGGTGCTCCTGGGCAGAACTGCCTCTCTCTGAGCCTGGATGCTGAGGACTTTCATTTCAAAGCTTCTTCACCACTGCCTGTGCCATAAAGGTTGTGCCACCAGTGTGGTGACGCTTCCAGATTGTTCTTGTTGGTGCCGAAAGCTTTGTGCCCAGGCAGAGTGTTTCCCTCTGGGGTCTCGTAGGAGATGCTGCTCCTCAGCCACTGGTCCTGGGCTCAGCCTGCTTTGCCTAGTGCTGTGTGGTGGTAGCAGCCCCTGTGGTACTTCTAAGCAAGAAAAGCCTTTTGTTAGGAAAGAGATCCTTGATTTTAGTTCTTTTTAGCATTTTTATGCTTGTGGGGTGAGAACAGCTGAGATGGTACAAGACAAGCTGCTGCATTGTTTGGTTTTGGGTGTTTTTTAAACTTGTTTGTTGTGATGTTGTGAGGCAGTGCTGGAGGTGAATGTGATGTTCCTTCCATGCCTGGGGAAGTTTTTGTGTAGGTACTGAGGCTTGTCAGCATGGCTTAGACCCCACTGAAACTTGCTGTGAGAACAACACTGCTCCAGAACCTGTGTCCTGAAGGCAAGGAGGCTCCATGGGGAAGTCTGGCACCAGCATCTGCACTTCAGTACTGCTGCCATCGCCTCCTCTCCTTGGGAAAGGGCTCTCTGGGGTGGTGCAGGATTTATAAACCGACAGGACAGGAAGGCTTTTTTAACTGTCAGTGTTCTTGAGCTCATGGTACTCTCTGGAGGGATTTCCAAGGGGTTTCAAGAGGGGTTTGCAAGCAATCCCAAGGTCAGTGGTTGCTTGTGATGGTGTTTTTTGGTCACAGTGGGGAAGCAGCGTGGCGTGGCTTTCACTGCAGGCAAGCAGGGGGCTGCATGCCATTACAGCACCTTTAAAGGCCTTTTCTTCTCCTACCTATGCCCTCCTGTTGCATGTGAACTGGGTCTGCTGGTGAAACGCTTCCATCCATCAAAATCCTGCTTTCTGAAGTGGCTTGAGGTGTCCTCTTGTCGATTCCCGTGCACCCAAACAGCTCCCACGCTAAATCTGAGGCAAGATTTCCCCTGAGAAGAGGCATAAATGATGAGGTGAGACCAGGCAGACTCTCAGCTCTGGAGAAGGGATCACCACCTCAGCACAGGAACTTGTTTCCTAGTGGAAAATGATCTGGTGCTGTTTGGGTTTGAGGAGGGAGGAACTTTTTTCTTGCTGACTCACTCCCCTCTTCCTCCTGGCTGACAGCACAGAGTGGCAGAGCAGGATCGATGGCTAGTGCTGGCTGATCTCTTAGTCACAGTGCTCTCGACCTGAAGTGTTTAGCTGCATTCAGAAACAGATAAATACCTCCCTTCTTCTTGCTCCCTCTGTCTGATGTTCAAGGCTCTGTTGAGCAATACTTGCAGTACCACTCGTCTGATGTGCTTCATGTCTCTGCCACAAAGCAGCTTTGATCTGGGAGGGTGCCCTGTGGGCTTTGCTGGGATGTTTCAAAGGGAGCTCTATGTTATATGCAGCTCCACTCTTGAGTAGGAACTGTGGAGACACATGCCTTGGAGTGCTTGTTCTCCTACAGCTGCCTGGTGGCAGGGTAACCTCAGAGCTCGAGCCCAAGGGCAGGAGGACTTACATCAGGCTGTGGCCCCTCGGTGCAGCTAGAGCCCAGCCTGTCCTCACTCCTCGAGGTGCCCATAACAGTGGCAGGAACCTGGGAGAGTCCAAGTGCAGCTGGTGATTTGGGAGCTGAATTCCTCTTTGCTCAGTCATTTCTCTGTCTGACCTTCTGCTCCTGTACAGTAACCATCCCTGTATCAGCACTTTAAGACTTTCTCCTCATCTTCACTGTGTTACCTCACTAGTTTCCAATATCAGCAGACTTGGAAGTAGTTATGATCTTTGCACTAACGGCTTCCACAACAGATCTTGGCACGTGTGTTCATCAGCTTGCCCTGCCCTATCTGACCACCCTCCCAGCACAGCAGGGCAGGTTCAGGGTAGTTTCCTCATAGCCACAGTGCAATACTCAGCAGCCCTCCTGCACCAACCATCTGGAGCCAGCAGTGCTGTGCATGGCCGTCGCCTGCTTCCATGAGTGCTGCCAGCATGCCCCTAGATCCCTGCATCCCTCAGTGCTGGCTCCCACCTCTCTCTCTCTCCTCTCTGCTAGCTCTCAGGGAGGGGAGGATTTAAGCCTGACTGAGAATTCATCAGAGCCAAAATTCTCTCCTGGCTGGGAGGAAAGTCTCCCTTTTCTTATTCCTCTGCTTTCCCGCATTGGGAGACTACAGCTGCCAGCCCCTGCTCTGCTCTTCACTTGCAGATCCCACCCCAAGGAGGGTCAGCCATAGGATTAGGCAATATTAACCCTACACAGGTTTCATTTCTCAGAGAATAGTGCTTGGATTTACTTTCATCCAGTAGCAATCCTAAGCAGCTCCAAAGCTGCCTTGCCTTGACTAGGGGAGTACTGCCTATACTCTAGCAATATTCACCATTTGGTAAGGGGTGGGAGAGACGCGAGCTGATGGCTCTGTGCCCCCAGGGCCAGTTCTTTGGCTTTGGTTGAGTGAGGGTGATCCTGAGCCCCTGATGTGGTGGTGGGTGACTGGATTCAGCATCTCAGAGAGCTGGGGCTCATTGCAGCAGTTGGAAGAGGCTCATAAAAGTGATGGGGAATTGGGTAAGGTGCCCAGGCTGAAGGAGAGCCCTTGCTCTGTGCAGTGCCCCAGCAGCACAACAGACTGTACCCCGCTCTCAGAGGGGTCACAAACCCGCTGCCCTGGGACACGTTTTCACTGGAAGGCAGAAACACAGGGTACCCAGTCCCGCTGGGCACGGTGATGGGGCTGAGCTTAGAGCCACCTCCAAGGGCCATGAGGATGCTGTGATGAATTCTCATCTCATTTTAAAGCACTGTATCCTATTCCTGCATGTGGAGTTCCGTGTGTGTGTGTGTGTGCCTGTGCGTGCCGAATGCTTGCGTCCCTAGTTAGAGCGAGTGTGAGTGGGAGAAATCCAAGAAGCATGTCTTAGTGTCGTGCTGTAAGTGTTCCTGCACAAGAGTTTAACAGATGTTAACACCAAATGACTAGTCTGAGAAATGTACTTTTAAAAAAAAAAAAAAAGAAAAGAAAAAAAAAATTATTTATTTGGGTTCAGATATTTTTTGAAATACAAAAAAACCCAAAACAAACCAAACCCAACCCCAACTTGGTTTGTATTTTTTAAAGCTTCTAATTCTTGTCATACGTTGTGGTGAAATTCTTCATTTTACTGTGCTTATTAAAAAATGGTTCTACTGAAGCTTTGTGCTCAGAGGTCTGAGGAAATAGCAGAGACACGCTAGCTAGGATGGGAGGAGGAGCCTGGGAGGGCTGCCAGGGACAGGGCTAGGCCTCCTCATGGCCTGCAGAGGCTGGAAGGCACAAAAGGCAAGTGGGTTTGTGCACATGGAAAGGAATCCTCAGTGCTGAAGCCATGGAGGCTCTTATGGCTGTGAAGTCTCTTGTGCCTGGCCATAGAGGTGGCTCCTCAGGTCTCTCCTTTCTGGGTAGACGTGGGCAGACCTGCCTAAACCTCGTCTGCCACTCCCAGGATTGAGCCTGCCCATGAGGCTGAGTGGTTACCTGGTCCTAGTTGTGACACTGAACAGTGAAAGGGTTGGTTTCCCCATGGAGAGGCTTGAGGGGATTCTGGGCCCCAAAAAGGAGGGGAGAGGTGAAATAAAAGCTGAACAAGGACCTGCTGCTGCACCACAGCCAGCGGCAGCAGGGAGGTGATGGGAGAAGGCACTGGGATGCTGGTCTTGGGCTAGGGGTGTGTGTGTGTGCCACCATCCTGGGTTTTTCTGCAGCTCCAGGAGCAGGTGCAGATGCCTCCCCTTACAGGACAGGCAGCCCTGGGAGTGGGAAGGTGGCTGCAAAGGCTTCCACTTCTTCCTTCAGTGCCTTCAGCTCTGCCTGGTATTTCTCCTCCTCCAGTTTCTCCTTGAATTCCTTCAGCGTGGCCTTGGGGCTCATGTCCTTCTGCACACGCAGCGTCAGCTCAATCCCTGCCAGGGTGGGAGATGTGGTGGTCAGCCCCTGCTGCTGCTACACCCTTGCCTCATCCCATGGCTCTCCCAGCCCTGCTGCAGGGAGCCAGTGAGGCTGGGCTGTAAGCCTCACCTCTGTGGATGTACTGAGCCACCTTGCGGAAATCATCCTGCCGGAAGCCTCGGGAGGTGAGAGCTGGTGTCCCGAACCGTAGACCGCTGGGGCGCAAGGCACTGATGTCACCTGCACCAGAACAAGCAACTCATGACCAAACCAGGTACCAAAACCACCACACACATGAGATTTCAGCCTGGTTCCCAGTGCCTGGGGGTGGACTGGGAGCTGGGAACACTGCACAGGCCGTGGGAGATGCCCAGCACATAGGGCAGGACATGGCAGAGCTTGTGGGGCTCCTCACCAGGGCACGTGTTCTTGTTGCAGGCAATGGAGCAGATCTCTAGCACCCTCTCAGCCCGGCCACCATCAGTGCCTCTGCTGCGCAGGTCCAGGAGGATCAGATGGTTGTCAGAGCCCCCTGCAAAGAGAGGAGTTTGGTGAGGGATGTGGGATCAGGGTAAGAGCTGCTCCCACGGGAAACTGCAGCAAAAAGGGCTCAGGATTACACCAGGGCCTGCCCCTGCTTTTGGGACCAGAAGGGAACCTGTCCTTAGGGAGTGGAGGCCACTTCAAAATAGTTCTGAGGATGTCCTGAGCAACTGTGACAGCAGAACCCTGTCAGTCCCACCTGTGCTGCCCTCATGGCCTGTCTCAGACCCTGGGCCAAGGGCAGGGCTCAGCCCTGTGCCACCACCAAGACCTGTCCTCACCTGTGACAATGTCATAGCCCAGCTCCATCAGGGCAGCCGAGAGCGCCTGGCAGTTGGCCACCACCTGCTGCTGGTAGGCCTTGAACTCTGGCGTCATGGCCTGCTGCAGGGCCACAGCGATGCCTGGGGAGGAAGGCAGAGTGGGATGAGGCTTTGGGAGAGCTGGTGGGGATGCATGGCACTGCCAGCAGAAGTCACCCGGGAAGATGAGCAAACTGACAGTCCCTTCCCCTGACCAGGCTGGCAGTGTCAGCACAAGCCAGAAGACGGGATGAGACAAGCCTTGTGCTGGATCAAGCTGGCTGCTCCTTGCCATGGTATCTCCAGGCTGTGAGCCCCGAGGGGCAGCTGGAGCCCCCTGCGCTGCTGCTGAGGGTCAGAGCCCAGCTAGAACATCTTTTCCAGCTCCCTTTGCCCTTCTGGAGCTGGTGGCCAGCCTGGCTGCATACCTGCAATGGCATGGTTGTGTGGGCCTCCCTGGAGCCCAGGGAAGACTGCCTGGTTGATGAGGCTCTCCAGGTTGTAGAGGGTTTCCTTGCCTGTCTTGGGGTCCACACTGCGGGTGCCTACAGAAGGGGAGGGCAGGGTGGCAGCTCAGCTTCCCTTCTCCCGTGAGCTGCT
The DNA here is from genome assembly GCA_013399015.1 of Galbula dea. Taxonomy (NCBI): domain Eukaryota; kingdom Metazoa; phylum Chordata; class Aves; order Piciformes; family Galbulidae; genus Galbula; species Galbula dea. The sequence goes on from VWZX01007609.1 coordinate 122,278, forward strand.
TTCACCCCCTGGCCACTCAGAGCAGGGATGGTGGTGGATCCTTTTCAAATCTGGGCCACAGTTGGCCCTGGGAAGCTCCCCCAGATGCTCCCATGAGGCCTCAGACCTCCTGCCCTTCCTCCTTCCCAGCTAGAGCAGAAGGAGCTTTAATTTTTAGTCCCCCCTAAGCCTGGGGGGAAGTGTTTCTCCCGGCTCGTTGGCCCGGTCAGGCACCTTTGCGGTAGAAGATCATGCCAGCCCTGCAGCCTCGCAAGGTCTTGTGGGTGGTGGTGGAGACAACGTCGCAGTGGTCGAAGGGTGAGGGCACCACACCAGCAGCCACCAGCCCGCTGATGTGGGCCATGTCGGCCATGAGATAGGCACCATTGGCATCAGCAATCTTCCGCATGCGAGCGTAGTCCAGGTTGCGTGAGTAGCAGCTGACACCTGCAGGGAGATGGCACGGGGAGGGGACAGGGGCAGATGTTCAAGGACATTTGGGACAGAACCAAGTCCAGCCCTGGGTGATGATGAGGACAGCACACAAGCTCCTGCCAGTGTGGATGCGTTTGAGGTCTCCTCCTGGCACTGCATGGGCTGACCAGGGTGCTACTGGCTTCAGGGAGCCGCCTGCAGCCAGAGTGTGTCACCAGAGAGGTTGGTGAGGCTTTGATCCTTACCTGCTACGATCAGCTTGGGGTGGAAGAGGCGGGCATTCTCCTCCAGCCGGTCATAGTCGATGTAACCCGTCTTGGGGTTGACCTAGGAGAAGAAAAGGAGGGTTCAGCCATCTCAGTGAAGATCAGCTGCAGGGTCATCCCTTGGGAGGGGGTGCTAGGAGCCTGACACCGGTACTTTTAACTTTAAGAGGCATCAATGATATCCTGGCTCTGGCTGGAGCAGCTCTCTCTACCTTGTAGGGCATAGACTCGAAGAAGACAGAGGTGGCAGAGATCTTCTTCTTGTCTGTCATGAACCCATGGGTGAGATGGCCCCCGTCAGGCAGGTCCAGCCCCATGATCCTGCCGTGGGGCTCCACCAGGGCCGTGTACACCGCGAAGTTTGCAGGTGACCCTGTGGCGAGAGCGTATCGAGCCAGTTATGGGTGAGGGGCTGGGTGGAGACCAGTGCAGCCAGCCTGGCTCTCCTGAGCACCCCGTTACCTGAGTAGGGCTGGACATTGACACCCCACTTCTGGGGGTCGAGCCGGTATGCCTGCAGGGCTCGCTTCTGGCACAGCCTCTCCAGCTCATCCACAAACTCTGTCCCACCGTAGTACCTGTTGGTACAGGACAGGGCAGGGATTAAAACCAAACTCATGGCTTGGAATGCTCCCTGTCACCATGCTTGGGGAGAAACTGAGGTAACGCTGCGTTTTTAGCAGCCACCAGGACAGCATCTGCAGCAGCAATGAAGCTGAGCGAGGCAGATCCTGCCCTGGAGGAGCTTGGCTGCCAGCACAAGGACATTGCTTCCTCTCCAGAGATGAGGCATGGCAGCATGGAGGGGTTCCTCTCGCTCCCTGCAAGTGTGTAGGGTTGGGTGAGACTGAACCCCAGCTCTGTACCTCTGTCCTGGGTAGCCCTCAGAGTATTTGTTGTTCATGCAGGATCCCAGGGCCTCCAGGACTGCTCGGCTTGCAAAGTTCTCTGAGGCAATTAACTCCAGCCCCAGCCTCTGCCGCTGCTTCTCCTTCTTGATGATACTGTGCACCTTTGGGAGAGGAGAGAAACAGCTTTACTTGTGCTGGTTCTGCATGGTGGATGCTCTGTGGTAGGACATGCACCCTCAAATGGGGACAGGGCATGGGGAGGGGTCTGGAAAGGTCCTGGAGAAGAGACATGAGATCTCTTCTTGCTACAGCTGATCCAAAACAGTTCCTATGTCTGGTTACAGATCATGTTTTGGGTTTCTACCTGCCAGGAAGCTGCTAGATAACTGAGCTGTCATTTGGGCTTGAGAGTCAAGGTAGTTGCCATGTGGCCTGATGGCCTGGCTGCTCTGGTGTGGACATTAGAGATTCAAGCAAAGGGGCATGAGCAGTAGATGCAAAGTTATTCGCGTGGCTGGAGGATGCCCTCCCTCTCTTGCTCAGAGAGGGCATGGAGGAAGGATGGGTCCCACCAGCTCAGTCTTGGACCATCTGCCTGCCACATCCCTGGCTCAAGGAGGTCAGCATCCCCATGGCTGTCCAGGGGTCAGGAAGGGCTTCTCACCTCTGGGTCATTGCTGTCGAGTGGTTCCATTACCATCCTGTTATGGGAGGCCCAAAGCTCCTCACTGGGGAGGCCCCTGCCAACCTGCGTTGAGTTTGCCATCCTCCTACTGGGTCCAAGGTCACCTGCCAGCCAAGAAGGGAGTTTTGTGGGATGCCAGCAGGGCTGGATGACTTCATACTGCATCCCTGCACCCTGCCTGCTCCATCCCTTGTTAGCCACAGAAACAGAGGGACCAGCCATGGGCTGAGACCCGCTGGGCAAGGAAAACACAGTCAGGCTTCCCCCATTGACTGAACACCAGTTAACTTATTATAGTGGATTGATAACCTCTTGAGAGTCTTTCATCACCACCCTGCCTTGGCTCCCCCTGCCCAGCTCTGCAGTGTCTCCTGGCCAGATATCTGGGGACATGGTGAACCCACACATGGACCAAACTAGATCAGCAACGTGAACTATGTCTTTCCCTCTTACTCCTGTATATCTATGAGTCTTAGGGCTTGTGGGAAATGCTAGCAAACACCCTCACAGACAGAAGGGGGTCTTAGTAAAACTGCTGTTTAATTTCAAGGGCAGTGAAGTGCTCATACCCACAAACCCCAATTTTAATGCCTGTTGCATTCCCCCGCACACTTAAACCTCTCAGCTGCTTCCCCCTTGTGGGTAGCTATGAGAGTAAACCCCCAGCAGGTCAGAGTCCTGCCTCAAACCCTAACTGGAGCACTTACAGCTTTGGAGCTGGGCCCAGAGGCAGCAGCTCTGCCTCAGCTTGATTTGTGAGATGCCCAAACCCTGACAGCAGCCCTCCAGCCCCATCGGTCCGACCGCTGCCAGCATTATCATGCAGAGCACAAGCTTCTACACAAGCATGACAGCTTGGCTTCTGCCTTGGCTGAAAACAATGCATCTTTTTACCCATTAACCCTGCAAGGCTAGTGAGGGGCCATGACCAGGTTATTAAGCAATTGCACTTAGTTTGCTTGCGTCAAGGTGCTGAAGTCCAGTCAGTGTGGGTCTGCTGAGTGACCCTCACTGGGCAGTGATGCCCAACCACCCTCCTGCCCAAGCCCCAGGCCTCGCTGGCAAGGGAGGGAATCCACACTGCCAGAAAAGCTGGGATGGGATGGGGAAAGGGAAAGGGGTGTGAGGGAAAGGTCAGGGTGCAGCACTCTGGCTTCAAGCAGGATGGCTGAGTCCAGCGTGTCCCCAGAGTGGGTCACAGTGGTGCTCACACCACAGAGCTGCAGAGGGCTCAGCAAGCAGGGACAGAGCTTCTTGTTCCCCACCTAGGATAACACTCACGTTTCTACCCTCATGGGATGTCTGGCCCTGGCAGTTCGTTTGTTGTAAGGGCAAACCCCAGCGTCGAGCCTCCATCGCCACCTGGCTCTGCTGTCTGCTCCCTGTTCTGATTCCATCAGCTCCCACATCCCGGCCTCATCATCCCCCACATCCCAGCTCCATCACCTCCCGTATCCCGACGGCACCACCTCCCGCATCCCTGAAATGCTCCCGCAGACGCGCTCCTCCCCTTGCCCTCACACAGCTGGTGGAGAGCAGTGCTGCCTGCCCAGCTCTCGCCCCCGCTCCTGTCCTTCACCGCACGGCCCCTACCCGCTCCCGGTCCCGCTCCGCCACCGCGCGGGAGTCAGCGCGCCTAGCATAGAAGCTCGGGCACTCCCCTCCCTGCTCGGCCAATCACAGCTTCGCTCCGCCCCGGTAGACCAGCGGCGGGGAAGTGCCTGAGCCAATCGACGCCGCGCTTCTCCCCTTCCCCGCGTCCTATTGGCCGGCGCCGAGGAGGGGCTGGTGGGGCTGGCAGCACGTGGCGGTGGCGGTCGCGGCGCTGGTGACCTTGGCCGGGGAGGGCGGAAGGGAGAGGAGGGTCTGCTGCCGTCAGCCCGCTGCTGTCACCCCTCCTCTGTCGCACCCTTCTGCCGTCACCCCTTCTCTGTCGTCACCCCTCTACTGTCACCTCTCTGCCGTCACCCCCTCCTACTGTCACCCCTCTGCCGTCATCATGCCACTGCCATCATCCCTCTACCATCACCCCACTGCTGTAACCTCTCTACCGTAGTCACCCCAGTGCTGTCATCCCTCTATTGTCACCTCTCTGCGGTCACCTGTCCTCTGCCATCACTCCTCTGCCATCCCAATGCTCCTCTGCCGTCAGCCCTTTGCTGTCACCCCTCTACCATCAGACCTTCGCTGCCATCACACCTCTACCATCACCCTGCTGCTGTCACCCCACAGCCCCAGCCCTGCCAGCTGTCACCCCAGGAGGGGACCTCTCGTGCACCTCCTCAGCCCCGAGGTGTTCCCCACGATCTGTGGGTGCCTCTCTTCTCACTCCAAGAAGGAGGACAGAAGTCCCACTCTGGCCACCCTGCACCGGGGAGAGAGTGCTTCCAACCACCCCCAAAGTCCTCTCCTGGCTGACTGAGGCCATGTCTCATGGTGAGCAGACATGCCAGGCCGTGGTACTGGTGTGGGCAGCAGAGTCTGCCCTGTCTCCCTGTGCCCAGTGAGGTGTTTAAGTGCCTGGGAGGAAGGATGCTGATGTGGAGAGATGAGGGGCATGGGCAGGAGAGGACAAAGTTTTCCTTGGTTGACTTGGTCAACTCCCCCAAGGAAGCCTGCAACCGCTGGGGCTTCAGGGGTTAAAGCAAAGCACCACGAATTGAGGAAGAAGATTAGGGAATAAGGGATCCTACCAAATGCCTCATGATCCCAAGCCATGGAAAAATGGGATGAGACAGTCTGAGTCACTCCAGAGAGGAACAGTCACTACGGAGAGGAACTCTGGAAGGGGAGTCAGCCAGGAGGTGAGACCACCCGCTGCGGGCAGAGCAGCCAAGGAGCAGCTGTGGGTGCACCTCCCTGGAAGGTACCTGTGGAAGGAAGTCTTTTAGCTTAATCTTTATCAGTCTAGATGGTTTTTGCTTGGATTGTGGGTGGTCATCTGAAGGGGACTCATCACAGCTGAGGAATTTGGGTTTCCATGGTTCTGCTGCTGGCTCATGTTGGATTGCTGCTGTAGACCATTGATGGAAGTGTTGTTCTGAGAACACCAACATCAGCAGCAAACCCTGGGTGGGTTTCTCTGCTGGTGTTGGTTTCTGTGCTGCACAGAGCAGGTGGGACAGGGAACATAGGGCTGGGGGAAGCCAGCACTCTGCTCTGCACCACCTAGGGCTGCAGGGGACTGAGGGAGCTGTGAGCAAAATATTATTATCATTTATTTCCTGGCTTAAGGTGTCTTTCCATGACAGGACCCTGGTGGTCAGTGCAGGTGATGAGCTTTGTTGGGATCCAGGGACTTCCCATGAGATGCATAGTTGGTTTTGTCTTGATGGACCCCTGGGTTCTGCTGGTAGCAGTGGGATGCTGAGTTGTCCCCATAGTGACTGAGCTCTGCTCAAACGTCTGCCTTGCCTGTTGGTACCATCCTTTCTGGGAGATGTTCAAGCTTAGATCAACCTAAGAGTCACAGATGATCCTCCTCCCCGTGCTGGGGTTCACTGGGATCTTGCTCAGATGCCTTAAATACCTTGTGCAACTCAAATAAATAATTACCTGCTATTTTGAGGCCTTGAAGATGAAAAAGAGAAGGACTTTATATTAATTATATATTAAGTTATATAATCTGCTTTTGAAAGGACAAGAGAAAACAGCCTCAAGTTGTACCAGAGGAAGTTTAGGTTGGCTATTAGGAAACATGTCTTCCCTGAAAGGGTTGAGAAGCCCTGGCCCAGGCTGCCCAAGGCAGTGGTGGAGTCACCATCCTTGGAGGGGTTCAAAAAATATGTAGATGTGATGCTGAGGGACATGATTTAGTGGTGACCAGGCAGTGCTAGTTAATGATTGGACCTGCTGATCTTAGAGGTCTTTTCCAGTCAAAACAGTTCTATGATTCTTCATACATTTTGTGTATAGCTGCTAGCAAAGATTTTCACATCCCCTGAGCTGCAGGAGCTGCAGATAATAGCAGTGTGTGGTGTTGTGATTTCAGGACTCTGGCTTGCTGGTGATGGAGAGCATCTCTTCTTCCCCTTGCCCCTTCTCTGCCAGTTCCCCCACCGTGCAGCCTGAGAATGCCACCACCCATGACTACTACTCTGGCCTCCAGAAGAGCATGCACATCCTCTCCATGGTGGTGTACAGCATTGCCTGCTTGCTGGGGGTGACGGGGAATGGACTCGTCATCTGGATTGCAGGCTTCAAGATGAAGAAGACAGTGAACTCTGTCTGGTTCCTCAACCTGGCCATTGCTGACTTCATCTTCACCTTTTTCCTGCCCCTTAGCATCACTTACACTGCCTTGGGCTTCCACTGGCCCTTTGGGAAGCTCCTGTGCAAGCTGAACAGCACCATCGCCTTCCTCAACATGTTTGCCAGCGTCTTCCTCCTGACGGTCATCAGCATGGACCGCTGCGTTTCTGTGGCCTTTCCTGTCTGGTCTCACAACCGCAGGAGCCCAGAGCTGGCAGCCAAGATTGCACTGGGGACGTGGGTCCTGGCTCTCCTCCTCAGCTCCCCTTACCTGATCTTTCGGGACACTGTGGTCAGTCCAAGGAACATCACCACCTGCTATAATAATTTTGCTCTGTCTGATGACTACACTTCTGAGGCGACGCGGAGGCTGTGGAGGATGCGGCACAAGGCGATGATCATAACACGCTTCTTATGTGGCTTCCTCATCCCTTTCACAGTGATTCTCATCTGCTACAGCATCATTGCCATCAAGCTGAAAAGAAGGCAGTTAGCCAACTCTGCAAAGCCATACAGAATCATCATCGCTGTCACCGTCTCGTTTTTCCTCTGTTATTTCCCCTACCATGTCTTCTCCTTGCTGGAAATCTCCAAAAACTCTTCCAGTCATGAGATGAAAATAGCCCTTTACATAGGGATCCCCTTGGTTTCCAGCCTTGCTTTCTTCAACAGCTGCATCAACCCCATCCTATATGTCTTTGTAGGGCCAGATTTCAAGGAGAAGTTTTGCCAGTCCATCCTGTCGACCTTCGAAGGGGCCTTCAGCGAGGAGTCCCTTCTGGGCAGCCTGACCAGCAGGCGAAAATCCCGGTGTGCTTCAGAAGCAGAGGTCCCAAGGGTCTGAGAGGGCACTGGTGTGGAGAGGGCAGTTCTTTCCTCTGCAAATTCTCTTCATTTCAGAGCTCTAGTCAGAGGACTGGAGTCAGCAAAGGGCTGTGCATGCTAAGCCAGTGTGATTTGACCTTTTGGAGGTATCTCAAACCTACTATGACTTAACATATTATGGAAATTAACCAACCATCTGGAGCTGCAGCAGGGTGGGAATGTCAAGGTATGTGTTGGTCCTTGTGCCGCTTCCTTGGCTGCCTTGTTTCCCTGTACCTTTTCCATCCCATGTGGTCCCTCACATCTGGCAGCATTTCTTCCTGGCTGACAGTGCTGAGAGACCAACCACAGCCTGAGTAATGCCTGGACTTGTCAGGCTTGATTGCCCTCAGCGCTGCTGATCTGCTACAGCTTCCTTACAGGGGACCCTTAATAAAATTCAAAGGTTTTTGACTCCACTGGCAGAGTTCCCTTCCTTCTTTCCTCTCCTCCTGGGGCTCCCAAGAAGGGACCTCTTGGGTGCTCCCCATGCTGCCCAGTACAGGGTCACCTTGTACATGCCCAGGGGGGCATTTGGGGCCAAATGCTGTTTGAATCACTGTTGGTTTCACCTGCCTGCAGTACATTCGTACGTGGCAAGCTGAGGGGATATTTTCTTCCCTATGAACCTTGTCAGACTTTCCTGACTGGGATTTCACCAGGTGACAAATTGGGTGGAGTGTGGCTGTGCTGGAGAGATAGAGCATTTTGGCTGTCCAGAGGAGAAAAGGAAGGAGGAAAGAGCTATTCCATAAGTCCTTTCTAATTAAATCAATAAGCAAAATCCAAAGATCCTTTCCCATGTATCATTCCAAGCTGAGCATGGGCTGCCAAATCTTAAGGAGAAAACAGTTTAGTAAAAGCAGCTTGGATGTGCAATGGGATCCATCTGGAGGCATTCTTGGACATGCAGTTTTTAAGGAAACAGGGTGAGATGAAATGGCTGCATCTGTTTCTGTAGGGTCTGGGGTAGCTGGTGAACCACTTGTCTCTTCTCTCCCCAGATGTGTGGCAGGACAAATTATTGGTTGTGCTCTGGTTACTCAGGTTTGATATACAGCAGAACTATTTCTGAGCAGTGCTTGTCTGTAGTTGTATTTGACATGCTTCTGGCCCTTAAATAACAGAGATCTGGCATTTTATACTGTTGGTGAATGAATATTAAATCCTAATAAACCTATGTAAAACATAGCCAGCCTGTTGTGTTGCCTGTGTGCTAAAACACTTGTTGATCCAGCCAGACTGAGCATGCTCAGCTTCCCTAATAAAACAATAAGATAAAAAGATTAAATACCCAGAATCTGGAATCCAACCACTAGCATTAGCAGCACCTCTCAGGACTGAGGTAGGCAGGACTCCACCTGAGTGTGAGGACTTGCCTGGGGCACTCTGTCCATGTGGATCTGATTGCCCACCTGCAGTTCAGGCTTATTGGTGGGTTTCAGATCTTTTGGTACCTTTGAAAACCAGCAGTTTGGAGAAGAAAGAAGAGGAAGTGTGGCTGAGCTGGGCCTGGCCAAGTTTCACATTTGCAAACTGCTCATGATGAAAACAGTGGAGAGTTTCTTCCCAGGCTTCATCAGCCTCTGAAACTCTTTAATTTCTTCAGCAGAAAATGTTGGTCATATAACATTGGTTGGGATCTGGGGGTTCTGGTTCATGGTAAGTTGAAGTTGAGTCAACAGTGTGCCCTGGCAACAAGAAGGGCCAACTGTCACCTGGGGTGCATCAAGCACTGTACTGCTAGCTGGTCCAAGGAAGGGATTGTCCTGCTCTCCTCTGCAGTGGTGTGGCCTCAGGATGAGCAGTGGGTGCAGTTTTGGGCATTGCAATATAAAAAGGATATAAAGCTACTAGAGAGTGTTCAAAGGAGGCCACAAAGATAATGAAGGGTCTAGAATGGAAGCTGTATGAGGAATGGCTGAAGTTGTTTGGTTTGTTCAGCCTGGGAAGAGGAGACTGAGGGGAGACCTCTTCACAGTCTATAACTTTCTGATGAAGGGAAGCAGAGAGGCAGGAGATGATCTCTTCTCTCTGGTGACCAGCCACAGGACCTGAGGGAACTGCATGATGTCGTGCTAGGAGAGGTTTAGGTTAGGGAAAGGTTCTTCACCCAGAGGACGGTGTAGCATGGGAACAGGCTCCCCAGAGGAGTAGTCAGGATGCCAAGCCTGACAGTATCCCAGAAGCATTTGGACAAGGCCCTCAGGCACATGGTATAATTTTTAGGGTTGTCCTGTGGGGAGGCAGGAGTTAGACTTGGTGATCCTTGTGGGTCCCTTCCAACTCAGGAGATTCTATGATTTTAAAATGGAATGACAGTGTGGAGGTGCTGTTATTCCCACCCCATCCTGGGCAGCTGAATGAGCAGGGAATCAGATCACACCTCCCTATCCTGGCCTGCCCAGTCTGCCTGTAAAACTGGGAGCCCAACCTACAAGTTGTCCTGTTCCTTCTGCCAGAAACCAGACCTGGATCCTCACTGCTCCAACGGCTGGGAGAGCTCCGACTCCCAGCCTGAAGGTACAAATTGACATGTACCTCACTGTTCTGTGTGGATGACATTACTGAGCAAGAGCTGGGACTTGAACATGTTAGGGACTAATTATGGCTCTGCTAGGCCATGCAATATTAAATGAAGGTCGTGATCCTAGAGGCATGCATGTACTTAACCTTAAATTCACGTGCCAACCCGCTGAGAACAGGGAATGTAACAAGACCATCCACATGGCAAGCATGAGTGAACAGAGAGATTTACCCTTTGCCACAAATTGCTGCCTCTCATCCAGATAAAGCTGCAATGTTTGCTATGGAGCATGCAACTCCCAGGCTATTTACTTGCTCCAGGTGGTAACCTGCAGCATCGATTGCCGTGTCAAGGTTGGGCAGAGCAGCGTTTGCTCTTTCTGGTTTTCCTTATCTGTTTGCAGAGCTCACGTCACTCCTTGTAGCAGGAGGCTCTGAGAGTGTTGGACCAAGGCCTTGGACTCCTGTTGTGCCTCTCTCCTTACCCCAGCACCCTTCAAGATCAGAACTTGAAGTATTGACCTGGTTTGAGGTAGGAAAGGAAGCAATTTTCTGGGTCATTTGGACATCCAAGGTGGGTATGGGATTTCCACAGGACAACAGCAGAGTGTCTGGGTGATCTAAGGAATCCACTGGAATACTTCTAGGTAACTAGCCCACAGAGCATCATCTCCTCCCTGGCATCCCAGCCAAGCTCAGCTCTGTTTCATCCTTTAACCTCATTCAGTTCCAGACCCGAGACCAAGCTGCTCTCACTCTCTCTCACAATATCCCTCCCAGAAGTTGCTTCCACTCTTAAGCAGCAGATTATACACCTAAACAAAACTGCCTGTCTTCACAAAGCTGAACTTCTCCCCGTGGATTGGGAAGGGGCTGGGAGAGCTTTCAGACAGCCACTCCTTAGAACATTTGCCAAGATACTGTTGGGGAAAAAAAAGGGGGAAACAAAATGTTTTATTGATAGTGAGGTTGTGTTACAGGATGCACACAGGAGATAGAGATGGGTCTGTCATCCTGGGCCTGATCCCTTTGTGCCTCTATGCAATGAGAAACCGTGCTGACATCAGTACAGGGTGAGGCTGCCAAGGGAATGCTCCCAAGAGAAGTCTCCCATTGTACTGAGTTCCCTCATGTTCAGACTATCTCATTAACACAGTGATAACTGTGACAGTCTCTCATTCCTAACTTGGAGGCAAGCTGTTCACTCTCTGACACTTGTGTTTGTCATGGCTTATCTAGAAAAGCTAGAATGAAACAAAAAGGGGGGGGATTTTTTTTCCAAAGGCATGCAAACAACCCAAAGAGGTTGAACAACTCTTTTGGCAGCTGTGCCCCCCTCTGACGCAGGCTCTTTCAGATGGGATTGAGTAGGTGGAACAGCCTGAACCTCCCAGTGTTTGCAGTCATTGGGAAAGGTGCTGAACCCTTCACCCCACTGGCATGAGGTCCCTCATTGGTCCTGTGGAGGGGCTGATCCAGCAGCTCCACTGATACAAACAGTGGGGTGGGATGGAGAGAGCCTGTGGGGTGTGTGGGGCTCAGGCAGAGCCATCAGGGCATGTAGGATTCAGGCAGAGCCCTTGGGGCTCGTGGGGTTTGGGAAGAACCATCAGGGCATGTGGGGTTTGGGCAGAGCCATGGGGCTTGTGGGGTTCAGACAGAGCCATGAGAGTGTGCAGGGTTTGGGCAGAGGCTTTAGGGCATGTAGGGTTCAGGCAGAGCCATCCACATGCATGGGATTCAGGCAGAGCCCTAACAGTGTGTGCAGGGTTTGGGAAGAGGCCTTGGGACACCTGGGGTTCAGGCAGAGCCGTGGGACATGTGGGGCTGTGCATGGGGGAGCCTTACCTGAGACAGAACAAGCAAGTTATGATAGAGTTTGGTGTGAATTAGCAGGACAGGGTGAGCAATCTGATGAGGTCATTAGTACTTTGGTGTTGGGTGAGGTAAATATGGAATCTCCAAAACACCTTGATGAAGAGCTCAGGAAGACTTGGCAGGGGGTTTCTGGCTGTGCCTCCTGACAGCAGAAACTGTGCTGGCTGGAGCTGTGGTCCAGAGCTGCCCTCCAAGGAAGGCAGAAAGGGATGGTGATACTTCACTAGCTGGTGTAGGTGGGAAGGATTTTGTCATGGGGCCAGTTTGGGTAAGGGATGAAAGACCTCTGTATCCTGAAAAGACAATTGGCAGAGCCCAGTGACAACCTGGTTGTGTCCTGTTCTGATTCAGGCTTTAGAGTTTTGCTCAGACTAGGGTCTGGCAGGATGGCAAAATGTTGTTATACCTTAGTGCAAGACAGCATAACTGCAGTGTTTGAATCATGCTGTTACTGGGTCTTGTGACACAGCTGCTTCTGTAACCAAGACAGGACCTCAGATGAGGATGTATCAAGGATCTCAAGAAGCTGAAGCTTGGGGTGAACTGCAGCACACAGTGGGTCCTCAGCAGCTGTGGATTGTTGCTATGCCCAGCAGTTCTGCTTTGTTTTAGCAAGCATGTAAGTTAAGGATGTCAACAAGAGCTGTTGCTGCCTTGCTTGGGAGGAGAGACAACAGCAGGTGACTCTGGAGCTGGGAGAAGCTGCAGAGATATCAGGGAGGAAAGCAGCCAAGGAGGACATGGCAAGAGGTATCTCAAGAGGAGAAGGTATTCTCTCCTTGGGAGCTGGATGAGAGCATGGAAATAGAAACTAGGCTCAGAATAATTAGGAGGAAAGAGGGAGGAAGGTGTGGGATCTGACAGCTTTGAAAGTACCAGCTGCATGATGGTGGGTGCAAATGAATGGGAGGGAGACTGCAGCAGGTGAGGGTGTTTTCCTGAAGGAGATCTTAATGAGACAATAAAAGCCTCTGTGAAACCCAGCAGACCCTGTGGTTTTCTTCTGGGGATGTTGTCCTGGTGAGTAAAATTGTGTCCCACTCTTGAGCTTGGGGGATGGAGTTGTTGTATAAGGTTGTGTGAAAGACAGCACATGGAGCCTGAGAGCAGGACCTCTTCCAGAGCCTGCTGAAATCAGGCAGGTCAAGTTAGAGGACTGGTATTGGCATAGACTTTCTCTGTGAAGGAGAGAGATTGGTAATAGGGTTAGTAAGTGGTGCAGGCTAAGCCTTACCCAGGTCTCCTTAGCCTTTCTTGGGGAGGGTCCCACTCAGGACAGGCAGTAACATGCTATTGCTGATCTGGGGTTGGTCCTAACCAGCACCAAACTGGGCAGGGAACAGGGTGCTCTTTGCTGGCTCTGTGTTGCTCCTTGGTGCATATTTTTCCAGCTTCTGCTGAGCTGTACAGGGTAGGGTTGTCTCCAAATCCTTTTTTTTTGGTGCCCTTTAGACTCTTTCTGTGCAGCTGTGCATGCAAAGCACAGGATCTTTTCTCCTGTACTGAATTCTGCTTTGATTTAGAAGCTTGCCTTAGAGAGACCAGTGACTAACTGGAGCCATTCTCTAAGCTCACTAAATGCCTGTATGGGGCACGGTGCAAGTGCACTCTGATTACAGAGGAGCTGTAGCTTGTCTACACCCTGGTTGTAGAGGAGCTGTAGCTTGGTGCAGTAAATGGCAGGTGATGCTAGGACCCAGTAGACAGAACAAAAAGGAATGGGGTGTTTGGCACTAACAGTTTAGCAGTTCCAATTGCCTCAAATGACAACTTCACTGTCCAGTTCAACTCCTTTTGTCTAAAGAGGAGTCAAAGGGCAAACCTCACCTCTAAACAGGAGGTGATGGATGTTAAATGGGTGTTCTGCAGACTTTGCAGGACAGAACTGTCACAAGCACAGCAAAGGGAATAGAATCTGTGAGCAAAGCAACAGGTGCTGCTGCTGGTTCTTGTTTTGGGGCAAGGTTTTGTTTTAGGGTTTGTTCAAACTCTCACCCTCTCATCCAGCTTAAGACATTTCACTGTGCAGTGACCTGTTAAACACTGAGTATTCCAACAAGCCTCTGGCCTCTTTGTGTGAAAGCTGGTTGGAGATAACCCTGTGCTGAAGCTGATGTGGCAGATCTGTTAGTCATTGCAGACTGCCCTAGAACCGAGAGCATGGTTAGAAACAGGAAAACAAACGGAACTCAGTGAGTCTTTCAGTCAGAGCTTCATGACTCAGGAGGAGCAGGACTGTGACAAAATGAGTCAGTGCCTATTTCTTGCAGGCAGCTCAGCCGTGGCCAGGCAGTTGTACCTGATAAAACAATAAGACTGTGCTATCTATTCACACAGCCCTTCATATAGATAAGGATTGTTTTCTACTCTGTGGCCCTTTTTTTTAAAGGCACTTTTGTTCCCAGACATGGAGAATGCTGTTTTCTGAATCTCTCACAAGAAATGATAAAAATGTGAGACACTAGAACAGGTTGTCCAGAGAAGTTGTGGGTGCTCCACCCCTTTAAGTGCTCAAAGCCAGGCTGGTTGCTTTGAGCAACCTGGTCCAGTGGAAGGTGTCCCTGCCTACTCCAGGGGGGATTGGAACTAGGAGGTTTTAAGGTCCTTTCCAACCCAAAACTTTCTATGATTTACAGCTGCTTTGAGTTCTCCCTCCCTAGCTGGGTAACAGCCAAGCCACCATCTTCTGGAAATCAGACAGTGTCTCCCAAGGCAGGGGAGGAGGGAGGTGGTGGCCTTGAGGCTCAGTGTGGAGGTGCCTGCACACTGCAGAACCTTCCAGCAGACTCAGAGGGGCTGGGTAGGGTGGAAGATACTTTTGGGATGCCTTGAAGGACCACCTGTTGGGAGAGACCAAGCCTATTTGTAAGTCTCCATGAAGATAGAATCAAAAGGTTTCTCTGGTGTAGCATGTCTGATAATTCTCACTGTCAGGTGGGTTGGTAGGTGAGTTTTAATATGCACCTTCTTTTAAAGAAACCAAAAAAGACAAGCAAACCCCAATCCAACCCAAAATAAGCCAACCTGGCTGAGCAGTGATGAAGGGAGCTCAGGAGATTGGATGACAGCAGCATTTGTCTTCTCACAGGTGATGGATGCAGGCTGTCGTCCAGCCAAGTACTGGATGAGCAGTGCCCTTCACCTAGGTTGGACTCATGTAGGGGTTTGGGGTTGTTCTTTTGCACAAACCCCCTTTTTTTTGCACAATCTCTGCTTGTCAGGGTTGCATCTGGATGAAGAACAACAAATCTCTGTGAGCCAGTATATTCACAGCCAGCAAATTTTCAGAATTCTTTAACTGACTGCTAATTAGATCATTGTAAAGGAAATAAAACCCAGGTGCTCATCTTGGAGAAACTACTTGTTAAGCTCCTACCATATGGATAGCATATTGCAAATTTAACAAATCCCTCTCCCTTGGGAGCTGAGAGTTAAACTCACATTCCTCTGACCAGGAAAACAGGCAGGAAAGAAATTGATTTGCTCTGAGAAAACAAAGGCAGCAGCCTTATAAAAAAGATCAGAAGACAGAATCTTTTAGTTCCCAGTCCTGTGTTTTGTTTAAGCAATGTCAGGAATTTGGGACAGCAGAAATCAAAGAGTCAGCAAATTCTGTGTGCCTTAGAGTATTGACAAATGCTTCTGGGGAAGGCTGATAATCGCATTATGGGTCAGTGCTTCTCCATGTGTTGTTTGTGGATGTTCTGCCTTAAACTGCTCTGCCATACCAGCCTGTAGTGAAATCCTGAGATAAAGACTGACGCTGAGAGACAACTCTCTGCTGCCGGGTGAAGAGGCTAACAAAAAGCTTGAAACCCCCTTCCTCTTTGTCCTAAAAGCCTCAAAACAAAAGATAAACTACTAGGGTCAATGACCCTGAATCAACTGTGGAAGCATCATCCTGTAAGCAGAAAAACACAGGCAGAGAGCGATGGGTGTGACGAGGAGTTAGGAGAGGTCTGCTTTCTTGCCCTTAAACGTAATTCAGAAGAGATTCTGGTAAAGGCAGAGAATCTCTGAAAGGCTACAAAGAGGTTTATGGCCTCTCTGCTCACGTATTTCAAACAGATGTCTTTCCTTTGTGTGGGAGCTGCAAGTGGAATGCTCTACATCTGGCAGCTGCTCAGCTGCTCCAGGTTGAATTGCTCTCCTTCCCCAGATGCTGGTCTGTTGAAAAGGCAAAAAAGGAGACAATTGATGAAGTCTAGGAATCCAGGCAGCAATAAGCAAATATGAAATATGGGGAAATGCTGGCCCCCCCCATGACTATTTGAAATGGAAAATGTAGCTCGTAGTGGCAGAAACTGCAGCTTCAAAATATGAACCTAAATGTTGTCCTTTTGCAGAGACATCTGGTGAGCAGTCCTGGCAGCTGGGGTTCTTCTTCCTCTTTCACAGGAAGGCTGGAACAGACAGAAGTATCTGCTGGGGTGCTCAAGGCTGTAGCCCAATGCACCCTGCAGTCCAGAATTCATTGAATTTAGTTGCTTTTTGTGAGAAAAGCTGCAGAGGAAAGGATCTGTTTTATTCCTTTACCCTAAATGCTAAAATTCTGATTCCTAAAATGCTGTTCATCTTGGGCATACTGAAAAGTGTCATTTAAAACTGCTTCTAGCTACTCAGTTCGTGGGAAAACATGGTGCTCGATTTTTATTTTCTTTTAATTTAGAGAAGGGCCCTAGCAAGAGCTTTATCCTCCAGTGTCTGTGCTGCAGGATGTGTGTAACTTTGTCAAAACAGTGGAAGGACACAACTTTTCCTGTGGATGCTGTCCTGAGATAAAGCTGGGCTTTCAAACAGGGTGACTAAAACCTGCAGCTATCAAATGCATCTTCACCCAGTTAACCTATGTATGTTCCAAGGACAGCCCTGACAGGGGTCTCTACACAAATTGTGTACGCCCTTGAGAACACAAGGGAGCTGCAAGACCACTGATCGTTTTCTCCTCTTAATTTACTTGTCAGGAAAGCTTCCTCCCCTACAAACACTGCCGGCTCCAGCGGCAGAGGGGATGTGCCCGGTGGGGATGCTGAGGAACCACTGCCGCGGTGGTGGCGCCCAGAGCAGCGCAGCGCCCATCTGCTCTCCCGACTGGGGATGCATGCGGGGATGGAGCTCCGAAACCTGGCACCTCCGCTGGCTTGTGCTCTATGGACAGTGCGCTGGGGCTCTCACAGCCCTGATGAAGACCATTATCCCCTTTCGTGCTTTGTTTTTTTTTGGTGGGGAGAGGGGAGGGAAGCTGAACTCCAACATTGGTACTGGGGTTCCCTCCCAGCCCCGCGGGGTTAAGATGGCGCCGGCGGCAGCCTCCCCCCAAGCCCGGGCGGGGATGGGGATGTCGGGGGGTGGGAGAGGGCGTTGCCTGGTGCCCGCCCCTTGCTCTCCCCATTCCCTCCCTCCCTCGCCGCCATCTTGCCAGCGGACAACTGGAGGGGCTGAGCTCCGCCGCTGCCTCTGCCTCTCCCCCTCCCCTCCGGCCGGGCTGTCTTCTCCCGGGGCCGGGGGGCCGGAGCCGGCAGGTAAGGCCTTCAGAAGGGGGCGCGTCCGCCCGCTCAGCCCTCTTCAGCCGGCTGTGGGAGGGCAGGACATCCCCTCCGTCCCCACACGGCGTTCCGCCGCCTGAGGAAGGGGCTTTGTCGCCGTCCCCCGTGGGAGAGGGAGGCCCTCTCCTGGACCATCCTTTCTTCCCTAGGCTGCCGAGAGCTCCTGGCTCTCCGCCGGCCCCGCTGGTGAAGGGGAGCGGTATGCCTGCTCCACGCCGGGGGCTGCGGTGTGCCCAGGCCTTTCCCCTGAGAGGAGTGAGGGATCCTCAGGTACCCATCCTGGGATGCCTGGCTGTGCTTCCCCCCCACTCCCAGGGCTCCACCTCGTAGAGAGGCGTGGGGTGGAAGGGTTTACCCTCTGCCGTTTAGCCCAGGGGAATAGGTCAGTGTGGAAGGTCCTGGACTGGGAAAATTCCCCCTGGGGAGATGGGTGAGAGGGTTCAGTTTCCCTCCAGCCCCTAGGGATCAGTTCTTTAGCACCATATTATTCCTGCCTCCGTTGCTTTCTGTGTGGACATGCTCAGTTCAGTGTAAAGCCAGTGGGAGTTGAGCATCATGTGTTCCCAGTCCAGTGATTGTTGTCCATCATGATGTGTCTGTAGTTGTGTGCAGCCTAAAAGACAGGCTAGGGGTTTGTGGGCTGCAGTCTGCTCTGTGGTGTGTGTTCTCCCAAAGGTGGTGCAGGCTTGGAAGATTTGTCCACCTCAAGCCAGAGGGTTATAGAATCATGTTAAGAGTGAGTCTAACCATTAACCCAGCACTGCCAAGTCCACCATTAAATGGTTCTGTGTACCCTTCTGGAGTCATGTCTTTATACATCTAATAAAGTTTTGTGAGCTTGCTGTCATCCCAACATGTGTTTCAAGGTTCCTATGTCAATATTGCTCTACAAATGCAACTTCCCCACACACGTGCTGTAACCCACTTGTTGCTGCTGAAGTACACCTGCAAGATAGTCTGTGAGCTATGATTCTGTGAGGAGCTTTGTTTGGTGTTGCTTGTGAATCTATCAGTATCTTACTGTGGTGTGAAATGCACCCTGAACAATAATCTGGAACCCACAGCTTTTGTCTTCCAGCAGATCTCTTAACTCTCCTCATTCCCCTAATCCATGAAGCAAAGAAGGTAACACCATTGGAAAAAACCAAACCAACCTTGTGTCTTCAAAACACCATGTGAACAGTTTTTTAGTCACCTTGAAAGCTGTCTCTGAATTGTTCAAGTCTAGGCACAAGCAGGGTCCTCTCAGGTGTTGAGCCCTCAAATTCTTTCTAGTCTATGCTGCAGCTGTTGGATTGAAGATGTCTCCTTAACCCTGGTGTGGGTATTTGCTGGCTGATAGCCATTGGTTAACAGCTGGGAGGTGCAGAGAATGGGTGCAGCAGAACAAAGGAGGAGGCACAAGCTAAGAAATAGGTTTTTAATTCTTCAGTTGGATGTTTAATTTGGGAGGGGTGTAACTGAGCTGTAGGCTGGATGTCTGTAACCATGCTGCCTTCAAGGATTGTTATTCTTTTTCTACTTTTGTCTAACAGCAGAGGCTGAAAGGGCTGGGGTTTTGCTTTGGTGATGCAGGGGAACACACCAGCTTCTACTAGAGTCAAAATATCTGGCTGTTCAAATTCTGTTGCTGAAGTTCTTGCTCTTTGTGCTCTGTTTCTGCCCAGTCTGGCAGCTTGGATGACAGGTCTGTTTTCATTCACAGCAGTTGAGCATAGCACAGACAGTGAATGCTTCACAAAGAGATTTGTTGTTAGGAAGTTTCTGACTTTTGCTCTTAATGGGGAGTGAATCAGGTAGAGTTTCTGGGACTGAGTCAGACTGAGCAAGAGTATGTCTGGCTGCAGAGTTGGGCTGGAGCTGTTTCTTTCTGGAGCTAAGCAGCTGTTCCTGGAAGTGTGAAAACTTCTGTTGTCTTGGGTGCTGGTTGGGAGTACTTCAGGTGACAGACCATCAGCATTTTGGAGCAGATTGCATGCATCTCTTAGATAATAATGTTTCTCAGGAGGGAGAAGTTTGCCAGGAAAGAAATGACTGATTTATCCTCATTTCTGTTTCCTTTGGTTTGAATTCTGCCACTTGCCTTTGATGCACTCAGTCCCCTGTATAATGCTGGGGTGGATCATGAAGGATTGGGCTATTTGTGTGGCAGAAGTCAAGTGCAGCAGCCTAGGACTTTTTGAGTCCTACTTCAGTCTCCCAGTGGCTGCTAGGCAATGGGGTTTTCTTTTTCTTTTATTTGAACAACATGTTGTAGTGGAAAAAGTCATGGAAATAGGATGTTGTAAAGCAGAATCAGAAGTGTCAGGGTGGAATCCCAGCCTATCTTTGGTGCTTGTATCTGGAGAAGTAAATTGTATAGATTTCCTCTTGATGTTTTTCTCTTGTTTTCACAGGAGAATTATCAGTATCAAAGAATGACAGCAGCTGCTTCACCAAGTGGATGCCTTGTGCAAGAGGTCACTATTTACAGCTGCCAGCTTTATTGAACTCTTCCTTATATTTCATCCTTATTTGTAAGTTTATAACTTCTTGCACCTTGACAGGCAGCTATGGAAATAGATTCTCGTAGCCAGGTGAGCAGAGCCAGCATCCAGGAGCTCTATCTAGCTCAATTCTATCTCTGGCTGGCTTTGCAGTCTTCTAGAAGTCAGTAAATGTTGCCTAGTTCTGGAAAGTGAACTTGACAAGTGGGTGGGGAAGAGAATCTGTTACTGGATGGCAACCTGGGGAAGATACTTAACCTGGGGGGAAAAAAAAAAAACCCTTTTGAAGCTAGGAGTTGTCCAGGGGGATCTTTGGAGCAGAGGGGTGTGGAGTTTGGGGCCAGGTGAGACAGGCTGGAGCCCATTCTTTGGGCCATCTCCTAGGTATGCTGAGCTGGGTTGGTCAGTGATGTGGCTGGTGGATCATGATGGTCTGTAAGGATCTAGTCCTGGTGCTCTGACAGTGAATGCAAGGATGATACTGAGGGATCTTAAGGGTGCTGGGAAGTGCAGGCTTCTGGAAAGCTCCTCATATTCTAAAGAGAGAAAATGTGTTTTTTAATATGTGCTTTTAACAGACCTCTGATCTCTTGCAGTCTTTTAGAAGTGGAAAAACAACTTAGGTTTGATGTTTTGTGTGCCATCACCTGCAATTGGGGCCATCATGAATATAACCAAGGGTGGACTGGTGCTGTTCTCAGCTAATTCCAATTCCTCATGCATGGAGCTCTCCAAGAGGATTGCTGAGTAAGTGAAGGCTCCTGCAGGGCAGCCTCAGACCTCAGTGTTGTGATCATGAGACTTGCTCTCCTGAAGGCTGATTCCTCTGTTGAAGGGAAGTTACAGAGGGGAACTGCCATGCTTTGCAGGAACATGTGGTCTGCTCTGTTGTGCAGAGTATTTCAACAGATTTGATTACAAGGAAAATCACTTGTGTTTACATTGTTTGGTGGCAGGCTGTGGTTGGCTGCACTGTGTTGTAGAGAACACATGGGCAAATTCATGTTTGCATAGTGTTAAATAGTCACGGCTGAAGTTTCTGCCAGTTTCTTACTCTCCTTGTAGCAGTTCTCTTAGATGGGAAACCTGAATCCATCCTGCTCACTGTATATTTTAGATGGGAGCATTTGTTTAAATACCCAAATAGCTTCAGCAGAACTTGTATGACTTAAGGAAATATGAGTTTGAGGACTTATAACAGTAGCAGGAGTATTGCACAGGGTGGGTTTCTTCCTCAGGCTTATGTGTGCAAAGTTTGATCTAGATGAGAGGAGAGAAAACAGTGCAGAGGAACTCAGGTTGTGCATCCCAGAATCTCAGCATGGTGGGGGGCTAGAAGGGACCTCTGGGAATCATCTAGTCCACACCCCCTGTTAAAGCAGGGTCACTCACAGCAGGTTGCCCAGGATCACCCTCAGATGGGGTTGGAATCTCTCCACAGGAGGAGACTCCACAACCTCTCTGGGCAGCCTGGGCCAGGGCTCTAGCACCCTCCCAGCAAAGATTTTTTTCTCCTGTTCAGCTGGAACCTCCTGGCTTCCAGTTTGTGCCCAATGCCCCTTGGCCTCTCCCTGGGCACCACTGAGCAGAGTCTGGCCCCAGCCTCTTGCCCCCAGCCTTCAGCTCTTGCTCAACATTGAGGAGCTCCCCTCTGGGGCTGCTCTTCTCCAGGCTAAGCAGCCCCAGGGCTCTCAGCCTTTCCTCCTGCCAGAGATGCTCCAGTGCCCTCAGCATCTTCCCAGCCTCTGCTGGACTCTCTCCAGTAGTTCCTTGTCTCTCTGCAGCTGGGGAGCCCAGAACTGGACCCAGGACTCCAGCTGTGGCCTCACAAGCCTAAGGACTTGGATGTCATGGCAAGGCACACAGTTGTTAGCTTTTTTTCTTTAAGCAGTGGGGGTCTGTGCCAATACTGAAGTGGAATAAGTGCAGCAGACATGGCTCTTGCATTATTCATTGAGTAGGGCTTGCTTGTGTTTACAGTTTGCTCTACACTGACATTGTTTCTACAGAGGAGCATCATTTCAGAGTGCTGTGCATGCTGCTGTGTGCATACATGTGTATGGCAACATATTTAGAGTATCTATAGAAATAGAGATCATCAATTAATTGTTTTTTCCCATCTACTTATTCTTCTGAGCTTGACTTCATGAAACTGAGTTCACCTTAAGGCTGCAGTGCAGCTTCTGGAAATTGTAGATGCTTTGTTAAGAGATTTCCACTATAGTTACTGGGTTTGTGTTATGGGATTTTATTTTCTTGGGTTTCTCCTGTGAAAACTATTGGCCTGGGTAGCCTTTTGCCCCTGAACTCCTGCCCTGGGTAGCCTTTTGCCCCTGAACTCCTGCCCTGGGTAGCCTTTTGCCCCTGAACTCCTGCCCTGGGTAGCCTTTTGCCCCTGAACTCCTGCCCTGGGCAGCCTTTTGCCCCTGAACTCTCCCCCATTGACTTCTCCTCTTTGTCTCTGCCCCTGCAGACGCCTGGGAGTGGAGATGGGGAAGGTTCAGGTGTACCAAGAGCCAAACAGAGGTGAGCATTTAACTGGCAAAGCTGGAAGCTTCCCTGACCACAAGATGCATCTGTTGGCTGCCCTTTTCTTAGCCTCTGAGTGTTGCTATTACAAATATTACCTGTTTCTCTTCTTGGCAGAAACAAGAGTGCAGATTCAGGAGTCTGTGAGAGGAAAGGATGTTTTCATCATCCAGACAGTTTCCAAGTGAGTAACTGTTTAGTGTTTTGGCCTGGGCTGTCTGGGGGAATGCCTCTCTTTTTCATTTTCCTTTGCATCTAATGTGTGTGATAGTGCAATAAGCTTAGATTAACCTGATAGAGGTTTCTCTTTGTGGGTTTTTTGTTACTGTTTTGGGGGGTTTTTTTGGTGTCTGCACAAAGAAAAGACTTCAACTGAAGGTAACCTCTGGTTTAATTGTCAGTGGCTATCAAAGAAACTCTTCCCTAGGTCTCTGCATTCTTTTGTCACTCTCTTGCTTATGTCACTCTCTTGAAATCTTTCCCTTTTCAGCTCTGTCTCCAGCACCATCACAAAGTCCTCACTGCAGGAGGAGCATTTCCTAGGCAATGTGTCCCCTGAGTCACAAAACACCTCTTTTAATGTAAACAAACCTCTTCCAAATGCTTGATTTTCAATTGTTATTAGAATTGAATGGCAACAGAAAGAGTAGATCTCAGTGGATGACCAGTTCTCATCTACAGAGATAACCTCTCAGTCTCCATTCAGGGCAGAGATAGATAGCAAGAGTTAAATATTTAGCCTGCAGTTGCAACAATATGCTGTCAAGTCTGAAACTGAAGAGGAAAAGCTTATCTGTATAGAAAAAAATATATATATATTGGCTTGTTTGCACTAGAGTGAGATGCTGGAGGTAAATTGTGGCCTGCTTTGTTACAGCAGCATGCTGCAAATGGTGAAACAAAAATAGCCAAGTGAGGAAACCATCATGGAAATGTAATTGTAGTGCAGAATGAAAGTGCTGGGGGCAGGGCACTTGCCATCCAGAGGTGCCCAGCTGGGTTTGGAGTGCTGATTGCTCAGCTGCCAGACTCTCTGCTGGCCTGGAGTGAGGTCCCTGGTGTGGGTGTAGGGTTGGGGGGAGTGTAGGGTGTTTGTGCTGGAGATACAGAACTAGATGCTTCTCTTTCCAGGGATGTGAACACTACAATCATGGAGCTTCTGATCATGGTGTATGCCTGTAAAACCTCCTGTGCCAAAAGCATTATTGGAGTGATTCCTTACTTCCCATACAGCAAACAGTGCAAGATGAGGAAAAGAGGCTCCATTGTCTCAAAATTACTGGCTTCAATGATGTGCAAAGCTGGTAAGAATGCAGGTGGTTATGAACCAGTCAGGGCAATGGAGGCAGCTTGCAGGTTTAGAGAGGTCTCTGCACAAGTTGGGACTCTGGTTAACAAGAACTGCCAAGTTTTCCCTGAGTTTAAAGCCCACATAGAAAGGAGAAGGCAGTTAGAAATGTTTCCAAGTGATGAGTCCATCTAAAGCCCCAAGCTGGAACAGCCAGTCTGTGTTGGGTCCTACTGAGCTGGCAGAATGAGTCTGCTGGACTCTGCTGCTTGGGGCTGTGGTATTCATCTCTCATAGCTGTTTTCCTTCCCTTTCTAACACTCTCCAGTGGTTGGTGTTTGGCCATTTGCAGCCTGTTTTTTACCTGTGGGGTGAATGTGCTTTGTATCTGTCCTTTAACAGCTAAAAATGATGTGAGAGGATGAGATGATTCATTTTCACAGCCTTCAACACATTCTCTTTTCTCTTCCCTTCCTTTTGTCCCTGGGAGAAATGGGCAGTTAGAGAGAACACTGGGATCTGCTTGCTTATTTTGAGAGGAGTGTTTCAGTGATTAGGGTTTGAGCTTATTTGTCAGGAGTTCAGGACTCTTTAACACTAGCTGGGCTGTGCTGGGGTCTTGCTTTGTGGCATAGGACAATTTCCCTTCTGAGTGCTTCCATTTTGGCAGGAGTTAAATGGGGAAGGACCTGGCCTGCCTCAGTGTGGCACCACTGAGTCAGTGATGTGGAGTGCTCTCAGGCCCTTTTAGAGAGGACACTGGAGAAATCTTGAAAGGTGATGGTGCTGCTGTGCTTCCATGAGCTGTGGTATCCTGGTGTTAATGCAGCTTGGAGATTCAGTTCTGGACAAGAGCAGAAGAGCAGTGAAGCTGGTGAAGGGTCTAGGGAACAAGTGTGAGGAGCAGCTGAGGGAACTGGGGTTGGTTAGCCTGGGGAAAGGGAGGCTCAGGGGAGACCTTCTCACTCTCTGCAACTCCCTGAGAGGAGGTTGGAGCCACGTGGGGGTTGGGCTCTTCTCCCAAGTGACAAGCTAAGAAGAAACAGTCTCAAGCTGTGCCAGGGGAGCTTTAGGTTGGACACTAGGAACAATTTCTTCCCTGAAAGAGTGGTTAAGCCTTGGCCCAGGCTGCCCAGGGCAGCAGTGGAGTCACCATCTCTGGAGGGGTTTAGCAGATGTGGAGATGTGGTGCTGAGGGCCATGTTTAGTGGTGAGCAGGCAGTGTTAGTTAACAGTTGGACTCAGTGATCTTAGAGACCTTTTCCAACCTGAATGATTCCATCATTCTGTGGAGAAACTTCACAGCTCAGCTTACTAGAGGAGTAAAGAGCTTGTCTGCTGTTCTCTCTCCCTTTTCTGATGTACTTCTCTGCATGGCCTTTTCTTTCCTCTTTCATTTAAAGGGCTGACTCACCTGATTACCATGGACTTGCATCAGAAGGAAATCCAGGGCTTCTTCAACATTCCAGTGGACAACTTGAGAGCATCTCCATTTCTACTGCAGTACATCCAAGAAGAGGTGAGGAAGGCCTGCTGTTACAGTGGCTTTAAATGGCTTCTTTTATCATGTCTCAAGGCTTCTGAAACAAATTCTTCTGAGAAGACTTAACTCTTCCCAGAGACTTTTAAAGGGGGAAAGGCCACATTGGAGCAGGGAGTGGTGTTGGGGCAGTGAGTTCTCTGCTTCCCTGCAGGCTTAAGTTCTGCTGGCATGAAGAGCTGGTGTTTTCTTCTCCATGCAGTCATGTTTTGTCTTTTGAGATACATTTCTCTAACTATTATTAAAAAGAATGAGGATTTTCTTCCTTTGGACATCTCCTATTTCCAGTTTCCTTGACCCCTGTAGGCTGGGCTGCTTGTGTAGGTGTAGTTTAGATGACAAGATGAACAAACACCCTTTGGAAGTGAGGTTGTAAACTGTTGAGAGAGCTTATTGATCATCCTCTGAAGGTGAGAACAGGTGACTTGTGTGTGGAAATCTTCCCTTGCTGTTTGTGCAGCATGTCTTGACTTGAGGAGCTTAGCTTCTGGCACTCTGTGTCCATGTCTCCAGCTTAGTTTTATGAGGGCTTTGAGAAGTGCTGCTGCTAGGTTTGTGTATACAAATGGTGCAAATGCTAATTGTAGGTGTCAGGTGCATATTATGCCTCTGAGTAATGATAATTTGGAAGAAAGCTAATGCTTTCTTCCTCATGAGAGAAAGGGTTTAGCTCACTCTTCCTTTGGAATCCAACCTATTGCTTTTTATAGAGAGAAATGCCTCAATTTAATGACAATTAGGAAGAAAAAACCCCAAACCCCAAACCAAACCAACTTGATTTTGTGTGAACATGTTAAAGTCTCTTTGGGGAATCAGTGACCATTGGCATCAAGGGTGATGACTGCAGTTGGTGATAGAATCAGAGGCTGACAGAGCACAGGCCACAGTCACTGATCTTGGCTACCCAGGAGAGAAGCTTTGCACATTGTAAGCACTTTGGAAGTCAAGAAAAAGAGAAGAAAATGGAAAAGCAAATGTGCAGCCACAAGTGTAGTTGTGCTTTTCTGTGCTGCTTGAACCTATGGATGGTGTTGGGTCACAGGATGAGGCTTTAGGCTCAAAGCAGAGTTGATCCATGAGCTCTTTATGCTTTAGAAAGAATTGTGGCAGCTTTGAGCCTTGCCCTGCTGGGCAGTCTGACATGGGAGTGTTGCTGGAGAGCTCCTGGATGGATCTTTCAAAGACACTTCCAGTTTTTCATTGCTTCATTCCTCTGCTTGTCCATGAGGTGCTTTACTGAAGCCAGAGATGACTGGATGTGTCTGACCAGGTGGGGTCTGGCTTGGCAGGCAGCCTCACCAGCCAGAGCATTCACAGCAACTTTCTTCTTGTCTTAAAAGTTTTATCCAGTGCTGCTCAGGAGGAGTTTGGTGTTCACCTCGAGTTGAGGGTGGCAGCAGCTTGCTGTGGCTGCCCAGACAGGAGAACTGCTTCCAGTGGGAGCTGTGATGAGCTACTGAGCAGCAAGAAATACAGATCAGGCTGGGAGGAATGGAGGTGACTTAAAAAGCATTTCACTGGAGGTTAGGAGGATGAGGGCTTGTAGTTGTTCCCTGCTGGGAATGTTTGTGTAGGTGGGAAGAGAATTACTTGGGTCTTCTGGGATCAAGAAAAGGCAGGGAAATGAAAATGGTATAGAAATAATGTGGTGCTTTTCCTTTGTGTGCTCAGCAGATGCTCAGCACTCAGGGTCTCCTCTCTTTCCTCTGTCTACATAGTAATCTTGGAGGGCTGTAGCTCTGTGTTACAAGGAGCTGATGTCTTCCCACCCTCTGGATGACATCTCTGCCTTTCTGACTTCATCTTCAAAGAGCTTGAGAACAAATTTGATCATTTGGCAGGGGAGAACTGAGGCAATGATGTCTGCAGAAGATCAAAGCCTTTCTTATGTCAAGTGACAGGCCCTGCCTTGTCCATCCCTCCCATCCTGTTAATCTCTGGAGCCTGTTGTATAACCCAGGTGTTTGCAAAGCACAGAACATGCTGTGTTGCCAGTATTCTAGGTGGAGTTAGTAGCATTGTGGGTTATTAATGTAGCCTGACACATCCTCAGAGAAGCTTCTGTTTTCAGTTGGTTAGGCCCCTGTCCAAATTCAGAACTTGGTTTTCTCTGTCCTCTGCCTGTTTCAAGTAGAGTGCTGTCTGATACACTCAGCCAGCATGGGTTGGGTGCTGGAGGGTGAGGTTGGGGCAGAATTTTAACCTTGTTTGTGTTTGAAAACAAATCCCAGTGTTTCTGTGCTCTAGAACTGGTATCTGACACCTGCCAGCAAGGTGATGAGCTGCAGGGTTCCATCCCCCCAGATGTGTGGAGCTGTCAAAGTGCAGGTCTTTACCTAGAGTCTTTCTTAACACTGGGCTTCCAAGGGTTGGATCTGCTCTGCAGGACTCCACTTGCTCTTGCAGCTGAGAGTGGCTGTGGACCAGGGTTGCAGCAACTGATAGAGGAACAGAGAGATGCTCTGGATGCTGCTCTCCCTGGCAGATAGATCATCCAGGGCAGCACAGGGAAGGAAGTTAGTGAGTTTGCAAGGGAAAGGGTAAGGTGAGATGTTAGAGGGAGCACAGGCTGCTGGTGGAGAGGAGGACTGGCAGTGTGAGTGGTGGAATGGCCAAGTCTGATGTGGAGTCCCTGCTGGCAGGAAAATGGAAACTAGGAGAAGAAACTTGTGAGAGATGGGGTCTTAGATGCTGGCTGAATGGAGAGGAGGAGTCTGGAGGGAAAATGGGGGGAAGGCAAGGGCAGCACACTTGGGAGAAGACTCTGAAGGCTGACTGAAGTACCCACCAGCCCCTGGAATGAAGCCCAGGCTTGTTGACCTTAGCACTTTGCTGCCATCAACCTTTGCAGCACCCTTCTCTCCTGCTGCTCTGCCTAGGAGACTGCAGCAGCATCAGGATGAAAAATCAGGATGATGGAAGGAGAGGCCTCACATTTTTTTTAGTGTGCTCTGAAAACCAACCCTGAAACTAAGAACTAGCTGAAAGGCTGTTGTCAAGAGATTCAAGACTGCCATGTGCATGCACCATAGGCTGAAGAGGAAACTGGAATTGGGCTGGTTTCCTGTTTCTTTCCCCACTAGTCTGTGTAGCCCTGCTGTTCTTCTAAAGCAGTTCCTTCTGTGTGTGCTGCCACATGACATGCTGTTTATCAAAGCTACAGTTTGAAGTGAATCTCTGAATTTCCTAACTGCTTGTTCTTGCTGATCTCTGATCTTGTGCCATGGCTCCTGGAGGTTGCTTTCTTCATGCTAGGTGAAAATGTTCAATGCTTCATGTTCTGCTGGCAAAACAAAGTTCTCTGATTCTTACTGAGTTTCAGTTTGTCTCAAGATGTGAAGTAGACATTGCTGTCTGTTATTTATTACAGATCCCAGACTACAGGAATGCTGTCATTGTGGCCAAATCACCTGCATCTGCAAAGAGGTGGGTAAGATCTGCTCTCCTGGGCTGGAGCAGGGAATCTCTCTTGTGCTGTTGTTTGTAGGATCAAGGGCAGATACCCAGTTATTAGAGGATGCAGCCTTCAAACCCCTCCCAATTCTGCTTTCAGATGGGTAGTTTTTACATCAGCACTATAGTCTTAAGAGAGGAAAAAGCAAAGAAAAGGATGGGGTAAAGCAGTGCAGTGCTCAGGATAATGAGGGTATTTAATCATCTTACTTAGAAACTTCCTGCAGTGAATGAGGAAGAATGGCTGCAAGTATGACACCATGAATCAAAGGCACTGCTTAACCTGCTCCTAGCTCAGCTCCTCAGTGCTGATGGCTTTCCCTTCAGCATGGCAACACAGGGTTTGATGTTTCAGATCATTTTTGGTTGTAAAGTCATTGTTGGCTGAACAACTGCTCTTAATCCATGAAGCTTTTAGGCTGCCTGTTCCTAAACTCTTTGGAATTGCCCTGCTGTCAGCAGGTGGTGCAAGAGTTGGGCACTGGTTTCAGAGATGCTGAGAGTATTTGTGGTGACAAACCAATAGTTTGGTGAAGAGTTAGCTAGACTTTCATGCCAAGGAAGCAGGACACTTCTGTTAGTTTAGTTTATATAGCAAATCAGAAATACTTTCATTTGTCCAAGTGTAGTGAGGGGAACAACTTTGGTCAGCTGTGTTTTCCAGCAGTGCTTTTAATGGGATTTCTTTTGGCCAGTTGATGTTATTTGTCCTTTTCCTTGGTGTCAGTGTTGCCCCTGGGGTGCAGGCAGGCATTTGCTGAAGCATTTTGATGCTCCTCAGGTAACTGGAGATGCCAGCAAGTGGTCTGCAGGTAGCTTGGACTGCTCAGACAGAGCAATTGCCCACATAAGTGATGTGTGCAGGAGAAGATCCCAGAGCTGGGTTGGTTTTTAGCTTCTTCACATCTGCATGGGATCATTTCAGAGCAGGATTTGAGGAGGTGCATTGTGTTTGGAAAAGGGTGATTGAATGTTGTGGCCTGATCCAGGAAAACCCTTTTCAGCTGAATGGCTCCTTGTGAAAGAGCCTTTGCTTGATGGAGTTCAGAATGTTCCTGTGGTTTCTGAGCTCACCAGCAAATGAAGAACTCATTTCACTCTAACTTTGAACTGTGTTCAGTTTAATATTGCATTTAAAAATAATGATGATTTCATTGATAGGATTATACCTTCAGAGGCATAACTCTTAATAAAAATGTTTGGAAGAAGAATTTATCTGTAGTTAACTGCTGGAAAAATATCCTCACTATAGGATAACCACAGGGCAGAATGTTACTGCAGCCTGCCAGTGCTTCAAGGTGCCTCTCAGAAAGATGAGAACAGACTTTTTAGCAGGGCCTGTTGTGACAGGACAAGGAGTGATGGTTTTAAAGTGAGAGAGGGAGATTTAGAGCAGGTAGGAGGAAGAGATTTTTGGTTTTTTTTATACTGAAGGTGGTGAGAGCCTGTCCCAGGATGCCCAGAGAGGTGGGAGATGTCCCATCCCAGGTCAGGTTGTCTGGGGCTCTGAGCAACCTGCTCTAGCTGCAGATGTCCCTGCTGACTGCATAGGGGATGGACAATCTGACCTTTAAAGGTCCTTTCCACCCCCAACCAGTCTGTGATTCTCTAAGATGCTTCATTTTTAATGAACTGAGCATCATGCTGGGCAAACTGTTCTCTGGATTGAGGCTTGTTTGGATAGTGAAACAAGGCTTAAGTGTCAAGGAGGTGATTCAGGCCATAGGGCTGAGAGACTGAGGTTAGAGCAAGGTGTAGCAGTGGATGTGACAGACTCACTTTCCCCACAAAGACTAGAAGCTAGATGCTGAACTTTCACTTGCTGCTTCCATTATCCAGGATGCAAGCACTGTGTATGAAATTCCTCTGTTCCCCACTCCTTCAGCTAACCTAACACTTCTTCACATCAGGTTCTAATTGTAGTTGAAGGAATACTGCATAGGGAAGGAGCTTTTTGTAAGTGAGCTTGTAAAAATCCAGGCAGTGAACCTTGGCAGTGTGGTTTGTCAGGCACAGTGATCATCAGGATCCTCTCCTCTGTAGGATATCTGAGGTTATGTGTCAGAAGGTCAGGGATCTTGTCTTATGGAGAGGACATCTTGCTAAAAATAAACAGCTGAACACTTGTTTTCAGTTCTCTGTTTTGTTCCTGTTAAATGTAGGCAGTCCAGGCACCTGGGCTATTCTTGGTCACTGTTAGAAGAGAGCTGCTAAAGCATGGGATCTTAGGAATGCCAAAGGCTAGGAAATGTTTTCCTGACTCTTGGGCAAACCAGCAGGGAGTTGGCAGAATGCTGGAACTTGCAGCATTTATCCTCTTGCTTCAAGGCCAGTGGGGCTCCTTGGGAGGTGATTTTGACCCTCAGCAGCCTGCTGAGAAGATGCTAAGGGACAAGTGGTTTCTTCTTTGTGTTTTCCTATCAGATCGTTGGATTCTTCCTCAAACTTTAGAGGTGAAATCAAAGTAGATTAGCAGTGTATAGCTCTGAATGACTTTAAATGTGATGTATTTCTGTGTCTGTCTGTCTGTCTGTTTGTTTTGCACCCTTTTGCCCCCCAGGGCACAGTCGTTTGCTGAGCGATTAAGGCTGGGGATTGCTGTGATTCATGGGGAAGCCCAGGATGCTGAGTCTGACATGGTAGATGGTCGACACTCCCCCCCCACAGCCAAAAATGTAGCTGCTATTCATCCCAGTTTGGAGATACCCAGTAAGTAAGTTTGTGTGTGACAGTGTTCACCCCCTGCTTTTTTGTGGCTTTGGGGAAGGGTGCTCCCAGTGAGGGATCATTAAAAGGGATCAGGAAGTGTACAGGTTCTTTAGGGGCAAAGATAATGACTTTTTTCCTAGTACAAGGGGAAGAAAGACTCTTTTTTGATGCCTTTTGTCCGTGGTTTTAGTGCCCTGTGTTATTACAGGGAGTCCAAAGAGCCCCTGTCAGAGAGGTCCCACTTTTTTTGCCAGCTCCTTTTCCTGTTGGGATATTTCTGGGACACAGAGCTAATCAGTTGAGCTGACACTGCTTTGGTTTAGAGCTGTATGATGTCTTGAGCCCTGACAGAGTGACCTTGCTGAATGTGGAGGTGATCTAGAGCTGCCTGAGCAGCTTCAGTGCATAAACCTAGCTTGGATCTCACTAGGGTGATTGAACTGGTTGTGTCTGCCAGCCTCTGTTCTGTGTGCTGAAATCAGGCATGAACTGAATTGGTTAAGAATTTGGGTGTAAGAAAATGTAGTTAGTACTTTAGGGAAGCTTAAAATAAATCATTTCTGTAATAAAATCCTGATGTTTTATCCCAGTAATGCTGTGAGGGTTGAAGCAGTTGTTGCTTCACTTCTCTAATAGTGATGACCTCATGCAAAGCAGGCATTGCCACACTTCCAAGTCAGTTGTCTAAGCTTGCTTTCTTTCTTTCTTCCTTCTACCCCTTTCAAAAACAAATCTGCTTTTAATCAGTGCTGATTCCCAAGGAAAAGCCACCCATCACAGTTGTTGGAGATGTAGGAGGAAGGATTGCTATCATTGTGGTAAGTAACTTGCCATCCCCTCACTTCTGAGCAAGGATATTGAACATCTTAAAGGTGCAGAAATCAAGTGGATTTACTGCTGAATCAGCAACTGAACTGTGGTGGGCTTTTGATACTGCACTTTTTATACCATGGGGCAGTGTTGTGCATGCTTCCTGAAGCTCACTGTGCTGGAAAAGCAGCATTTGGACCTTGTTTCTGTCAATAGACCAAATCAAATTCTGTGGAGTGCTTGCCTGAAGATGGGAAGCTTTGAGTGGTGCTGATACATCAGATGAGAGGGGAAAGAATCACTTTGTTTCTCCTCCAAGAGTTTAGAAACTGCAGTGAAGTAGAGAAGATGCAGTCTCGTGGTTTCTCTAAAGCAGAGTGTGACCTCTGGGCTTGTCATGGAAAGGGCCATTTTCTGTTGGTGTGGTTTTTGGATGCCAGTTGTCTTGGCTTTTCCCTCTTCCCTGCAATGGGATGGAGCAATCTCTCTGCCCTTTGATGCTGCAGTAGTTTTGGACATGCTGTTTTCCCCTCTTTCACACTTAACATCTAGCTCAGGTGTCTGAAGAACAGCAGCAATAAAAAACTTCCATTTGTGTTGGCTGCAAACCATTCCAGATGGAGACAGTGTAAGGTCAGTCTGGGTGTGCTGTGTTGATCTCTCTGAGGCTGTGGTGACTTCACTGCCTCTCTCTTCCTCTGACAGGATGACATTATAGATGATGTTGACAGCTTTCTTGCTGCAGCTGAGACCCTCAAGGAGAGGGGAGCTTACAAGATCTTTGTAATGGCCACCCATGGCCTGTTATCTTCAGATGCTCCCAGGCTGATAGAGGAGTCTGCCATTGATGAGGTGAGTGTGAATTCTGACTTGCTGAGCCAAATGGTTTGGGGGTTCTTAAGCAAGGAGTTGTCTCCTGGCTTGATTCTTAGAATACAAGACTTTAGCTGGGCTGTTCCTGGGTTCAGGCTTCCTTACTGTGCAGTTGTATGCTTGGATATTATCATCTACCTGTCCTTACACTACAGCAAGAGGAAACTGGAGTGGTAGTGAGGTGACACTTCTTTGCAGTGAGGATACCAGAGCCCTGGCCCAGGCTGCCCAGAGAGGTTGTGGAGTCTCCTTCTCTGGAGAGGTTCCCAAGGCAGCTGGAGGTGATGCTGGGCAAGCTGCTGTGGGTGACCCTGCTGGAGCAGGGAGATTGGACTTAGATGATCCCCAGAGGTCCCTTCCAACCTCTATCATGCTGGATTTTGGGATTCTGTGACAGACTGTCAGCATTAGCAGACTTTTCCCCTCAGTGTGGGGGTATTTTTGTGTGGCAGCTGAAAGGGAGGGAGAACAGTGCTGCTAGTATCCATGGATACAGGGCCATTCCCTTTCACACTTCTGTTAGGGGAGGTGAAAAACATCCCCAAGCTGCATCTCCTTGCTGGTGTTTTCTTTCTGTAGGTGGTTGTTACCAACACAATCCCCCATGAAATCCAGAAGCTGCAGTGCCCCAAGATCAAGACTGTGGATATCAGCATGATCCTGTCAGAAGCCATCCGCAGGATCCACAACGGGGAGTCCATGTCCTACCTCTTCAGAAACATTGGGCTGGATGATTAGTGCTGCCCCTACCCCAAGGAATCAGCCTGGGCCCAACTGGAAGCCAACAGATAACGAGCTGTGAAGCATCAGGCTAACCTTCATCCTTCTCTTTGAGCCATCTTTTGGGTTCTTTGGTTTAATCTCAAAGCAGAACAGTTTTTAAGAGCTTTTTACTTTTTCCTTTGCAGGTGAATTCTCTTTTGGTTTTTTTTGGGGGGGTGTGTGGACAGGGAATCAACATTTGACAAACTCTTCCAGTTGCTTTTAGGTTAGTTGCACTATACACAAGATGGGAAAAAAAAACAACCCAATCCACAAAACACTTGAGGCAAGAATTTGGCTTCTAAATTAAGCATTCCTCTTCCAAAGCTGCTTGCTGCAAGTGCTTTAAAAGATAATCAGATGAAGTGACTGTATCATATTTGCATTTTAAAAGCCAAAAAAGGTTGTACTGTTGTATGCAGTTCAGTGATTTTGTAGGAGTGCTTTTGTAGAAAAGCATATGAAATATGCACCTGTATTTATTTTCTGCAACAAAGAATAAAAACCTTGTTTTGTGTGAGCTTTCTAAACATGTTTACATCCTAGTCACTTGTCTTCATAATTCTCTTGAGCCACTTTCTGCTTTCTCTTGGTTGAAGTGGCAGGGTAGAACAGTGTGTCCACTCTCAGGTTATTTGTCCCCTTTAAAAATGAGTTGTGGGTGTTTGGTTGCTGAAAGAAATGGGAGAGGTGAATTGATTCTTTTATGCTCATGTGTTACTTTGGAATAGGAGCAGGGTTTGAGCTCCTTGGCAGGAAGGAGAAGAATGTGTTTTGCTTGTTCTTGTAGTAAAAACACCTGTGGGGAAAGGAGCAGAGGCTGATTTTTTCCCTCATCCTGATGAACTCCCTGTCATTTTTCAACCCATCTACTGCTGAGCAGTTTGGTGAGAGACAGAATACAGCTTTTCACTGTCTGCTCTGGGGTGCCCTCCCAGTTGGGTTGTAATTTGGCAGTTCCAGTGCACCTCCAGCCTGCTGCTTTGAGCCAGGGAATGTGGGAGGGAGCAAAATGGATGCCTGGATGTCAAGGCATAAGAGGGACTGGGGAGAACCTGGGAACATTGTGGAGGTCAGAGGTTCCAGCTGGTAAATCTGAATCAGCTTGTCACAGGCAAACTTCAAGAGTTTTCTAGTCTGGACTAAATGCCTGGGTGAGCTGAAAGATAGAGCCATGGCACAGAGGGGAACTTGTTCAGGTTGGTTTTCCCCACCATCCATATGCATGCATGAGTGGAGTGATGGCTGCCTCCCACTCTGAGCTTCCAGTCTCAGAGATGTGAAGTTCCTGACCTGTTGTGGAGAAAACAGTGGTGGAATTAATGAGCATGTGGGAGTTGGTCTAACCTCCCTCCCTCAGAACATCCTACAGAGAAGTATAAAACCTTTGGTGTGTTCAAAATCAGAAGAGAAAATTAACCTTTGTTGACACCATTTCTCTCTGCTTGAGACAAACATCCAGGGGCTGTGGAAGAATCCTCTGGATTTAAGGATAAAAGCAGCAGTCTTGTCTCTGTACAGCACTGGGCAGAGCTGAGGCCTGTGAGGAGCAGACCTAGCTGTTGCTGAATGTTCTACAGCACTTGGTGCTGCATTCAGCAGTTGAGATGGTGACTTAATTCCAGCAGCTGCATATTTCTGCTCAGACAATGCTGCTGTTCCTAATGTGAGCTTATTTTTCAGGTTATTCTGTTTGATATCTGCAGCCCTCCCTAGAGAGATGCATTCTGTCTGGGAAATGCCCAAAGGTGAGGCTGTACCTGCTGGTACTTTAATGGCAGTAAGTTACTAAACACTTCAGCCATGTTAATAGATACACCAAGCTTGACCTATCAACACTTGGGTGCACTTTGAATGTGTTAATGCAGGTTAAATTCCAGCTGACCAGTGAGGGAGAACTTGAGTTCCTCTCCCCAGTGTGCAGAGCTGCTCCTGGGCACGGCGGCGGCTGGCTCAAAGAGGAGGAATCTGCTGACCTGCTTTGGTGCTGGGCAGAGAAGCTGCAGTGTATTTATCTTATTAGTGAGACCTCATGGTGTACTGTGCTTGGAGAGCATACTGCTCTTGACAGTGGGCCAGCCAGCTCTGCTGTGCAGCAAACAGAATGATTGCTAAATACCCCAAACCCTGGCTGGCTCCCTCAGGGCTCTGTTTTGGGGCAGGTCCTCTTCAGAATCTTCATCAATGACATAGTGGGGTTGAGTGCTCCCTCTGTGAGTTTGCAGATGACACGACAGAAGGAAGGGGGACTGTGTCCAGGGGGACCTGGACTAGCTCAAGAAGTGGGCCCACATGAACATGAAATGAGGTTCAGCAAGTCCCAGGTGCAAGGTCCCAGACTGACTGCAGACTGGGAGAAGAACTCATTGAGAGCAGCCCTGCAGAGAAGGACCTGAAGGTACTGGTGGGTGAAAAGCTGGACAAGAGGCAGCAATGTGTGATCACAGCCCAGAAGCCAACTGTATCCTGGGCTGCACCCCTAGCAGTGTGGCCAGCAGGTCAAGGGAGGGGGTTCTTGGGTTCCTTGGGTGCCAGAAGGATGGGAAACCCAGAGGGGAGGAGGCAGCAGGCAGCCAGCTCTGCCCACCCAAGCACCTTGGGGAGTGAAGCTCCTGCTGCCAGCTTGTTTAATGATAAATGGCCCTGAGCTGCTAACAAGTTACTGATTGAGTGCCTGTGAGGCTGAGGATGAAGCAGGAGGCAGAGGAATGATGGAGGGCAACTCCACTGCAGGATCCTCTGCTCCCTCCCCGCAGCTCAGCGTTGCTGACCTTGTTGTCGTGGTGCTTTATTTCGCCTTAAACCTTGCTGTGGGAATATGGGTAAGGGAGGTTCCTCTCGGTCCCTTTCTGCTTGCTTTGCCAAACAGTTGGGTTTTCTTGCTTTTCAGGGCTGCCTTTTCTGTGTGGAATGTTTTGAAAGCCTCTGTTGTTTTCCTGGTGTAGTTTGCACTTTGTGCGTCGTGCTGCATCTGCTCTGCTCAGTTGTAGGAAGCCTCTGCCCCCTTCACCCCTGCCAGAAAGGCGCTGGGAGCCTGGGAATGTGGTGGAATTAACCAGGGCACAAACCTCTCCCCTGGCCTCTGCTCTGCTGGGAGTAAGCAGATCTGCTGCTCTCTATTAAAGGGTAGAGAGACAAATGCCTTGCTGAACACAAAAAGCCCTCAGCTATCCACAGTTTCAGACAAAGCCTCTCCAAAGCCATTTATTCTGCCTCCTGGAAAAATCCTAGCCAAAGATGGGCCCTATTAGCCAACCTGTCTGCTTGGGATGGTGGAAGGATGGGCACATCTCCCTTGCTTCCCCCTCTCAGGGTGTCTGCTTCATGGCTGCAGGTACTTGGGGTGCAGCTACCCTTCTGTGTAATTAAGCTGGAGTTGCAGAGCTCCCATTAATTATCCAGAGTCTTCTGTCTCTTAGCTTCTTGTCTAGGAGACTTGGTTCTTGGGTTCTTGTCTGGGTTTAAGGGGAGGGTGCTCCATGCTGACATTTTTTTCTCCCAGTCTTCATGCAGGGTGAACAGGAACACTGTCAGTGGCTATTTCCTTGCTGGCAGGGACATGGCATGGTGGCCAGTAAGTAGAGACCTCTGCCCCTCTTGTGACACCCTGGGCAGCAGGGACACCAAGCACCACTGTCCCTCCCACTGAATTCCCTCTTCTGCACCCCTGCTTTCTCCACTGTCTGCCCATACTGTCCCCCACCCTTTGCACCACCTCCTGCCAGGATTCATGTCCTTGGAGCTGTGTTTCCCTTCTCATTGTCTGGAGGCTTCTAGACCCGTTCCAGGTTGTTGGGTCTCCTCATAGGCTGCTCTAAACTTGGGGAGTCAAACATCTTATCTCCACTGGCCCCGTGAGCTTCTGGGGGCTCCAGCAAGACAGAGGTGTATCAAGTTTCTTTTTTCCATCCTCTTACTTTGCTGTGATCCTGACAAACTGGTTGTAGGTCCTTCCCATGTCTGGCACTGGCTGCTTGCACAGGGCCACCTCCAGGCAGGGTGTGTGGCCACCGTGGCAAATGCAGCAAGATGTGACTCTTCCTCATGCTCCTGAAGACAAGAAAGTCCATCCAAAACCTATGGGGGATGGCTGGATGAGCTGAATGCATGAGAACACTGGTTGCTTGGGCTCATACCTCCCTGGACTGGAGTCTCCTTGGGGCTTTCCTTGCCAAACCCATAGGTGTCCCTCATCACACGTGGCCACGCTTTGCTTTTAGAAGCGGTGGGGAGCTCTGTGCAATCCTGCTCCTGTTCAGACATTTTAACCTCCTGCTCTGAGCTATCCCCTTAGGGCTGTGCTGCTGGGGAGCCACCAGAGCTGATCCAGCTGGCATGACAGCCATGCCAAGCCACAGGGAGCTGGTGGCCGGGCACCCACAGCACCTCCTCTGCTCCTCCACAGATCGGTGCCTCTCTCTTTGCCAGCAGCGAGGGCTCGGGGCTGTTCCTTGGGCTGGCTGGGACCGGTGCTGCTGGGGGAATCGCTGTCACTGGCTTCGAGTGGAATGTAAGACGTGTGACATCTTACTAACACCATCAGTTTCTCAAGCTGTGTGGCAGCAGATGGCTCATTTCACAGCAGCTTCACCCAGCAGCTCAAAAGGCTTGGGAGGAGCAGTGCAGGGGGTAATAAATGCAGGCCTGCTAGCTCAGCCTCTACAGCTCACAGCTAGAGCATGCCCAGTGAGTTTGGAGTCAGCTCAGGTCCATGTGCTTAGGGAAAAGGGTGTTTCACAGCAGAGTTTCATAGTCCAGCCCCTCCACGACCCCAACAGGGAGATAGCTGAATAGGTCACCCAGTTCCTGCAGGTTGTACCCAAAGTCCTTGGATTCTGCAGCACACAGATGGCATTTGGCTTGCTGGGTGCTCAAGCTGTTAGTGGGAAATGTCTGGTCAGGAGCTGATGGGAGTAGGGTCCTTGTGGTGGGTATGCTGGAGGGGTCTCCACCATGACCTTGTGCACCCATGTCTCCTGTCTGAAGCCATCTGAGGATGTAAATATGCACTTGAGAGGGAGGCAGGGCTGAGGCAGGAGTGGTGGACAGGGTCTAGCACTGCAGTCGATGTTGAGCTGTAGCAGGATGGGTGTTTTTTCTGGCTGTGCTATGTTCTTCCTTCCCAACAGGCAACTTATGCTCTCCTGGCCCTAGCCTGGGTGTTTGTGCCTGTCTACATCTCATCTGGGGTATGTACAGCACCCCTAAGCCTGCTGTGGGGAGCATGGCCCCAGCCAGGTCCCCTGTACCTTGGAGGGCTGTCACCACTGTCCTTGGAGACTCCTGAGCCCTGCTCTGGGAACACAGCTGTCCCCTTGCCCTCCCTGGGACCATGCCCAGAGGGGAGGGCCTGGCAGGGCAGTGGTCACTCTTTTTCCCCCTGGCAGATTGTCACCATGCCTGAGTATCTGCAGCGAAGGTTTGGAGGGGAAAGGATCCGGATGTACCTCTCGTGTCTGTCTCTCCTGCTCTCCATCTTCACCAAAATCTCTGTGAGTAGCTCCCCCTCAACTCTGTGGCAGATCCATGACTGATTTCCACAAAGCCAAAGGTTGTTTTTGGGCTCAAACCTCCTGTAGCCAAGGCAGGGGACAGCAGCTGCTGCAGGATGCTGCAGGAGGGAGCAGGACAAGAGGTGGGAGTTGGTGAGCAGATGCTGTCTGCAACACCCACTGTGTGTGTGGGTAGATCCAGCATCAATGCTCACACCTGGGTGGCACTGACAGATGTGTGGCTGTGTGTCAGGATTCCCAAACTCGTACTGCAGTCTCCTTGAAGCAGAGGTTGTAGATGGAACATGCTTAGAGGCTGGGTTGCATTGTCTGCCTTTTCTCCATGCTCTGGCAGCGATGCTTTCTGGCATCCCTGAGGGACCTAGCAGGGACTGAATTCTGAATGCGTTCATTGCTTCAGGGCACTTGGGTTATCTGAGGAAAGGAAGCCTCGCTGCAGCTAGAAGATGCCCGAGCCTCTGCAGAACGTACCTGATTTTCAGGGACTTTTCCACAGGGCTGTTTCCCCCCATTTTAGCCTCATTCACAGTTCCTTGTGTGCAGCTTCTGCTCCTGCTGCCCGCTTGGCAACCCTGGGAAGAGTTTATCCGAGGGAAAACAGCTAAAGAGGCTGGGACAGACAGCCCTGGGGGCCTGGAGACAGTGAGACAGAGATCAAAAGCAACCAGCTCAGGAAGGATCTGGAGGAGCAAACCTGCCGGAGGGAGCAATCCTGCAGCAGGTAGAACTGACCTGGGATCTGCTGGGGCTTCCGTATTTTGCCAGCTAAAGGAAATATGCTTTTCCAGGTGGCTGGCTGCAAGAAATGTGCCTTTGCAGGTGCCTGGCTGCAAGTAGTCGTTGTCCGCAGGGCAGGAGGGGTGGTGCCAGAGAGCGTTTCCCCACGGCGAGGCGCTCAGTGCTTGTTTCTGACCTTGCCAGCTCCCTGCACCCCAAACACCAGCTCAGCAGGATGCAGCCATTGCTCCCTGCTTCCCAACACCAGCTGGGCTGGATGCAGGTGGCAATCCTTCCTCTGCTCCTGCTGGTGCAGAGCTTTCAGCACGGCAGAGGTGCTACTGGTGACTCCATCGGTGCAGCTGCCACCTGTATTTCCCTCTACCAGACCATGTCATAGGATCATGGCATGGTTTGGCTTGGAAGGGACCTTCAGAGGTCATCGAGTCCAACCCCCTCCAGTCAGCAGGGTCATCTAGATCAACTTAGATCAGGTTGTTCACAGCCCCAAACAACTTGACCTGGAGTGGTTCCAGAGATGGGACATCTCCCACCTCTTTGGGCAACCTGGGTCAGCGTCTCACCACCCTTAGTGTAAAACATTTCCTTATCTAGTCTAAATCTCCCTCTTTCCCTTTAAAACCATCACCCCTTGTCCTGTCACAACAGACCCTGCTAAGAAGTCTGTCCACGTATTTCTTACAGTCCCCTTTAAGTACTGCAAGGCTGCAATAAGGTCTCCCTGGAGCCTTCTCTTCCCCAGGCTCTCTCAGCCTGTCTTCAGAGCAGAGAGGTTCCAGCCCTTGGCTCATTTTTCTAACCTCTGGCCCTGCTCCACCAGGTCCATGTCTCTCCTGTGCTGAGGACTCATGATCTGTCATGCTGAAGGGCATTCTTCCCATAAAGCTGATATTCTTTATGCCCTTATCATTTATGGGATTGAAAATCCCATTGCATTTCTCCTGAAATCAGCCTGATGGCTCCTGGAGCACCAGTTCACTTTGCAGGTTAGGACAGTGACACTTGGATTATTCCCTGATTGTCCTAATGTCCAGTAAACTGTTGTCACTCCCTTCCTGGGTGCTGCTCAGGGGACAACTCTCCTGTGTTCCTGATGAAGACATAGGAGGAACTCGAGAAGGATGCTGGAGCATTTGTGTCTGTGGTGTTGGTCCCTGGGATCTGGGTGAATCCCTGCTGGTGTTTAAAAAGAGAGGTTAGAAGCTCTCTATAGGATTAGGATATATCCTATAGGATAGGATTTCTGATAGTGTAGTTTGGTTTTGCTGCTCTGAGTTTGAAGAAAGACATTACCAACAGTCTGGGGGCTGAGTGTCTTTGAGCCTCTTTCCAGGCTGTCACAGAAGTCCTCCCTTCTCACATGCCCTACTATGCCATGGGGATGTGCTTGGTCCTTTTGGTTTCCAGTCTCTCTGTGGCTTTGCCCTGAAGCAATGGATGTCCTACAATTCATTCTTAGCTTGGGAAGCTACTGTGGTGTCACTCCTTGCCTAACAGCAGATGAACCTGGAGATGACCTCTGCACAGTGCCTGCCCCGTTGGGAACCTCTGTGGTTCTCCTGGCCCTTCTCAGCACAACCTCGTGTTTGGAGCCTGATGGACACTCCCAAATGCCTCTTCCTGTGCCTTTTCTCAGCCAGTGCTATAGCTCCTTTGGTCTGCTGAGTTTTCTCTGATCTCTGAGTCACACAGGATGCAAGAGAAGAGGAATCAGGCTAATGAGGGGATTATCTTGGCATCTGGCTCCATTCATGGTAAATCTCTCAAACAATGGCTGTTTCCAGCAGTGGGATGGGATGAAAGTCTGTAGACAAACTGACCCAGTGTCCTGTCCCCAGAGGTGACCACAGCAGGGAGCATGGGAGGACAGTGTGAAACTTGGAGCAATTAGGCAGTGCTGTCTCCTGGAGGGGTTTCCTTTGGTCTTCACTGGAGCTGCCTCAAAGCCCAGGACTAGCTGGACTTCTCCTGCCTCCTCTCCTTGCAGACCTTGTGTTTGTGGTTGGATCTCTGCTCCACGTTCTCCTGAGCAGAGACAAAGCATCAGTGCAGCTCCCTTGGCTCTTCTTTGGGGGTGAGGGGGGATGACAGTCCCTCCTGCCTGGAATTTACCCTTTGGTGGACCTCAGCCTTCCTCCTTTCATGGCAAGGTGCAGCAGGGCAGCCCAAAGTCCTGCTGGAAGTTGGTGTCCCCCCTGGCTAGGAACACATGAGGAGTTGCTCCTCTCCACCTGGGGTAACTTGTTCTACCAAGATTTTGGCTTGGTTGACTGCTAAAGCCAAGCTGTCTCCAAACCCAGCTTTCATTGGGAAGGCATTAAGGATGTTGGGTAAGAACAAGTTTCCAAGTGAGGTCACTGGTGGAGGCAGGGATCTCACTGGATTATGAGGCCTGACTTCAAAGGTTTCTCCTTTCCTCTTACAGTTGAAAGGACTTTTTTTTTTTTTATGACTAGGTCATGCCTGATTTTAATGAGCTTGTTTTTGTATTTGGAATGTCTTCTTAATGACTTGGTCACATGCACTTTTATTTTTTCCCACCCTAGCAGAATTGCCAGGAAGGGAGGTGGAGACACCTCTGCTTCCTCATAGCAAAGGCTTAGACTCATTTGCAGACGACTGCAAAAATGATTAAGCATTGAGAAAGCCAGGAGAGAGGTTATGAAATCTCTTGTCTAGGGTTGAGTCTTCTCAGCTGGGCCCTGGAGAAGGGTTGCTGGAGAAGCAAGCAGTCAAAGGTGGACATGACAAGGGATGGATCCCT
Organism: Galbula dea; assembly: GCA_013399015.1. Classification (NCBI taxonomy): domain Eukaryota; kingdom Metazoa; phylum Chordata; class Aves; order Piciformes; family Galbulidae; genus Galbula; species Galbula dea. The sequence continues at coordinate 165,024 of VWZX01007609.1, forward strand.
CCAAGGGGCACTAGGAGCACCAGAAGACATGAAAGGTGCTTGGCTGTCACTGTGCTAGGGAGGTTTAAAATATTTTGGGTTCCTACTTCAGGTTCTGTTGGGAGGAGATGGCTGAGGGCCCTTGGTTGGGTCTTTTCTGCCTTGTAGTTGAAGCTTGCACTGCATGAATGGCTTAGTTGCCCTCTTGTAGGGTTGTTTGGTGGTCTCTGTGGTATCAGCCTGTGCTTGGGTTGCATTTGTGGTGGAAAGGCATCAGAGGAGCCACTGGTAGAGGTTTTGTTGTGGTTCCTCTTCAGCAGGACATTCCAGAGCTGAATTGCCTCTTAGTGCTGGCAAGGGTTCTCCTAGAGACAGGGACAAGCCCAAGTGCAGCTGTGGACATTTAGTACCTCTTTTGGGAATGTCAGGCATGACTGTGGTGTAAAAGCCTGGTCAAGATGTCATGGAACAGTCCCTGAATTAGGATCCTCGAGATCATGGTGCAAGTGTTTTCCTGCTCCCTTGGTTTGTGGCTTCATCAACATTGTGTGGCCTTATCTGCTGGGGAACAGGCTCCAGGTTGTGCTGGAGCTGGATGTGTGCTCACCTGCTGGGTTCCATGGCTGGGTAGAGCACACCTTGCTTCTCCCATTGTGTGGTCCTGCAGTGGCCCCTCTCCATCACCTGGTGATGGTCCTCAGCTCCTGTGTGGTGAACTCACTGGAGCAGTGCTGGGAGGAGGAAGGGCAGGGCTGGGGGAAGGAGGTGTGATATGGGAAATGGCAGCACTTCTCCACAGTACTAATCCCAAGCAACTGCTCCCACATGACCAGGCAAGAAAACCCTGCTGTTGGGGGGTGGTTTCTGGGAGGTGTGTGAAGAAAAGCTATCAAATCAGAGCTGATGTCTTGGCTGTGGGAGGCCCTCACAGCTCTGGGCAAGGGTGTGGAGTCAACTCATCTTGCCTCTTCCTGCCCCTTCTGGTCTCATTTCCTTCTCCAAACAAAGTTTTTGTGAAGATCCCTCAGCTGAGCACTGGGGGTGGCTGGGTCTCAGCGGTGGGTGGAGATCTGCTGGTAGCATGGGCAGTGCTTGTTGTGCCTGGTCCTTTCCCCTGATGGCATTGCTCCTTTTGTTAGAGGAGATGCCACAGATCCCTCTGCTTTACATCTCATCCCCATGAGACTGGGACCAGACCTCCCTGTGTGGGTGCAGTCCTCCCAGGGATGGGAAACTGGTCATTTTTGGGGTGTCAGTCACCTGGAGGGGGTTTGGCAGCTGAGTGAGCTGCAGGTCTGTGCATGCTCCTCTGGGCAGATGCATGCTCCTGGTGTCCTTGTGGGAGATGTTGGGGCTAGTGGAGGCTGTGTGTTGGACATGGAGTTGGTCTGGTCTTCCATGGCCAAGCAGGTACCCCAGTGCCCTTCCAGGGGCTTTGAAGGGGAGCTGCAAAGGTCAGGGGACATGTTGGAGGATGCATTTGTGCTGGTCTATGCTGGGGTGCAGGATCACTGGGCTGCTGCTGCTTCTCTCTTGTGGCCAAAGGCAACTTCTGCCACTTGCCCATGCCTTGGTTTCCCCATGGGTGCAAAACCAGGAGGAGATGCTTTCCTGGAGGTCCTCAGCAAAGAGGTGACTTGTTAGGGCAAGGCTTAGGAAGAGCAGCCCTGGAAGTCTCACCATGCTCCTCACTGTAGAGTGCCTACAGAGGTTGAAACACTGCTGGACACCCTAGGGAGCAGGGCAGCACCTTGCTGTGCCCCACCAGCACCCACTTGAGCACTGGCTCGAGTGACATGGCCCAGACTCGCCTCATCCATCATTGAAGGCTTTGATGGTACCAGCAGGCACCTTGAAAAGTCCCTGCTCCTGGGAGGAGATCCCCTCCTGCCCCCAGCAGTGCTTTTAGGTTTGTTGCCACCTTTCTGACTGGTCTGACTGCCCAGGCTGTTGAACTGCAGGGGTGTGTGTTGTGGGGGGGGCAGGGACACAGCCTCCTCAGCAGCAGGAGAACAAATCCTCCCAAGCAGAATGTGGAACACCAGCTAGAGCAAACATCCTGGGGGCTGCTGGGCTGCAGAAACAGCATGGGTGTGCTGGGCTGGAGGGGGTGGCCTGGGCTGCCTCTGGGGAGTGCCCAAGGGGGCTGGTGTCCTGGGGGAGGACAGCCCCACGGTTGGTAGTGGGTTCCTATCTCCAGGGCTCTGCAGAAAGTGTGGTGAGAGGCCACCTGGAGAGCACTGCCATCGGTGGAGGGAACAGGAGGTACTTGAGGCAGCAAGGAGGTGGCATAGGTCAGGGTCAGATCCTGCAAAGGGCTGAGGATCTCTAGCTCCCTGCTTTGCTCTCAAGGGATGTAGCAGCACTGCTGTCCCAAGGCATCCCATTTCTGACCCTTATATGTCCTACTGCCTGCATCCAGCTAAGCCCAGCTGTAGATGACTGCTGGAGCTCTGCTCTTTGGGGAAGGTGACCTGTGACACCCAGCTGCAGCAGTGACAGAGCCACCCATGTGGGAGCCTGGGCTTCAGCACTGCTTCAGGAGGTGTCCTCCTGGCACCTGCAGTAGAATGTCTTCACTGTACCCACAGTGTTGACCTTTTCCCTGCCATGCCACTCTTCCAACAGCCTTTGGGTGTCAAGCCAAGTGGAAGTCACCTCTCCCAGCTCCTGTCTTTCTTCTTCCATGCACAGACTGATCTGTACTCTGGGGCCCTCTTTGTGCAAGTCTGCCTGGGCTGGGACCTTTACCTCTCCACTGTCCTGATGCTGGTGGTCACAGGGCTCTACACCATTGCAGGTAGGTTGCTCACTGTCTGCTGGCCTCAAGCCTTTCTTCTCTGGTTGAACCACACCACTTGCACTCCTGGGTTTATTTTTACTTTCTTTAAAATGTCCCCCCCTCCCCCTGCTGGAAGGTCTTTGGAGATTTGTACCTTTGGGGTCCATATTCCTTGCTCTGTCCAGCCAGCAGTGTGCCCAGGTGCCCAAGAAGGCCAGCAACACCCTGGCTTGTGTCTGAAATAGTGTGGCAGCAGGACTGGGGCAGAGATTGTCCTCCTGGACTGGGCACTGGTGAGGCCACACCTCCAATCCTGGGTTCTGGTTTGGGCCACTCACTCCAAGAAGGACATTGAGGTGCTGGAGTGTGGCCAGAGAAGGACAACAAAGCTGGTGAAGGGTCTAGAGCACAAGTGTTGTGAGGAGCAGCTGAGGGAGCTGGGGTTGGTTAGCCTGGAGAAAAGGAGGCTCAGGGGAGACCTTCTCACTCTCTCCAGCTACCTGAAAGGTTTGGAGCCAGGTGGGGGTTGGTCTTTTCTTCCGAGGATCAGGTTGCACTGGGGGAGGTTTAGGTTGGATATCAGGAACAATTTCTTCCCTGCAAGAGCTGTTAGACATTGGCCCAGGCTGCCCAGGGCTGTGGTGGAGTCACCATCCTCATCAGTGCTTAAAAACATGTAGACATGGCACTTGGTGACAAGGTTTAGTGGCATGGGGGTGTTGGATCAACATTTGGACTTGATGATCTGAAAGGTCTCTTCCAACCTAAAGGATTCTGTGATCCTTCTTGACTGCCAGCTCAAGCCATGACCCAATGCACGACCTCTCCTTTGTCATTACAGCTTTTCAGTTGTAATAGCACCTCCTCCACCACATAGTTCAATGCTTTCTTCTGTGTGCCCCTGTTTCTGTTGTAGCAGCAACAATCAGGACTTCTCCTATTGCAGGACTATGGAATCTACCCTCTGAGAGTCCTTTACCCAATCTGTTTCCCTCCCTCTTGCTCTGCAACTGGCTGTCCTCCCTCTGCAAAGCTTTCAGGAATATTTCTTGCCCAGACTTCCTTGTGTGGGACCATCTATTTTTGTGTAAGGTCACTCCATAGGGTGCTTGTGTGATGCAGAAGCTATGAGTGTTTGAATCTGGAGCTGGAAATGGTTTCTGGCTTGCAGTCCTGATCTCAGACCATGGGACCCTGCCAGACCTTTAGGTTATTGTTTTGGCTGGGATACTCCTTCACTTGGTAGTGCTGGTGGAGACACCCAGCAGTAAATTCTCCCTTGCTATCTCATCCCATCTATCAAAATGGGAAACACTTGAAGTAGATCCTAAACATGGTGAGTTTTGCAAGACTCTAGCTTTAAGCAAATCCCATCTGGGGTTTTTTCCTGCCTACAAGGCTTGTTGTGAAGTAAGGCATGAGCTCAGGCAGAGGGTGTGATCGCTGCGTCACCCTGAGAACATCTCTCCAACTCCCAGGCATGGCCAGGGAGGGTGCAGCCCTGACTTCCCAGGATGTGAGCTGGTGACTGGGGTTGAAACTGATTCAGTTTTTGACTGAACATGAGCTGGCTACATGTGCTCACAGCCCAGAAGCCAACTGTGTCTTGGGCTCATCTCCAGCAGCATGGCCAGCAGGGCAGGGAGGGGATTCTGCCTCTGCTCTGGGGAGACCTCCCCTGCAGTGCTGGGGCCAGCTCTGGAGTCCTCAGCACAGCAGAGACATGGACCTGGGGGAGTGGGTCCAGAGGAGGCCACAGAAATGATCCAAGGACTGGAACCTCTCTCTGGAACCATTCCAGGTCAGGTTGTTTAGGACTCTGAGCAACCTGATCTAGTTGCAGATGTCCCTGCTGACCCCAGGGGGATTGGGCTAGATGACCTGGAAAGGTCCCTTCCAACCCAAACCACTCTTTGCTTTTATGATGAACATCCTGAATGTGATCTGCTTATTGGAGCAGCAAAGAGCTACAGCTGGGATTGACTGGTGTCCTCCTGACTGTGGGGACATGGGGTGCATCCCTCTCCTCCTGCCACCCCTCTGCTCTCCTGCCCTGCCCCAGGTGAGGCTGAAGCTCTTGTGGCTATCAGCTGCTTCCATCACCCCTCAACCCCAGCCCTGCTGAGGAGCTGTTCCCCCTTCATGTCCCTCTGCAGCCCTCCCACCTACCTCCCACCTGTCAGCAGGATGAGGCCAGGGACAGGCACATCCCTGTGAGAGAGCAGCAGCTTTATTGGGACTTTGTGACCAAGCTGATCCCAAAGCCAGCAGGGGCCCCAAGGCTGTGCCTTGTTCTCCTGCAGGAGGGCTGGCGGCTGTCATCTACACCGACGCGCTGCAGACGCTCATCATGGTCCTTGGAGCCATCGTGCTGGCTGTGAAAGGTAAGGGCTTGGGACAGCACAGATCCTCCTTCCAGGGGAGAACTTCTCTCCCCACTTGGGCAGTCTTGGAAATAAATAAGAAGACTCAGTCTAAGGAATTCAATGGCCAAGACCCACGAGGACTTGGGCTCACAACAGTCACCTAAAGAAAGTCTGTGTCCCCTCTGCCACTGTGCTTTCCTCAAGTGCTGTTCCTCTGGGTGAAGATGCCATGAAGCATCTCTTGCTCCTCTGTGTGGGGCTATCCCCAGGGCTGGTGACCTTGCATAGTCATTGCTGCTCCATGTTTCCCTCTAGTCTGTGTGCTCTGAGAGACTGATCAAGTTTGAGAGAGAAGCAGCATCTCCAGCTTTGCAGTGATGTTGTGATGGGGTCTTCAGACAGGATTCCACCACACAGGGAGAAGATGGTGCTGGAATAAAGCACTGCTGAGGGGGCTGGCCAGAGTTGCAGAGCATGGTGCTGTGCCTTCCTCCTGATTGGAGTGAGCATGGTTCATCACCAGCCCTTCCTGAACACTCAGCACTGGTGTGTTCAGCTGCAGAGCCCCCTGTGAGCCTTGGAGCTTGCATCTGCCTAGTTCTCCCGTGGGGGCTCTTGGCCCCCAGGAGTAGGAGGCAAAAAGTCAGATGCCACCTTCAAAGGCAGGTGTTTAACTCCAGAAGGCAATTTCCAGAAGCACTCTTGGGATAACTTCCACCATCTCCTGGTGAAGTCAGCTTAGGCAGGCAGGTGGGAAAGGCTTTGACCCAGTGCCACACAGGAGCTCTGCTGTGGAGGTGGGAGCAGCTCCAGGCCTGCAGCCAGCCTGGTCCCACAGCTGCTCCCTTGTGCAAAAGCAGAGCTTGCCCCTGGGAGAGTCCTGACCACAGCAAGATCTAGGTGCAAAAACCAAATGAAGGGACAGAAACCTCCCAGAGAAGTGACAATAATACTAATTACCCCACTAGAAGCTGCCCCAGGCAGAGTTGCCTGTCCAAGCAGATCTGAGGAGTGGCTGCAAACCTTTGCATTTAAAGAGGTGCTTGGACGTTGCTGATGGTTGTCTGAAGGTGTAGTTGACCATGGAGCTCTCTGAGGCTTGGGTCTGGTGAGCTTGGCTGGGTGCAGCAATGCAGAGCCAGAGTAGGAAAATCCTCTCTGGTGGCTGCAGAGCCCAACTTCTTCTGGCTTTGCCAACCAGCAAGTGTGGCAAGGTGTGTGCAGGGAGGTGAGGGTACTTGGGTGAGGGGCTGAGCGAGGGGAGCCAAAAGACAAGCTTCTGGCTGCATAGGGTTTTTCCTCATGTCTCAGAAGACCTCAGGACCTGGAGGCTGGTTTTCTCCAGCTCTTCTCAAGCTCATGCAATGAAAGATGCTCTCTGTGTTTTACCTTGTTCAGATCTTCACACTGTGGCAGCTTGCAGCAGTGATGGTAATGTTCATCTGCTAAGCTGTGGCCATGCTGGGTCCACTCTGCCTGGACTATTTCATCCCCTGCATTGCTGCTGAAGGGACTGAGGCTGTATCTCCTGAGGGGTAGCAGGAGGGTTGTGCAGATCCCTCAGATGTGACACTGAGCAGAGCAGTCCCAAGTTGGACAACAAGCAGGTGCAGATCCAAAGGTTGTAAACAAATCCCTTGCCTTAACTGAGAGCCCTGTGGCTGTTTTGGTGGGTGGTGACATCTCTGCCTGGCTCCAGCACCACAGATAAGAGAGACCTTGCCATCTTGCACCCCACATGATATTCACCTTTGGGGATGTGAATGCTAGCAGCTGCAGGCTGAGCTCCTGCTACCCTTGGGTTTTTGTCCTGCTTTACCATCTTGGCAGGTGTAGATGTCATGACTTGCTGGTGAACACCTTTGGGAAGGGAACAGGTCTGCACCCCCAGGCACAAAGCTCTGCTTTCAGCACTCACCCTCTGCCTTTGGAGAGCCTTTGTTTGGTGCCCAACACCCATGCAAAGCTTGGGAGTAGCCAGTGCCTGGATAAACCAAGACCTGGAGAGGGGCCAGGGCTGCTTGCACAAGAGCAGGAGGAGTTTACAGTTGCTGAGTGTCTGTGAAATACAGGGAGATGGTTGCAAAGTGGGGGGCATGGTGGATGCAAGCTCCCCAAAAGCCTCAGGTTAGGGGGATGCCCTGGGATGGGGACAGGGCTGCAGGCTGGTAGTGGATATGGGGAGGCTGCAGGGAGAGGGATGTCTTCAGGCAGGAGAGGACAATAGAGCAGTATGGGTGTCTTGGAAACTGGGATTTGCTCAAGCTGCCATTTGATGGTGATCCTAGTGTTCAGCACCTAATGCCTGAGGGATTAGCTCTTGGCCTAAAGACAGCAGCACTCATGGGCACGGTCCTGCAGAAGAGCAACTTCTCAGGAGCATGTTCCCACCCACGATGCCACATTGGAGAGGGTTGAGCTGAGGGTCCAGGCTGCAGCCCATGGGTGGGGCAGAAGAGATGCATGATTATCTCCTCCATGGCTGCTGTGGGGGTGACTGTGGCATGCCAGGGAGTGGGGTAGGTGCCTCCCATCCCTCCCTCCTCCAAAAAGTGGTGCCTCTGGCTCCAAAATTCTCCTGCTGGAGGTCCCCAGGGAGCTGCAAGCAGTGTTCAGCCCATGGCCCCTGGGAGTGGGGAGGCAGTGGGGGGCCGGGGCAGAGCCTGGGGCTGGTTGGCAGCAGCTGCTGGGGGCCGGCGGCTGAGGCGTGGGCAGGAGGAGCTCTAAGAGCTGCCAAGGACTTGGAGGCTCTCCTGCTAGGGCTTGTTCATGGCACATACTCCTCACCAGGCACAGGCTAAGATCCAGACCTTGGATCCCATTTCCTAGAGAAAATGCAGTGAAAAGGTTCCTTTTTTTTGTTTGTTTTTGCTGATTGCTGTGGGTTTGGGGATGGAACTGCTTGAGGGATGCTGGGGAAATGCTGGGGTAGAAAACGTTTGGCTGGACACTGGTGCCAAGACACCTTGAGCTGTAGCAAATCAAGTCAAAGGCTACCTAATCTTGCATTTGAATAGTCCTAGGTGAGTTTCCCCTGCTCTGGGGCTAGGAGAGCTTTAATAATCAAGTTGCTTTTACAGTACGAGGTCAAAAGAGATTGGGTCCCTTGGGGAGCCTTTGTCCCAGGACACAGGTCACCCTCTGAAGGGAGGGTGGATGGTAATGGGACCTGCTGTGCAAAATGTTCATAGAAGAGTCTCTTAAATAACTAGAAGAAAACACAATCAAGAATGAGCCTCCCTCCTTCCCACTGGGCAGCACTTGGGAGCAAATGGGTTGGCAAGTCCTTTGCCAGCTGATCTCAGAGGCCACCAGGTCTTGCTTGACTCTAACCAGCCTTCCCCAATAATGTTTTCCAGCTTTTCATGAGATTGGAGGTTACTCCAACCTGGAAGAGGCCTATTTAAGAGCTGTACCATCCAAGATTGTTCCCAACACTACCTGCCACCTGCCCAGGGCCGATGCAATGCACCTCTTCCGAGATCCAGTCTCTGGAGATCTCCCCTGGACTGGGATGACTTTTGGGCTCTCCATCATGGCCACGTGGTACTGGTGCACTGACCAGGTAAATGTAAACAAGAATCCCCTGCCCCATGTAACACGGCGTTGCCTGGGCTCCAGGCACGCTCTACCACCACTGCAAGTCCTCCTGCATCAGTGCCTAATGGTCCTTCTGGCTGGTGGTCTTAGGAGGCTTCTTTTTGGAGTCCATAGAAGCACCTGGGACTCCTGCAACCCTGTTCTTGAGGTGCTTGGACTGGGACAGTTTGGAGAGTGGGATGCCCAGGGGTGTCCTCATCTCCTCAGTAGTCTTCTGGCTTTCTGGCAGGGCGGTTAAGCGTTTGCTTGGTGCTCTAGGGTTGCTTGGTGGGAGGTGGCTTGGCTGTGTGGGCTTGCTGGGGCTGAAGGCTTTGCTCTGCCAGTATGGCTGGCTACCTGCAATGGTCTTTTTGGGCTCAGCTCCATCCCCTTGGTATTTGATGGCTCCAGGGGATTTCTCGTGGGTTGGGGAGCAGGAGACCTCCTTGCCTTGTTCTCTGCCTGTGGGGTTCCTGGGTTGGTAGCGGTAGATGTGTGTCCCCTGTTTATTAAAGAGCAGAGAAAGAGATGAGCTGCTGCTGTTGTAAGGATGCTGTTCCCCTGCACGGACTCCTCTTCACATGTCTGGGCCACAGACTCGGTCCTCATCAACAAATCCCTCTGCCTCTTGATATATTCCCCTGCCCAAATTCTTCTGAGACTGGTGGCAGCTCAAAACTGCCTCAGGTCTTAACCATTGCTGCTCCTCTAATTTCTTGCTCTGGCAAAACACTGTCCTGCACATCATCACAACATCTCAGCAGCCACTTCCTGAGCAGGTTCAGCAGCCTGGAGGCTATCCCAAGCCAAGCCACTGCTGCCTGGAGATCCAGCACCAAGGACTCCACTGGCATCTCAACACCTTCTGTCCAGCAGCAGCCTCAACACCCATCTAAGCACTTATTTCAGGTCCAAAGACCATTCAGTCATCCAGATCCAACCTGTGGGATTAGGTGGTTACCAAGATTAGATGAAAAGATGGGGGGTTGGGGTAGGAGGTGGGATAAGGAAGCAACAGCGAGCTTCAACACCACTGCGGGGGTGGCTCTGATTAGCTGGGCTGAGAGACAAGTTTGGATCGGGTCTGAGCACCATTAATCTCCATTCTGGACTGGGTAAAGCCTTAACACATGCTGTGGTCACCAGATATTTATCTTCCTCTTCGGGCGTGCCTGCACTGCAATCTAGAGCTGGGATGGTTGCACCCCGTTGCAGACGTACCCAGGAGAGATGGTATCTAGAGAGTGCAGGTGCTGATGGCAGGGAGAGCTGGGGCTGGGAGGCTGCTGAGCCAGCTCTATCAACCTGCCTTGCCTCTGCCCCCACCATTGCTGTGCTGCCAGCACTGCATCTCTACCATGCTCTTGGCATCATCTCAGTGTTCAGCCATTTAGTCCCAATACCCCACTGACCTCTCTGGACCTTGAGCAGATGCCTCCTGCTTTGACTGGGAGGGCTATGTTAAAGCTGTTTAGCTCAGCTAGTGCTAGACTGATTTAACTAGATGGCTTAAAACCAATGTTAAGGTCTGAGATGTCTTCAGATGGGAAGGACTAAAGGTGTTTTAGCTCCTCTTCCTTCAAGGTCACCACCTGCCTGATGTGGTGCCTGAGCTGGATGGTGGATCCTGTGGCTCCTGACATGCTCTGGCTCTTGGGCAGAAGTTAAACCACAGGTTCCCCAAGCACCCCACTCCAGGAACCAGCACCATGTCCCTCCTGCCCACCAGTGGCATGAGCCCAGGAGTGGCCAAATCCTGCTGGGTGCCGAGTGCTTCTCTGTGAGACTTTGGGGAGAGTCTGAGCTCTTTCACAGTCAGCATTTCCTAGAGATGCTGCCTATTCAAGAGAAGCTGTCTCAAAGCCCAAGGGCTGCCTCTGCTGTGGGTGGACATGGCTTGGCCAGAGCTTTGAGGTGTGATGGCTTGAGCAGTGTGGCTGGTGGAGTTGTGGTAGAAGGAGGCTGGAATAGGTGTCTGTTCCATTGTGGGCACTCTTTGGGGAAGAGATTGAATAGAAGGGGTGAGAGGGAAGAGAATGGTGGTGGGGAATGGTTGATACTGGCAGGAGGACATATTGCTGTGGTTGCACTGGGCTTTTGTGGTGCTATGGCATAGGACCAACCTGTTACTGATCTGGAGAGAAACCCAGACTGTGGATTGGGAACCCATCTATGCTGCCTTTTGGAGCTGCATTCCCTGATGCACACTGACTCCAGCATTTGGAGGTGCTTGGGATGCAGCTTGGTAAGGAGGAAGCTGATGTGGAAGAGGAGATGTTGTGGCTACTCAACCACCCTGCCTGGCTCTCCCACAGGTCATCGTCCAGCGCTCGCTCTCTGCCAAGAGCCTGAGCCATGCCAAGGCTGGCTCCATCTTGGCCAGCTACCTGAAGATGCTTCCCCTGTTCCTTATCATCATGCCAGGGATGATCAGCAGGGTCCTGTACCCAGGTAAGGACCCCACCACACAGATGTGGAGCTCTCAAGATGAGTATTTTTCCTGTCACTAAGCAAGGAATGGGAGGAAGGCTTGTCTGGAAACCTCTGCTCTGCACAGACCTGGGGATGAGAGGGACAGGAGAGGACCTGAGTGTCCCTAGTGCTCTCCTTGTGCCTGCTGTGCACCAGCCAACTCTCCTGTCCTCTACAATCCGTGCAGCCAGGTGTGAATGGGGTTGCATAGATTTAGGCAAGGCAATAGGGTTTGGACCTGATGATCTTTGAAGGTTCTTTCCAACCCAAGTCAGTCTGTGACTCTGTTTCTCCAGGGGTAACTTGGGTGCTGTGCTCTCCATGGGATGGAAAACATGATGTTTGCCCTGAGCAAGCCTCCACCTGTGTTTTTGGCTACACTGGGCTATGGTCCAGCACAGGAGAAATATGGATCTAGAATAAATATGCTTGGTGGGGGCTGATGGTGATTCCTGTTGGTTTCTAGACAGTTAAGCAAGGATTGCTTTGGTTTATTATCTTGATGGGAGAAGCTATTCTCTGCACATCTCCAGTAGCTGAGCACCAGCTTGCTTAACCCTGATGCCTCTGTTAATTATCTGCCTTTCATCAAAGGGCCAGAATGAGTTATTGTAGGAACACCAACACACCTGGCCACTCTGAGCAAGGTAGCACCTGGGACCTGGGTCAGAGAGCATCAAAGGGCTTGGTGCTCCTCACCCTGCTCGGCTCCGTGGGTATGTTTGATGTGTGAGGATTAAAACCCTGCCCTGAGCTCTGTGTCACTGCCTGGGAAGGGAGAAGACTCTGAGCTAGTAAATTTAATACCCTCTAAATACAGATTAGATGCTCAGTTGGGGCAATCTTAGGTGGCTTCAGTGATTTCAGCTGCTGATTTAGCCCTGGGGGTTTGAATGCGCCAAAAGCAGTGGGATGGGGAACTTGAAGAAACCAAAACTCTTGGGTGAGGGTGCAAGAGGCTGCAGCGTTTGGGTGGAAATAGGGGATTGACCCTGTAAGCCCCTTGACTGGGTGGGGTGATGCTCCTGCTGTGGTGGGGATGCTGGTGTGCACCCCGTGGGGTGACAAGGTCTGGCGTCACTCGCAGATCAGCCACGAAGCTGCTGACTGTGACGCTCGCCCACAGAGGTTGCTGTCCCTGTTTCTCTGCTGTCTTGCTCTGCCTAATTATGTGTCCTGAGTGCTTTTACTTTGATGCTAATCACTTTTTCGAGGAGCTAGAAAACAAGGCTGAGGAGGACACACCTGCATGCACAGTCTGTCCTTGCCTGGGCATGATGCCAGTGCTGATGGGCTCTGAGCAGAGCTTGATACCATGCAATAACCTTTAACTCCCCAAACCCTCCTCTCTACCAGCCATTCCCATTGTACTCCCAGACACCAAGAGCTGTGGCATGGTCACCACTTTCCCAATCAAGAGAACCTCTTGGGTGACTCCTACCATTGCTGCATGCAGGGTGTTATTCTCCCGTATATGAAGTCTGATCTCAGCATCTAGGACGCGACACCAAAGCTAGGGATGACACCACGCCTTGGCTGAGCTGGCTGGGCCATCTCTAGCTTTGCAACCTTTGTAGGGTGGAGAAACACATAGACAGGGTCATAGAAAAAAGTCCTACCTGCGTGGCACTGCTGGGGTAGGAGCTGTTGCCATCCAGGATGGTGCGGGGCAGCACACACCTAATTTCCACAGCGTTGCTCCTCCTCTTTGTCATGTCCTCCATGCGGATGTGCTTCAGGGATGGAAGGCTCCCCAGGGGGCTGAGGAAAGTGCCTCGGCTGATGTGAGGCTCACTGAGCTTCCTCTGCAGGGGAGGGATCTCCCCATTGTGGGTGACATCTGAGTTGGTTCGTCGGAGCGGCCCGTAGCGATCCCTCACCTCAAAGTACTCATCTGAGATGGAGGAGGCATTGGAGCGGCGGTAGCTGTGGTCAGCAGAGCTGCTGGAGTAGCTCTCCTGGTCACTGAGAGTAATGTACTCCTCTTCCTCCTCCTCCTCTTCTACCAGCCCATTGTGGGTGCAGGGAGGTCCTTTGTCCTCTTGTGGCCGTGCTGCTGGCCGATCTGGCTGGAGATGGCAGGTCTCCATTGCAGCTCCGTTGAGTTTCTCCTCTGGTTCTGGTTTCACACCTGTGTGGTCAGCTGGCAGTGGTTGTGTGTCACCCTCTGGGGCAGTACTGCTGTCACAGGGTGTAATGACTTTGGTCACAAGGACACCAGCAGAGATGGTCCTTGGCTTTGGAACCAGGGATTTGATGTCCTCCAGAGTATCCTCTGGTGGCTTCAAGTGGTGGCCCAGTGGTGAAGTGGCAAAAATTCCTGCTTGTTTCATTGTCCAGCTGGCACCTTCGATGGGGCAGGTAGCAGGGGCTGCAGGAGCTTCCATGGGGGTCTGGGAGATCTGTCTTTGGCAAGGGGACATCAGAGGTGGCTCTTGGTCTGAATTTTTCTTGAGCTCCATCTCCCTGTTCTTCAGCATCTGCCGGTGCTGGGCGCTGGCCTGGGAGACGTCGCAGACTTTGATGCGGTTCATTTGCGAGAGCTTCACGTTCTTTATCTTGGGGTCAATAATGTTGATGTAGCCTAAGACTTCGCTCCCAGGCTCGGGGTCAGGCTCAACCCAGGTGGGCAGATAGTCAAACATGTTGGCTTTCTCCAGATTCAGGAGGCCAGGGTGGATGAGCAGGGAGAGGTCTGCCACCTCACCGTGCCTGTCGCCTGCCTGGCCCTCGGGCAAGGCTTTGCCTTTGTTGTCTGTCTTCTGGGTTTTGTCTTGGTTCTCAGATGAAGTCTTGCTGATCTGGTCAGCGCTCTTGGCCTTCACCAGGGCGTATTTAGGGTTAATCAGCTTCTTCACCACAGCGTTGGCGGGAGTCACCGGCACAACAGAGGGCAGGGTTACGGGCTCGGGTTCAGGCTCTTCACCCATGGAGATGGACTTGAGGCTCACCCCCTTGGACATGAGGTAGAGCTCCTGGAACTGCTTGTCAAACGCCTCCACCACTTGGCCTGAGAGGACCGTGATGACGTTTCGGTCTGTCCTCGCTGCAGACCAGGTGAAGCTGGAACAGAAACACATTGGAAGCTCTCTGAGTGCTTGCTGGTAAATAACACACCTCTCCCCAGCCCTGGCTTTCCCCGAGGCGTTGATGGTACCAGCAGGGACATGATCTCACTGTAAACATTAATAATAATGAGATCGAAGAAATAGCTCTCATCTCAAATTAGAAGGAAAGGTTGAAGCCTTGAGCACACTGGAACTTGAAGGAAAAATAAGAGGTGTTTTCTGTGGGCAGGTTAGTTTTTCCCTTGAGTTTTTTGCCCTTTTTCCTTTCTTGGTTTGCATTCATTACAAAAAGAGACTCTTAAGTAGGTGTTTTTTGTTGTGGCCAGAAAGTAGGAAATGCTTCTGTTCCATGTTTATGAAACTTGTCTTTCAGAGCTGAGAAGCTTTCCAGGACTGATGTAGTTCTACCAAAGTAAGTTTTCATCTGGCCAAATTGGAAAATACTTTGGGTAGGAAATGTTTAACTGGAAAAGCTAAGGTCAGTGTGAGAGCCAGGACTGGCTGTGGTTTGGTGCTTTTGTCCTTCCTCATGCTCATCAGATCCATTAGCAGAAGCACTTGGTGTGTCCCATCACTTCTGAGAAGGAGAGGTGCCCTAGACCTGGCTGTGGGGTGGTGGAGGCCCTTTGGGGGCCAACTCTCAGTCTGGCCTTGCAAAATCATCTCCCAGTTTAGGAGGTGGGGAGCAAGTCTGGGACAGGGTCCCGGAGCAGGGCAGGAACCAGGACTTGGACCACGTTGGTCCTTTAACCAACACCTCCATGAGGTGGGCAGGAGGACATGCTGCTGGTTACCTGTAGGATCCACACATGGCTCGGTCCCCATCCACGAACATGAACTTCTGGGCCAAAGCTCCTTTGAACTTGGTGGCAGAGCGCGTGAAAAACTCTGTTCCCCCTGTGCTCCTGACTCGCAGGTTCTACAAAGCAAGGCAGAGATGTGAGCAGGAGCAAAGGGCAGGTCTTCAGAGCATCATTCACCACCCCATTGATGCCCCCATGGATACTCAATGCCCCTCTGAGGAGCGGGAAAGGCTCTTGATGGCAAGCTCGGAGAAGGCCACAGTGATGGGAAGATAAAATAACTTGCCCAAGGCCATGCAGCAAACCATGGGCTTGGCTTCAAGAATTTCCCATGTGTCAGGCAATGTTTTCTACCTCTTGAACTTGGTGCTCCCTGCATCCGTGGGTGAGCAGTGTGTGATAGAGCTGCCAAACACTTTCCATCTCCTGCAATCTATGCAAATGCCACCATGGGAGAGGTGCTTCTTCACCTCCTCCCCAGCTGGAGATGTACAAGGAGTTCTAGGGGGAGCTGGTGACTCTAGGACAGTGCATATGGACTTGATGGCAGTGGGCTTGTCCTCTACCAGTGTCCCCCCTGGCTGTGCTCCTAAACCTGAGCATCCAGCCCTGGTGGTAGAGGCAAGTGGGGAAAACAAAGAAGACAGCAGGGCAACATCTTTTCACCCCTGGGAGTTTGGGTCAAAAGGGCACATCCCACAGCATGTCCGTTTGGAGGTGGCCAGTGAGTGAGGTGTCCTCCCCACAAGGAGCCCAGGCACAGAGGTTTTTATCTTCAGAGATAAAGAGAAAAAGGTTTGGGGTTTTTTTGGTGCTTTTTTGTTTTGTTTTGGTTTTTTATCTCCAGTCTGGCTCCATGTGTCTCTGTGGAGGACAGATAGCATCTTTCACTGCAGATGGGCTCCCTTGGGTGGAGAGAAGATATTTTCTTGTGAAAGCACCTGCATTCCTCCTGCTGCTGCTGGGACATTGGTAATGCCATAGCTAAAGGCACTGTGCTGCTGTCACTGGGTCATGCCCTCCATGGTTGGGTTTTCTGATTTTCTTTTTAATTGTATATATATGTATAACTTTTAATACATATGTGTATATGTATGTATATATATATCTTTATACACATATATATATCTTTATGCATATATACATAGATGATACATGTATATTATATCTTCCTCAGCTGCTTCCCTGGGGTCTTACCCTCCTCCAGCCTTTCTTAGCTGCTTCTCTGGGATCTCTTCTTTCCTTGTAGACCATGACCTGGCACAGCCCTAAGCCCAGGCACAAGCTGAGCTTGGTCACCCCTGGTCCCTGCTCCTGGCAGTAGGGAAGGTGCTTCAACACTGGTTTCAGCATGATGCAAAAGCAAAGGCTTTCCTGACTAGGTTTCCAGGGAAGTTTTACACACTGATGGAGAGGATATTTGGTGTATTTTATTTTTTGTATAGCATTCACCTTTTTGCCTGGTGGGTAGGGGGAAACAGGTGCTGAGCACCCCAGTGCCTGGCAGCGAGCAGCACTGAATGTACTGGGGGCTCGCTGAAGGAGGCAGTTCCCATCCTTGCCCTATGTTGTCACAGAACCACAGTATGTTAGGGGCTGGAAGGGACCTCTGCAGATCCAACCCCCTTATCAGAGCAGGTTTACCTAGAGCAGGTTGCACAGGATGGCATCCAGGTGGGTTTGGAACCTCTCCAGAGATGGAGACTCCACCATCTCTGGGCAGCCTGGGCCAGTGCTCCACCATCCTCAAAATAAAGTTCCTCCTTAAGTTTAGATGGAACTTCCAATGTTCAGGTTTGTGCCTGTTACCTCTTGTCCCTTACAGATGGGATTCCCAGGGGGGCAGTCCTACCTGGGGCACACACCGGGTACCGCTTGAACGCAAGGCTGATCCCTCTGCCCATCGCCAGCCTAGACATCCCCAATCTCACACCTCTCCCTAGGTGTTAATCCGTCCTGCTCAGAGTTGAACCTTGGCACAAAGGCACCAAGCCAGCCGTGGGTTTTTCTCAGGTAACACCCAGGGGAGCAAAGCTCCCCAGAAGCCAGGTGCCAGTTACCTTTCCCTTCCTGGCGTATCGCTGCTGTTAAGTAAGATCTGTTTACTTAATCTCTCCCAGGACGAGCGCGCAGCGAGCGAGCGCCCAGCGCCATGGCTGCCTGCCCAGCCAGGGATGGGGTGAATCACTCCCCAAGCACTCACCGTTGCTCAACCCAACTGATGGCCTTGCCCACGCCAGCTTGCTAATTGCCAAGCGCACAAGGCACCGAGATAATGACCCTATGTTTCGTTAGCATCTCCTGCCTAACCCAGCAGCTCCCAGACGCTGCCCTACTTTCTTCCCAGCCCTGCTGAAGCCCATCACAGAATCGCTGGATCATGTTAGGGGTTGGAAGGGACCTCTGGAGATCATCTAGTCCACCTCCTCTGTCAGAGCAGGTTCACCTACAGCAGGTTGCACAGGATTACATCCAAGTGGGGTTGGAATCTCGCCAGAAGAGACTCCACCACCTCTCTGGACAGCCTGGGCCAGTGCTCTACCACCTTCGAAGGAAAGAAGCTCCTTCCTAAGGTCAGATGCAACTCCCTATGTTCAAGTTTGTGCCTGTTCTCTCCTGCCCTGTCACTGGACATCACTGAAAAAAGCCTGGCCCCATCCTCCTGATACCCACCCATTAAGTATTGATAAGCACTGATAAATCCCCTCTCAGTCTTCTCCAGGCTAAGCAGCCCCAGCTCTCTCAGCCTTTCCCTGTAAAAGAGGTGTTCCAGTCCCCTTAGCATTTTTGTAACCCATGCCAGCAAATTGGCTACAACATGTAGCAAAGCCCGACGTGGAGACCTTTGCCAAGCTCTGCAGAGATGTTCTCCTGCTTTTCCAGTCCTGCCATCGGGCTGCTAACACATGAAAACATCAGCATGCCTCAGCTCTGGCTTGTCTGGTCTCGGAGCAGCAAAGCAGTCTGCAGGATCCCAGACTCTCTGGAGAGTTTGGACGCGGCTAAAAGCTCAGCTAAATCTGCTTTAATTGGTGGGTGCAGTAATTAAGCAGTGCTGGCGGGCTCGATGGCTGGGGAAGTCATGAAGCTTTCAGCTCCCTAGGATGGAGGTCTCTGAGCCTGTATCTCAGCTCTGGGTGAGGGTATGGTGGCTCCTACGTGTTCCTGCTCAGCTGGAGGTTCGCTCTTACTGTAAGCAAATGTGAGGATCTTGCCTAGGCATGGGCCTCCCCTGCCAGCCATTTGGCAGCCAGCGCTGGCCCGGCTGACGTCAGGCAGAGGAACGGCACTGTTCTGCCAAGCAACAGGCGAGGCCAAGTGACTTGCAGCCGGTGGGTGAGCTACAGCTTGTCTGCAAGCCCCTGAGTGAGTCTGCTGGGCTGCTCCAGTGTGATGCTGGTGATGGGAGTGTTGTGCCCAGTGGAGAGCCCAGGACTCTGTCCTGTGTCTGCTGGAGCCAGGGTTCCTCCTCCCACTTGCTGCTCCTGAGGCTGATCTAATCCCCCAGCCTCTCTGCTGCCCCTTCACCATCCTCTGCTTTTTTTTGGACAAGCATCGTGCTGGGTGATGATCTCTGCGTGCATAGGGAGATGTGAGAAGAGGTTTGAGGCTCTTTGGGCTGGGGACCAACCCCCCTCACTGCCAGGCATTCTCCATGCTGCTTTATCTTCCCTGGTTTTGCAGGGGATTTGTGCACAGGAGGGATGTCATGTGCAGCCAGCACCAGCATAGCCAGGGCTGGGAGAACATGGCACACGTGGGCAGATCTGTCCCACCAGTGTGCTGCTCGCTGAGGGCATCCTTGGCAGCTGCCAGGGCTGTGGGCAGCGTAGGTGCCTCCCTGCTCTGCTCCTGGCCCTGTGCTGGGGTGGAGGCTCCAGAAAAGGGGAAAATCAAGTTTTTTAATTCCAGCCTCTGACTTGTGGGAAAGCCTGAAAGCAAGACAACAGACTGGTGGTTGCTCTTGCTGGTCATGCCCCTGGGGAAGGAGCAGGCATGGGGCTGGTGACAGCATGGCCCCAGCCCTGGCAGAGCTTCTGGCTCTTCTACCTTCCCTCTTGCTGGCTTGTTCCCCAGGAGAAGCTGAGCATGTAGGTTTGCCCTTAACCTTGCAGTGCCTTGCTTGGGTCATGCCCAACGTTGTGGGGCCACAGCTCCCTGAACACCTCTCTGCCCCAAAACCAGGTCTGGCTGGGTACCAGCAGCCCTCCAGCCTTTCTGCACCCAGCTTTACTGGGTGCAAACCCAGGTCCCCATTCCTCATCTGTTTCCCTCCATTTTGCTCCTCCTGGATTTGGGCATCATCTTCAGCTTTGACTACAGAAAAAAATGAGTTAAACTTATCTAGCATTGGCCAAAATTTGGAGTTGTAACCCCCTCCAAGACAGAAAGGAGCAGGGCTGCTAGCTTTGGAACCATTCTGGGTCAGGTTGTCTGGAACTCTAAGCAACCTGCTCTAGTTGAATATGTCCCTGCTGACTGCAGGGGGGATTGAACTAGATGACCTTGAAAGGTCTTTTCCAACCCAAAGCATTCTATGTTTATCTCCCTGGTCTGGAGGAGGTGCCCTGGCCCCTTCAGGTTGTTCTTACCTTCAAGTGTCCAGCATGCATCTGGGCTCGCTCGCACATCTGAAGGAAATGCTTCACATTGGTCTCATCCAAAATGATGTAAACTCCCACTTTCCTCTTGAAGCCTGCATCTAGGAGGTCCTTGAAGATGTCCACATCAGTGAACATGTCCATGACCACTGCAATGACCTGGAGGTGGGAGAAAAGAGATGAGTATGGGTACCATGGCTGGGTGACAGTCTGCTCTTGCTTTGCTGGAGCTGAAGCAACATGGGCTTCCTCTAGGAGGAAGGGGATTTGGTGTTGGGAACAGCAGGCTCCAGCCATCCTCAGGGTGGGAAGCAGGAGACTGCAGTCCCCTTCCTCTGCTGTCAGTACAGGAGGTTTGGTCTCCTGTGCTGGCCCAGAGCAATCTATAGAATCACAGGCTGACAGTAGGATTTAGTACATGGCAGTGTCACCATTCTTTGCCAGTCAGAGCTGCCTTTGTATCCAGGGTGTTTGCTGCTGTGCTGAGGATGGCTGCCTGAGCACCAAAGTTCATTCCACCATGCTCATGGATTTTGCCTTCCTGGAGATGGCATCACCTGCTGTCCAGAAAGGTAGTGGATGCCCCATCCCTGGAAGTGTTCAAGGTCAGTTTTTCTGGGGCTCTGAGCAACCTGTTCTAGTGAGAGGTGTCCCTGTCCATGGCAGGGAGATGGAACTAGCTGATCTTTAAGGTTCCTTCCAACCCAAAGCATTCTATGATGCAATGGTGAGCAGCAGCAATGCAGCATGAGACGTGCAGGTAAAGGGGCTGGAGGCAGCTGCCTGCAGCACAGCTGAGCATCTCTGTGCCATCACTGGGGTAGCAGTAGGGCAGTGCAGCCACATCTGCCTCTCTTCAACCCACACAGGATGGAAATAGCCATGCAGGAAAGAGGCTTGTCGTTGGGGCACTGACATGTCCCATGCCTGGGTACCCACCAGTACCACATTTCTGTGGCTGCTCCTGGATGGTGTCCTGGTTCAGGGGGAGAAGGGTGCTCTCAGCCCTTCATCCTTCCAGGAGAGGTCTGCTGGCTGCAGCACATGGCTGAGCTGGGGAGGACACCAGCATGGGAGTGTACGTGCTGTGGAGTGATACAGGGAGACCCCAGGACGCTCCTGCCTGAAGAGGGAAGGGATCAGGATGGTGCCAGGTGCTTACACACTCAGGCACGTCCAGTTTGGGACTCTCAAAGCACTAAGCTGCCTTTTAATTAGGTTTGTGCCACAGGAGGTGGAGAGCTCTAATTAAGAAGAGAATTGTGCATTATGACACTCCAGGCTCTTCCCTTCCTTTTCTGCAGGCAATGGGGTGAGGAGCAAGGCTGCGTGGGGTGCCCCAGCCCATGGCATCTCCAGTGCTGCCTTGACCTCCCCAACCCCAGCCACACACAAATGTTTTGGGAGGTGCCAGTGAGATGAATGAGAGGGAACTTTACAGCTCTGCCATGTAATTTTAGCTGATTTGCCATTTACCCTCACTCAAGAGCCTCTCAACAGGCTTTGCCATGAAAGGATAAATCCTCACTCCCTCCTGTGTGTTTTGTACCTCCTCGTTGTCCTGATGGGGAAACTGAGGCAGAAAACTGGGTGCCTGCTTTGCATAGGCTGCCCAGGGAAGGCTGCTCTTGTCTTGCCAGCGATGTAAAGTGGGGCAGGTTCAAAGCTGTTCTTGAAGCTGGGCTTGGCTTTTGCAGGTACAACAAGGAACTGGGGAGGAGCTGTGCTGTCTGCTGTGAGTCCTGGGTGAGAGGCACCTGAGCCAGGGTGGCATCTCCCCAGCTTGAGGAGGTGGGTTTGGTGGCAAATGAGTTGCTCTGGTCTCCATCACTTGTGGCCACGGTCAGGTCACTTTGCCTGCACACTGAATTTTCTTGGGAGCTGGTTGAAAGCTTCTAAAATGGCAGTAAGAACAGTATTGGCCTTTGTTTTGACAGTCCTGGCATTCCCAAGGCTTTGGCTTGCTGCGATGGCTCTGAAGGTGGGGAGGTGCTGTGCAGGGACACCAGCAGGGCACAGGGACATCCCTCATCCCAAGCACAGCTCCTGCTGGGATGGGGAGCGAGGCAGCACACTGCAGGCAGTCGCCTAGGGCAGCGAGGAGGCAGCCTGGCTCTCACCTGCTTGCTCACATTTTCAACCTGATTGCTCCTGCTCAGCTGGTGCATCCTGTTGTCTCTCAGTGCTCTTCTTCTTCCCTCCCTGCTGCGTCTTGCCTGCAGGACAGGCTTGGCCTCGGTTTGTCACCAGGATCTTATGCCAGTGTGCCAACACTGCTGCTCTCACACAAAATGAGCTGGGAGAGCGAGGAGGGTGCTGGCAGTGCTCCCAATGTGGTGACTGTCCAGGGACCACAGGGATGAAATCTGATCTTGGGTTGCCCGTGCTGGAACCTCAGCTGGGACTGGTTGGGTCTGTGCCAAGCCCAGGGTTTAGTCTGCAAAGAATGGAGGTCTTTCTGCTCCAGAGAGGTGAAATCCTGTGAGCTGTTCGCTTCCCAGCCTGGGGAATAGGAGTGTCTGGAGCAAGGAGTGCTGTCCTGCTGTAGGAAGCAAGCATGACACCCTTGTCCCCACCACCTCTTCCCAAAGCCAGGGAGGTCCCTGGCAGCAGGAAAGCCACACTTTTTCCCGAAGCCCCTTTGCCACCATCTCATCTCAGGAGGCTTTACCATCCCTTTGCTGTTTATCTGGAGGGTTCAGAGAAGAGCAGCCCCAAATCTACGTCCAGATGCTCCCAGTGCCCACGTGGGTGATGCTTTTCTTCCCAGGAGCTGCCAAGATCCATTGGGTGCAGCAGATATGCCAGTGCTGGGTCCAACACCCTGAGGAGCAGCAACAAGTGTCCCATCCTCTTGGACACTGGGCAAACGATGTTGGGATCCTTCTGAAGGGCTTTGAGGAGCACATAAACTGCAAGATCATGTTTTATAGAGGAAGTTACAGCTCTTTATTAGCTCATGCTGAATCATCAGATAATGATTTCTGGGGCACACCACGTGGGCATTTAATAAATTAGGAAGGCACGAAGGCACAATTAGAGGAAGCGTGTTGGGATGAAGGAGAGGTGGGACAAGGAGCATTAATAATTGCTCTCCCTTCTCGACCCTTTCATCCAGGAATGGCAAAAGGTTTTGTAAACAGTAATTAAGAGGGGCCTCCCAACCTTGGCTGGAAGCTGCTGAAGGTAATTATATCACCACAACCCCAACCTGAAACCTCAAGTGCAGAGAGGAGGTCAGACTCACTGCTGTCTCTGGTGGCTTTTGGTCAAGGTCAATATTTTCAGCCTGCTCTGGTTTCTGGTCAGATAGAGCTAAAATCTAGAGAAGAAGAGATGAGAGAGATCTTCCTACCCATCCTGTCAGATTTGCAGCCCAAAGGCATCAGCATCAAGGGAGAGACAGACTGCCATGGCTAGACCTAGTGGAGGTCTCCAGGGTGAAGCCCAGTGGTGCACCATGTCCCTGAACACCTCCATTCATCGGCCAGGATGTGCTGGGAGAGCAGAGACGTGGCCAGGGATCCTGCCTCTCTTCCCAGGAAAAGGAGGGGATGATTTGCATCCCTGCTCCGGCTTGCCTGGCTTTGCCTCTCCATGGAGCACAGCAAAAGCTCTGAACTCAGCAGCATTTGGCCTTGTTCCTGCAAGCAAGTATGTTCATCTGCACTATCAAAGGGGCCTCACGTCTCTTCTCTTGGTTTCCTCAACCCCAGCTCTGAGCTGCCATGAGCCTACTCAGCACCAGCAGTGCTCCTATGGCCTCTGAACTTCCCTTGGCCAGGCTGTCAGGTGAACTTTGCTCTTCTGGCCACGGAACAACAACCCACGTGGTGGTGTTTGGTGTTTGGCTTCTGAGAGCATTTCGGACCAAGCGTCTTTGACAGTGGCTGGGGCAAGGCTCATCCTTTGTGATGCAATACTGAAGCTCTCCCAGGCCTGTGGTCATTCACAGGTGGATGAAGAGCACTGCTGTTGCCTGGTGGGATGGGGCAACTCAGCATGGATCTCCACAGGAATTTAACAGGAAGGACAGGGCATGTGTCCAACCTATCCCTCTGTCCTTTCTTGGCTTCCTCAGCCAAACCTTTCCATCTCTGAGCTGCCATGAAGATCTTAAGCCATGGAGGATTGTCCAGCCCAATGTCCCCATGCTTAGGAGTACCCACACCCGAGGTCACCTGAACTGAGCTGTATGAGAGCAGGTTTAACTGCAGTAACTGTGGTCCTTGCATGTGGAGTGGGAGACCTCTGGAAGAACACCACTTGTCAGACCCCTTAACCCTGCCATCCCCAGACCCTGCAGACTGCAACATTGAAGCACACACCCATTCCTACGTTTCCTGGGATGTCATAAGCTCCAAGCAGGCTCCTGCATGTCACCAGTGGTGTCATCATGTCTCATCCCACCAGCAGGGAGCACTTGGACCAGGAGGCAGAGCCCAGCTTTGCTTATGGGGCATCAAGGTACCGGTGACAAGCATGGCATCATCAACCACAGCCACTGTGGCTTGGAGAAGCTCCAAGAAGAGGTGGGGATGGTGCAGACAGCAGGGCCTACAGCTGCCTGACTCAACCACCTGGCTCTGCTGAGCAGGAGGAGGGTGGTAGGATGACTCAGGAGATGCTGTTTGCGTGGGAGCAGGCGGGAAGCAGTGAGTAGGCAAAGCCAGGCAGGAGCTGCAAGCCCAGGTCAGACCCAAAGATGAGACATTGTTTGTAGCAGGGAAGTTCTCCCATGCTCCATCTCACAGAACTTCAGCCCTCCCTTCGCTTTGCCCTCACTGCAAAGCCCTCCAGTGGAGAAAATGTCATGGATAAGGACAAGTCACCTCAACTTTTGCTTGGTGACAGTGGCCAGAGATGGCTCCCATCATGCTGGGACATCCCTTTCCCTGCCTGAGCTGGGGCTCTTCATGCTCAGACCCTCTGCCCTCTGCTCCTGGAGAGGCTCTGACAGCTGCCTGCCACCAGGCTTTCCTCCCCCCTGCCAGGCTCTGTGAACCCAGCACTGTCCCTGGCCCCAGCACGGGGGTCTCTGGAGCCAGGCAGACCTGATGTATCCAACCCTGTCTCCCCTTGCTCAATAGCTCCCTGTTTTCCTGCTGGAGCACCCCCGAGGTTGGGATGTTCCTCCCTCAGAAGTGGATTTCTCAAGGGAGCAGATGCACAGAGCTCAAAGGACTTCAAAGCACCATGAAACCATCAGGCACTGATCCCTCCTGTATTTTCTACTGGGTCACTGGGAATTACCAGCAACCTCTGCCCTCTACCGCTGGCCTTCACCACAAGCTATCATCTCCCTTCTTCCTGGTCCTCCTGCCCATGACACCAGCCTGACCTCATCACTCCTGCACCCCAACTCCTTGCTCCTTTGTTTGATGCCACAGGAAGGACAAGTCTCAACCCAAATCTGCCCAGCCTTGTCCTGCACATCAGCTCATCATTCTCCTGTTAAGGCCAGGATGAAGTCAGCCTGGAGCACCACAGCAATCTCAGGCCAAAGTTGACCCTCACATACGTCAGCCCCAGGCCAGTGGCTTTGGCTGCTTTGCCCCAGGGCTGTTTAGCTTCTCTGGTTCCTGAGTGTCACCACACACAGTCACACAGGGCTCTGAGAAAAAGGATCTCGGGGTGCCTGGGACTGTGGGCTCACACCTGGGAAGGGCTCAACCCATTTTTCTCCCTGGTGGTTTTCCCCACAGCCTCATAGGGACTCTGGGATTAACTATACTGCTGTACAGATCACGGGGTTGCTCCCGTGGAGAGCTGGACCAGGCTAACAGCATCTTTAGCAGGATCTGATCCCCAGATGTTGGTTACCCTCAATGAACAAGGACAAACCCGAATGCTTGACCTTCGCTTGGGTAGAGATCCCCACAGATGGGGACTTCCTGGCCAAGCAGGACTTTAGGCTCTGCCCTCAGCAGAACAGCCTGGGGTGTCAATCCTGCCCTGTCCCCACGGCACACCTCACCTTCTGAGCCTGGCAGATCATCTTCCTCACCACCTCCTTGATGTGAGCTTGGCCCTCGATGGGTGGCTGCATGTAGACTGTGGCACGGGTGACCCCACGGTAGGCAACGGTCTCTGGCCAGCCGAGGTCCAGCTGAGGGATGGAGCGGTCGGACCTCTGAGGCCAGTACTCCAGGGAAGGAGCCAAGTCCTGCTCATCCTCTTGGCTGTTGTGGTCACCTTCACTCTCCCCTGCGCTGCTGCCATGACGTGGGATGTACTCGGAACCGGGGTCATACGTCTCCAACGTGTCCAGGATCTTCTTGAGCTCCAGCTCGGAGAGGAAGTCCCTGATGTTCTCCCTCTTCAGGACCTCATAGAAGGCATCACGGCCACGGGAAGCCAGTGCCTCCAGGGCCAGGCGTTGCTCCTCACTGTAGAAGAACTCAGGCTTAGACTCGCTGGACCTCCAGTTGACATGACTGTCGTCCAGGCACTGCACCTGGGAGAAAGCCATGGTGAGCACACACACCCCGATACCGTCTCCAAAGGGAACTCTGTACCCTCAGTGAGCACTGGATGCCAACAATAAATAAGGAATTAATGATTCCCCAGTCTTTAAGTACACAATTGGCTTCGCTTCACCTTCTCTGGCTCAATGTGCAGCTGGAGAAGGTGCCGCTCCCTTCTCCTGCCACGCCGGAGCTCTTCTCTGCCGAGGAGGAGGATTGGGTTTCTTGCTTGCTCCTGGATCTGTGTGGTGAGATGTCTCCAGGCAAGGAAAACCTGGAGCTTCTCACAGCCAGGGCTGTGTGATGGGGCAGAGACAGCCCTGAGAAGGTTCTCTACCTCTGCCTCCACGTTCTTCTCATCTTCTGCTCTTTCAAGACGACGATGATACCGGATAAAACTAAAAGTGGACAATGAACGAACAACAACACAAAAGGCTTATTCAAGGGCAGAGAGAAAGGAGGATTTCTTGGGCCAGCTGCAGTCCGTGGTAATCATTCCTGGAGAACTGGGTC
Organism: Galbula dea; assembly: GCA_013399015.1. Taxonomy (NCBI): domain Eukaryota; kingdom Metazoa; phylum Chordata; class Aves; order Piciformes; family Galbulidae; genus Galbula; species Galbula dea. The sequence goes on from VWZX01007609.1 coordinate 191,654, forward strand.
AGCTGGTGGGTCAGCAAACATCTCTCTCAGCCTCTTGTGCATCGCCTTGGCTGGTGAATTCTTTCAGGCTCCTGCCGGCGTGCAGTGCAGTGCTGGAGCCGGACAGGTAACAGCAAGAAGTGAAAAGAGGAAAAGCAAAAGAATGATTCATCACTCCGCCCTGCCCCACCTGCAGTCACATGCTGCCTTCACACATTCCCAGCCCTGCTCCATGTTAACTCTTTCAGCTGATGTCATCCTCACACCTTCACCCTGAGCAGAGAGGTCCCCTCAGGACCCCCTGGCTGTGGGAGGTTGGTAGGTCTCTGGGAAGGGGGTTGGGTGTTTGTCTTATGAAAACCAAACAGGTCTCCTCTGAACTCTTCTCCTGTCCCAGTGGTAAGTCAATATTTTCCAGGAAAGCAGCTCTGCCTCCTGTTAACCCCTCATGTGCCGAGCACAAGAACCCCTGTGCTGGAGTTCTGAGCCCAAGTGGGTCCTAGGGGGCAGCACTGGGTCAGAGCTGCCGAAATGATTCAAAGCTGCACCAGGGAAGGCTTAGACTGGACATTTGGAAGCATTTCTTTACTGAAAGGGTGGTCAAACACTGGAGCAACTTTCCTGGAGAGGTGGTCAGTGCTTCAGGTCTGTCAGTGTTTAAGAAACATTTGGACAACACCCTTAATAACAATTTATCTTTCGGTCAGCCTTGAAGTGGTCAAGCAGTGCAAGTAAATGACTGTTGCAGGTCCCTTCCAGCTGAAAAGCCCCTCTCCCCTCTCCCCTCTCCCCTCTCCCCTCTCCCTCTGTTCTAATCTAATCTAATCAAGTCTAATCTTGCAGCATGGACACAGTCACAGTGCTAGACCTTGCTGAGGCAGACTGTGTTAAGAACTATGATGTAGGCAAAATCTCCCACCCTGGATTCATCAGCTGGGGCTCACAAGCCAGAAACATGGAGCTTTTTGCTTGGAAGCTCAGCTGAAGATGCATTTCAAGAATCGGGGTCAGATTCTTGCGCCAATGCAAACAAGGCAGGTGCCGGGGGCTGCGTCTCGCTCCCTCGCGTTGGTGCAGCTCATCTGGATCTGCAGCCCTGGAAATGAAAGCCCTGCTTGAGTCAGTCTCCCGAGGCAAAGCCACCTGTCTGCCTGGGTGCTTGGCCATCAAAGTGCTCCTCTCTGCAGACATGGTGGCCACACAGCACCCTGGCTGCCTTGTCCCCGATCAGGGCTCACGGCACAGCGAAGCGCTGAGCCCAGGTTGGGTTGGGAAGGAAAGACAAGTCAGGAACGTGCAGGAAGGGGTGAAACTCCAGCAAGGTTGTCTCAAAGCTGGGCTGTGCTAGGCTGAGCTGAGACCTGCTCAGTTAAATTACAGTAATGGGGAACTGGTGGCTTTTTTTCTTAATGGAATGCGTGGTAAAGGTTGGCAAAATCAACCTCCTGGTGCAAGACTGCACACCAGGCTCTGCCCAGCTCTGGTCTGTCACGGTCAGGAGGTTGCAATAGGGCCAGGGGACACAAGGATGTGATGGCCACGTCTTGGGGTCAGAACATGAGGAGGATTTAAGTATTTGGTTCTCACCAGATATTGGCTCAGGAGTTATTTCAGATGGTACTGATGACTTTGTGGAAAGGCTGCACCAATCCCATGGGGACTTCCCTGTGGTGGGATGTCACCTCCACAGCATGACCTGGGCAGCTAGGGGTGCTGAAGGGCAAGAGTGAGTACACAGGTGAAATCCCAACCCTGCTGAGCAAGCTGTGGTGGTCCCTCTGCTGGGACAACAAATGTGACAGAGACAAGGACACAAAGACCACCCAATGGGAGCTGCAGGACCTCATTACCAGCTTTTATCCCTACTCTGAGTGGCCTAGCCCTGGTAGGTTGGGAGATGCCCTGGATCACCCATGCCTGAAGCATTGTCTGATCACCACTCTGCATGGGAAGCCGGGGATGGGAGACCCAGGTGTCCTCACCCCCCACAGTGAATTTAGCACCTGAATTGTAGGGAAAGAGCTGTCAGCTTCTTTCTAATCCCCATTTGCAAGGACAAGTGTGGCCAGGTAGGTTGGTCCTTACCTTCCTGGATGTCCCCACTTGGCCAATCCAGCTGGACATGCAGCACCCAGCACAGACACAGCCCTGCTTCCACAGCCAGGGCTGGGACCAGCTCCACCTGCCTGCAGTTGGAAGCATTAATTACCAGCTCCTAGTTAATTTCTCATCTCTAGCAGAGGGCCCTAATGACAAAGGGAGGCAGTGGGGGCTCTGCTCCCAGCTCAGGAAGCTCTGAATACTCTACCAGGATTGGCTTCCCCTTCCCAGGTCCCACCAAGGAGTTTGGTGGCAGAGCTGAGCCCCCGGCTGGGGGTTCTTGGTTGGGCTTTAACACTCAGATGCTGCTTTACCCTCTGGAGCATCTTCCACCTGTCAGCCACTAGCCATTTGCAAGGAGCCACGTGCAACATGGTGTTTTAGGGAGGGGGAAACTGAGGCACAGAGCAGAGATTGCAGCTTTGCTCACAGCTGCTGGAGGACAGAGTCACCAGAGCCCTGGCATTGACTCTGACCTGGGGGAAAGGTGGCCTGGGCTGGGCTTTTTTAACATCCTTGGGACATGCTGAGCATTTCCTGTGGTTGCCTGCACCCTCTGTTGCTCTCCCATTGCACCCCACACTCCACTGGGGAAAGCTTTGAGGTGTTTCCAGCCCATAGTCACCTTCGCCAGACACTGCTGCTTGGGGGAACCAAGGGCTGCACCCCATTTTTGCAGGGGGTCACTACTCAGAAGGACCAGGATGATGTTCCCAGTCCTGTGTGGGGCTCAGCCCTGCTCCTCTCCTCAGTAGGAGGATGCAGCCCAGGCAGCCAGGCAGCACATCCATACTTATGCCTGAGATTAATTTCCATCCATTTCCATATTTTATGAGCATAATAATAAAAAAGAAAGAAAGAGAAAGGCAGAAAGAAAGAGGTTCAGCAGTGCTGGTTGAGACATAGAAATAATTGGGTGTTGATGTTCCTGGCCAGCTGTCACACGCGTCCCAGGGTGCTGCCCATGGGAAGGTAATTGCTTCAACAGAGCATGAACCTGCCTGGCCCCGTTCGTGGGCATGGGCAGAGCCTGCCCCTGGGGCTCTGCTGCCTCCAGCCATAGCTCCAGGTCCTTCTGGGGCCCATCCCAGCTCTGGAGATCCCCTCGGGGTGGCTGAAAGCCAGAGAGGACTCGGTGGGAGTAGATCCATCCGGAACTGGGCTGGGTGCAGGGCAGCAGGGGGTGAGGGTGATGTTGCTGGGCTCAATCCTGCCTACGTTGAGGCTGATGAGGTGAAGGAGGTTGGGGGAGGAAGAGGTGGAGCTCCATGCAGGATGTTCCTGCTCCCTCCATGACTTCATGCTCCCTGGTTCCCTGCCAAGGTCATCATGGCCATAGCAAAGGGCCAATATCTGCCCTAGTGAAAGAGGGTGCCAGGGGAGGGAGGAGGTTCTGGGCTGACACCCCACCCCTTGAGGGGTCCTAGCATCTCATCTACCTCTGTCCCCCAGATGCTGTTGCCTGTGTGGATCCTGAGGAGTGTGCCCGTGTGTGTGGGGCCACCGTGGGCTGCTCCAACATCGCCTACCCCAAGCTGGTGGTCGAGCTGATGCCCAGTGGTAGGTGGGTGGGAGGGGGCAGCTCTGTGTCCACAGGGATTTGCTGCATTCCAAGGCTGCCTGTGCAGCCTGTCATGGCTTGGGTGTTGGGGGGGGTGTCCCATGGATGGTCTGGCTGGGTTCACACATGGGACAGCCTATGCAGCCCCTCCAAGGGTGACTCCAGATGTGAGGTCAGGGGATGTGGGTGATCCCGGGGCAGCACAAGGTCCTAGCATCCTGGGGTGTCCCCAGGCCCTATCCTTGCCTCAAGGTAGATCCCAGTGTGTGCCTGCAGGGGGGGAGGCAATATCCCTGGGCAAAGCATCAGAACTGTCCCATCCCATCCCATCCTCCCCAGTTTGGCTGCTCCCTGATGGTCCCTCTCTCCCCCAGGGCTGCGGGGTCTGATGATTGCAGTGATGATGGCTGCACTCATGTCATCCCTGACCTCCATATTCAACAGCAGCAGCACTCTCTTCACCATGGACATCTGGAGGAAGTTGAGGCCAGGAGCTGGCGAGCGAGAGCTGCTCCTGGTGGGCAGGTAGGGACTAGGGGTTTTGTGGGTTTCAGGGAGACTGGTGGGGCTGGTCCAGCCTTCTTTGATCTGCCTTTGGTGCCTGGAAGGCTGCAAAGTGCCTGTGCTTATGAAAGGAAAACAAGTTCTTGGATTATTTTATGGATGAAAGCCCTGGAAAGGCAGACACAGGGTGTTTTGGGGTGTTTGGAGGGGCAGGGCCATGCCCTCGTTGCCTCCAGCCTGTTCCCCTGGGGCATGTGGTGACTGGTTCCTACTGAGGTCACAAGCCAAGTGCATGGAGGACCTCAGCCAGGTGCAGAGGACAGTGCTGCCTGCACATGCCCTGGCTGCTCTCAGGTGATGGTGGGTGCCCAGGAACCCTGGGGTGTCATGCTCGGGGCGGCAGAGTCAGTGCTGGGGAATGCCCCAGAACGGTGCTGGGGTGCATGGGGAGTGTCCTCGGCGTGGAACAGACAATAACAAGGAGAAAATCTGGGTCAAGGCTTTGGCTGGGCTGAGCTGGGGCTGCAGGGAAGGTTGGCTGGTCCAGCAGCTCCGGGAGCAGCCACTTCTTGGCATCTTCCACCTCCTGAGGGTGGGAAGGGGATGGGAAGCGATCCAAGGGAACCAAAGTCCCACATGACTGCCCTATGGGAATCAGAGTGATTGTCTTGGGCCCTGCCTTGCCCCTCCCTGACATTGGCTTCAGTGACAAGGGTTGTAATGATACTGGAGAGCTTTCCTGGGGGTGGTTAATGAGTGTTTGCAAAGGGCTTTGCCCTCCTGGGGCAGGAGTTGCTGCTGCAGTCGGTGTCGGGTGTTGCCTTGGTGCACTCGGGGGAACCTGGCTCTCTGTAGCTCCCTGAAAGGATGTACGTAGGAGAGAGAGGGGGGTTGGTCTCTTCTCCCAAGGAACAAGCAATAGGAAAAGAGGAAACAGCCTCAAGTTGTGCCAGGGGAGGTTTAATTTGGACATTAGGAAAAATATCTTGACTGCAAGAGTGGTTAAGCATTGGCAGAGGCTGCCCTGGGCAGGGGTGGAGTCACCATCCCTGGAGGGGTTTCAAAGCTGTGGAGATGTGGTGTTAAGGGATATGGTCCAGAGGCATGGGGGTGTTGGGTCACTGGTTGGACTTGATCTTAGAGGTCTTTTCTAACCTAAAGGACTCTGTAATTCTATTCTATAATAGGGTGAATCATTAGTGCATCAGGTGATTTGTCCAAGCTGGGCACTATCAATTGCCACCACTGTATAGACCCACAGGGCTATACCAAATGATAAACATTCTGGAGAGGGGAAAAAAACATCCCTATTTAAGCTGCAAGTTTGAGGTTTTCCTGCCTGTCAACGTGGGCACAGGTAGTTTGGAGTTATTTCTGAGTAGGTGCCTGGAGGGTCCCAACTGCCCACCATAGCCATCAGGGTAGGGATGCCCCATTTGGGAGGGAAGGGATCAGATTGTGGGAGTACTTAGGGACTTGCTTTAGTCTTAGGGACATGTTTCTAGAGGATGGTGACAGATAGATGGTTGGACTTGATGATCCTGGAGGGTTCTTTCAACCTTGATAATTCTGTGATTCTGTGGCTGGAGGGAGCTCCCAGTTCCTGGATCTGGAGGTTTGAGCTCCTGCCATGGCCATGCCACCTGGCTGGGAATCTTCACTGGGTTTGATGCATGCTCTGTGCTGAGGTGATGGCACAGTGGTGAGAACACTCAACCCTCCCTGCATTCCACCCCCCAGATCCCATGGCAGGGTGTGCCAGGCTCTACCTTCCATCCCTGCCCAGATGCCCACCTTGGGCTGCATGCAGAGGGGTCACAGCCACCTGCACCCCCAGCTCATCACCACACTCCTGCATTTTTCCCATGACCTGGTGTCATTCTCTGTGGCTTAAAGGTGCACCAAACATTGTTTTTTTCTCCTTCCCCTTGGATGAGGGTGTGCATTTTACACCCAGGCTGCTTCCTCTTTCCAAAGCACCTGGTAGGCAGTGAAGGCTCCAACTAGAGATGCTTTCAATACTTCTATTTTCCCCTCTTATTTTTTTCCTACTCCTGCTTTTCAAACTGAGCAGATGGAGCTAGAGGTAATTCAGTGAAGCTATAAACAAGCTGAGCTCAGCTATAAATACTGTGGCTTTTGGGATGTGTCCTGCCCAACCTGCCCAAAAGCTGGGCTCTGGCTAACACCTCTTGCTTTGGTGGAGGGCGATGCTGTGGGGTGAGGATGAGGTGGAGGAGGGGGACAAACCCACCCACCCCTCTGTCACACCCTGGCTGGCAGAGAGCTGAGCACAGGGCAGCTCAAGTCACGTCCCCAACCCTCAGCTGGGTGCTTTGGCCAGATGCAGGGGTGCTGAGAGCATCACCCAAACCTGGCCAGAGCACCCAACCTCCTCAGCTGGGGGCTCTTCATAGCCAAAGTGCTCATTGCCTGGTGTTTCCCATGGGGAGGTCCAGCTTGGCAGCCCCCGGGGCTGGGCAGGGCTCTAGGGAGCACTCACACGCCCAGGATGGAGATGGCACTGACATAATTAGCCTCCTCCATGTCCCTGGGGATGTCACCTGGTGGTGAGCACCCTCCTGCTGACCCACCTGCATGCCCCAACCAGATTTCACTGCTGGCACTGGGACCCAACCCCTGGCCCTGGGGCCTCCCCCCCACTGCCACAGTGATGCCATGGGTGCAAGGAGGTGCAGATGGGACAAGAGTGTCACTCTGTATCACATTGCTGCCACTCACAGGCTGGTCACCGTGGTGCTGGTGGCCCTCAGCGTGGTCTGGATCCCCATCCTGCAGAGCTCCAGTGGTGGCCAGCTCTACATCTACATCCAGGCTGTCACCAGTTATCTGGCTCCTCCTGTCACCGCCGTCTTCATCCTGGCTGTCTTCTGGCCCCGGGCTAACGAGCAGGTGCATGCCTGGGATGGACAGCCTGGGGACATGGAATGGTCACAACACCTCCCTGTCTACACTGCTCCTCCCAGGGACCCAGCTGGGGGGGCTGAGGGAAGGTGGGGGGGAGGTGATACTGGAGGGACTAGAGAGGAGAACCAAGGCTGGTGTTTCCCTAGGGAGCTGGTGAGCTGCTGGTGAGAGGAGGAGGAGGAGGTGGCTGGTGCCACCATGCACAGCCACCACCTGTGGCACAGCAAATGTGGCTAGCAGAGGACACCCAGGGGTACTGGTGGGAGATGAGCTGGCAATGTGAACTCACAGCCCAGAAGCCAACTGTGTCCTGGGCTGCATCCCCAGCAGCGTGGCCGGGAGGGCAGGGAGGGGATTCTGCCTCTGCTCTGGGGAGACCTCACCTGCAGTGCTTGGGGCCAGCTCTGGAGTCCTCAGCAGAGACATGGACCTGGTGGTGTGGGTCCAGAGGAGGTCACAGAAATGATCTGAGGGCTGGAACTTCTCTGCTGTGAGGCCAGGCTAAGAGTTGGGGTTGCTCAGCCTGGAGAAGAGAAGGCTCCAGGGAGACCTTACTGCAGCCTTTGAGTACTTCACAGGACCTATAAGAAAGCTGGGGACAGACTTTTTAGGAGGACCTGTTGGGACAGGACAAGGGCTGATGGTTTGAAACTAAAAGAGGAGATTTAAGGATAGAAGGACTAGATAGAAGGAAGGAATGTTTCATGCTGAGGGTGGTGAGAGCCTGTCCCAGGCTGCCCAGAGAGGTGGGAGATGTCCCATCCCTGGAATCATTCCAGGTCAGGTTGTTTAGGGCTCTGAGCAACCTGCTGTAGTTGCAGATGTCCCTGCTGACTGCAGGGGGTTGGACAATATGACCTTTTAAAGTCCCTTCCAACCCAAACCACTGCATGATTCTATGAGTCTATGACCCTTTCCCAGGGCTAGGTGAAGGGAGCAGCTCCCTGGGGCATTTATCCCCTCCATAGGGTGACTGTCTCCCCTGCAGCCATCCCACTATGAACTTTGCTTTGCAGGGAGCTTTCTGGGGCCTGATGGTGGGGCTGGTGCTGGGGCTGGTCAGGATGGGGCTGGAGCTGGCTCATCCCAGTCCCCGCTGTGGGGTCCCTGACCATCGGCCCTGGCTGCTCGCTGACATCCACTACCTGCACTTCGCTGTGTTGCTGTGTGCCACCACGGGTGCCATCGTGGTGGGGGGCAGCCTGCTGACCCCCCCCCCACCTCCAGCCCAGGTGAGCAGGGAACCTGAGACCCCTCACCCTGTTCCCTAAGGCTGCCTCCATCTACCTGACCTCCTTGGCCAGACATGTTGGTGTCACCCAAGTGCACCCTGAGCTCAGCCTAGGGAGGGGTCCCGTGGAGAGGTCTGTCCTGGAGGTGTTTTCTCATCAGATCTCACCCTGGCTTCTAGCTAAAGGATCTCACCTGGTGGACCCTCTCAAGGGAGCCTCCCCAGCCCTCCGTGGATGGCACATCCCAGGGACCCCCCAACCGTGAGTACATCCTCAGGGGTGTCTGGTAACTTCAGTGCCCCCCACTCCCTGTCTGTAACGGGCAGCAGGATGGCATGGATGCCCCATGCCCCAGTTACCCTGGGGGCTGTCCCACCCATCAGGAGGTGGTTGGTTCCCAGAGCCCTCTGCCCCCCACACTCAGCATCTTTCTGTGCCAGGATCCTGCTCAGCCACCTCGGGCAGCCAGCAGCCATCAAAGGCTGAGGGACCTCCAGCCACAGCCCTCAAGGACACCACGGAACCCCTGTTCTGGGCTCGTGTCTGCAGCATCAATGCCATTGTCCTGATGTGTGTTAATATTTTTTGCTATGCCTACTTTGCCTAGCAACCTGCCAGCCCCTGGGGGAGGTGGGGGGGGGAGTGGAAAAGGTGCTGGGAGTGGGGGGAGAAAAGGGTATTTGGGTGATAAGTTTTATTTGTCACATTTGGCATGTGGGATGTTTAAATCCACTGCTGTAATGAGCTGGGTGTTCTCAGCATTGTGGAAGCTGAATGCATCCCAGGGGGCTGTGAGGTGTGTGTGTGGATTTGTGGGGGGTAATGAGTCCCTGGGAGGAGTCTAGGGAAAGGTTTTGGGGTGGGTGAATGGGGGCTGCAGGGGAAGCAAAACCCCGGTGAAGCAGGAGACATATGAACGTGGCCATGGGACCACTGTGGGGGTGGTGGGAAAGGAGCAGCCACATATAAGGGTGTCACCCAAACACATTTTGTTAGCTCTAAATAAAAAATAATATTAAAAAAATAGCCACAATTTGCAGGGCTGAACAGCACCCACAGGATCAAATCCCCCTGGAGCAACCTTCCCTGGTGCACTGAGCCCCAGCACCCTTCTGAAAAGAGACCAACAGAGATGGGCACATGCTGCCTGAGTGCAGCTCTCCTTGGAGCTGGGGCTACCCTTACAGGCTCTGCAGAAGAGCAAAGATTTGGGACACACATACTCTTTCCCCCTGTTGCTGCCACCCCCCTGGGATGTGGCTCTGGAGGAGTGTTTATGGCCCTGGTTCAATGCTCCCCAGGGAGTGTCACTGCCAGCCCACAGTGAGAGGTGATGCCTGGGCTGGTGGAGGTCTCCTGGGCTGGGGGAGCAGGGAGAGCCATTGCTGATGTTTTGGACATCTCATGGATGGAGATCATTGCTAGCCTTGACCTCTACCTCCATCAGAGCCCACGTGGCAGCAGCCTGGTGTGAGGATGGGCACCATCCATGCAGACAAGGGAGGTGCAGTCCCTGGGCAGGCACAAAGCAGCTCCAGTGAGTTGAGGGCAGTAAAGGCCAAGGTCCTCCTCGTTCCCCAGCAGCGTTGGCAGCAGCTCACTTGTGGATGGGGTGGACATAGCTGCGGGGGAAGAGGCCAACACGTGCAGAGATCTTCCCCTGCCACCAGTTGGGATCAGGGCAATCCAGGACCTCGATGATGTCCCCACGGAGAAAGGGCAGCTGGGAGCCCTCCTGGCTTGAGAAGTCAAACTGTGCTTGCACAAATTTGGGTCTCCTCACCTAGAGGAAAGCCAAGGGCAGAGGTTGGCAGAAGGGAAAGGCGTCCCCATCCACCAGCCCCTCTGCACTGGGTGGTGCTGCCTGAGCCCCTGGGGTGTCAGGGATGTTGTGTCACCATGGGGTGAGGACCAGCCTGAGGAGGTCAGAGCATAGAGGGTGCAGGGGTATTTAGGGTGCCCACTTCTAGGATGAGAGATGGGAACTAGGAAAATTCTGCCATGGGAAGAGCTGGAGTGCTGGGAACAGCCCTGATTGTGTGGCAGAGACTGGGGAGCCAGGGGAGAGCGTGGGGTGCAGAGGAGCACCCTGGGGAGCAGGGGAGGTGTGGGCTGCAGAGGAGTGCCCTGGGGTGCTGGGGAACATCCTGGGAAGCAGGGCAAAACCTGGGGAACAGGGGAACACCCTGGGGAGCAAGGGAGAGTCTGGGGTGCAGAGGAACATCCTGGAGAGCAGGGCAAAGCCTGGGATGCAGAGGAGCATCCTGAGATGTAAGGGAACATCCTGGGGAGCAGAGCAAAGCCTGGGGTGCAGGAGAGCACCCTGGGGTACAGGGCAACACCCTGGGGTGCAGGGCAGAGTCTGGGGTGCAGGGAGAACCCCAAGGCACAGGGCTCCCTGTTCCTGCTGCTCAGGAGAGCCCAGGGACCTCTGGCCCTTGGAAGCAGCTGGCACCCCTCTCCTTCCTGGGTCCCTCTGGCTGCTGGAGCTACCTCCAGCCCAGCTCCCAGGACCCAGTTTTGCCACTTCCACAACCACTGCCCCAAGGCTTGGCTTTGCTGCAGCTCACCCAAAGCTGGCTGTGTCCCACCCCAAGCTGGTCAGGTTCTGCCACCCACCCCAGGCATCACCCCTGGCCCAAGGGACAGAGGAATGGGCCTGGGGTGAGCTGTCCTGCCCTGCCCTGCCCTGCTGAGCTGTGCTGGTGGCTTTTCTTCACCCTGTCTCCAGCTGTTGCACCCTTTCCACTGCCTTGGGCTGAGCCTGAGCTGAAAACCTGAGATGTCCCTGCCCCTCTCTGCAAGGAGTCTGCATCCAGAAGGAGATGAGCCTCGAGTGGGGTCATGAAGGAGTTTGGGATTGCACCCCCAGGATGCTTCATCTGAGGGTTTTGGGGGAACCTTGCTCCCAGGGGTCTGGAACCAGTCTCCACTCAGAGCTGGGCCATTTGTTTTCTTCTGTTCTGTCCTTCTCTGTTGTTTCTGAGCCATCATCAGTGTCCTGTGGCTGGCAGGGAGGAGCTGGAAAAGTCCAGGCAAGAGAAAATCTTCCCCCAGGAACTGCAGCCCTGGGATGCTTCCCTGGGAGCAGTCTGCTGCAAGGTGAGACCATGACAGCACTGCTGACCCACAGCCATGTCCCTGTGCCTCAGTTTCCCCATGGACTATGATGAGTGGTGGCAGCTCTGGTACCAGGGGAGCAATAGGAGATCCCAAAGGGCTCCCAGCCTGGCCCTGGTGCTGACCATAGCATCACACCATAACCCATCCCTGCATGTCCCCATGGCCCTGTCCCCTGATGGTACCTCCTGGCTCTGGTCCTCATCCCAGAGAAAGATCTGCTGCTTCCTGGCAATGGTGGTTGTCCTGTAGAAATCCACCAGCTCATTGAGGGAGTTGAACCTTTCCTCCCAGAGGAAATATTTGCCATTCCTCTCCCTGAGCACCTTGAAGTGCTGGATGTGCTGCCCATAGCTGTGGAAGGAGAATGGATATTACTCCAGCCTCGGGATGCTGGGAGCACCCAGACCCCCCTTCTAGCATCGTGGGTGAAGCCCAGAGGCTGCTGGAAGGGCTGGGTCTCCAGAGGAGCTGCGTGGGGTGTGGCTGTGCCCATGGGTCCCACTGCACCCATCCTGCCACAACTGGGAGTGATGGTGGCACTGGAATCACTCCTGGCTCCACTGGTGGGGCAGATGAGGGTCCCCTGTATGCTAGTGATGTGGACCTGCAGCTGAGACCTGCCACAACTCATCCCACAACTGAAGCTCAGTGCCTGGCCCGGGCTCTCAGCACTGCAGGATACCCATGGGCTGGGGGCTGGTAGAGTGCTGGCCACATGCAAGGGCAGGTGGCTTCATCCATGGAGCAAGGAGGGACCTCAGCTGAGGCCACAGGGTCAAAATGCTCACGCAGGGCAGGTAAGAGAGTGGAGCTGCCATGGGCTTTCCTAAAAGCTCTGGGAGGGTTCATTGGGAAGGGTCTGGTGGGACTTGTGGACCCTGCACCATGCCAGAGCCCTTCAGCTGCATCCCCCTCTCCTTCCTCATTCTCCTGCTTCACTGCCAAGGCATAGTGTGGTGAAAGCAGCAGGTCTCAGCTCAGCATGTTCTGAGAGGAGATTGCAAAGCCTGGGCTTGAGCTTCCAGATCTTCTGTGCCCCCGAGGACCCCTAAGGTGCAGGAGAACAGGGTAAGCTGGGACTTCTCTTGCCATCCCCATGTGCTGGAGCCCTCTTGGTGTGTACCTGAGGGTGGCACACTGGAGTCCCCACACTGTAGGGCTGGCATAGGGCTACCACAAAGACCCAGTGCTGCCAGGGCCCCCGGGCAGGGGCAGGGACCTGGCCACGCTGGTGATGCAGGGCAGAACACAGTTCCCTCTCATTATGGGCAACTACCTCCTTAAATGCTTAATTAAAGATTAGCAGCGTGAGAAAGTTCTTGGTTGGCCTGGGGCTGGCTCCTGCTACTTTGGCCTAGGGCAGGGAAGGGGCAGTGATGAGGTGAGAGGCCCAGGGCCAGGTTCTGCCCCTTGGCACGTTGCCCTGACTACCAAAATCGTTGGCCTCATGGCCTTGGGGTGCTGTGTCCCTTCGTCCTTAGGGATGCTCTGGAGAACTGGTTCCTCCAGGCCACGTTCCCCGGGCTGAGCTTGCAGCTTGGCCCCAACCCCATTGTTACCCACATGGCTGTATTTAGGGGGACCCCAGTGAGGGACCCTGGGTGAGGCAGGGATGGAGTTCAGCAGTGCAGGCAGGGTGCAGGAAGCAATAGGGATGGAGATGCAGTGCAAGGCTGCAGAGAAGAGGAAGGAGAGGAAGGTCTTCTGTGAAGATGTACCTGGATGAAGTGTCCTGGGCAAGGGCAGGGAGCTTGTCCCTTCCCCAGCACCACAGCGGGGAGCACACATGAGGGTGACCTGATGCCGTTAGCCTCCAAAAGGGTGTCCATGGGAGATCCCTACCCATCCTGCTGCATGCTCATCCACATCCCATGGCCACTTACTTACCTGACAGAGATGGAGAACTCTCCTGGGGTGCTCTCACTGTCACGGATCAGGAAGGCTCCCAGGTGGTTACGCTGGAGCAGCCTCTTCTCTGCCAGGTGCCGAGAGATCCTCCCCACGTACCACCTGCATGGGACACCAGGCTCAGCCATGCAGGCACCCCTCAACACCTGGGGACACCCCAGTGCTGCAAACCCATCCCACAGGATGGAGGCACAGAGAGCCCTTCGTGCTGGCAGGAGCAGAGTCTCTGCTGGGCTCCCTCAAACCAGTTTCTCCCCATCCCTTTCCTCCCACCCTGATTTATCACAGTGCTTTTTTTTGGGGGGGGAGGGTGCATATATGTCCCCATGCACTGCCTGGTCCATGCAGGGTTAGTGCAGCATTTATGACAGCCATGAGTGCATCCTGGGCATCATGGGCCTCATACCCCACTTTGCTACCTGTCCCTCCGACCCTCACCAAGTCCTGTGGTTTCCCCCCCTCCCCCAAGAAACTGCCTTGCCTAGGTCTACAGAGCAGAGGAGCCTCCTTGCCAGGATGAAACCCTTCCTTTTTCCACTGCTGGCAGCTGCTGAAAGGAGGTAGAGGAGCAAAGTCCTCATCACCCATCCCTCCCAAGGCTGCATCCACATATTTGGGAGCTCCCAGCCATGGAGCCCCTCTGCTACCTGTCACAATTGGCCTGTGAATGATCAGCCATGGATTTTAGCACAGAGCATCTCCCAGTTCCAGCTCTCCAGGTGGAAAAGGCTGCATCCCACCCACCTCACCTTGTTCACTGAAGCTGGAGAGGCAATGAGATCTGCCCCAGGCTACCCCAAGCCCACATGTTCCTGCTCCCCAGCCACAGCCCTAAGCAGGTTTTTGCTATGGCATTTAAATGTGATTTGCCAGAGGATAATGATACATAAAACACAGGTTAAAGCAGGGATGGATTATGCTGGGCTTTAATAACACAGTAATAGGATTGTGTCTAATGCAATCATAATCCAGCAGCTCTTTGTTGTTCCCCAATTATCATTTATTTAGCAGCAGCTCAATGTGACAGTTGAGTTTCTGTGTGTCAGGAGAACGTGGCCATGCTGCTACCTCTTTTCCTGTATGGCTGTGGTGGCAATGGAAGACTGACCCAGCAGGCAGACCCCATCACTCTATGACTCAGTTTCCCCATGTGTGGGACTACCCTAGCTTGTGGCAGACCTTTGGGCATCAGGATGAGGTCTTTTTCAATCTCTACCATTTTGGGATTCCTCCTGGACCCATATCCTGGGCTGCATCCCCAGCAGCATGACCTGCAGGTCAGGGAGGGGATTCTGCCTCTGCTCTGCTCTGCTCTGGGGAGACCTAACCTGCAGTGCTGGGGCCAGCTCTGGAGTCCTCAGCACAGCAGAGGCATGGACCTGTTGGAGCAGGTCCAGAGGAGGCCACAAAATAGTCAGAGGGCTGGAACCTCTCTGCTGTGAGGCCAGGCTGAGAGAGTTGGGGTTGTTCAGCCTGGAGAAGAGAAGGCTCCAGGGAGACCTTGCTGCAGCTGTGCATTACTTACAGGGGCTTAGAATAAAGATGCAGACTGCTGTCTAGGTGGTGAGAGAGGATGTCCTGGTGCTGGTGGGTGCTAACATAGCAGGGCTTTAAGCCCCCTACCCCCCGTGGTGGGATGGTACTTACGGGTGTGGCTTGACCTTGATGTAGTTTTTGGGGATGAAGCCCTCACAGCCATACAGCTCAGCCTTGTACCAGTTCTGGTCATCTTCCATGTTGAGGATCTAAGGAGGGAGAAGAGCAGGGAGGCTGGTGCCTGGGAGAGGAGCCAAGTGGGACCACCCCCCACATCCCTCACCAAAACCTGGGGAAAAGGGGGCTCTGAGTAAGGCAGCATGGCTGGGGGGCGGGGGGGAGTACCTGTGCCAAGTGGGGTCTGGCTCACCACAGGAGCCAGTAGCTGGGGTGGATGCCCCCAAGCCCCTGGCCAGGAAAGAGGGAAACATCTATCTCAGGACTAGCTGGAGTGGCAGCAGTGCCTCTCACCTCCCCCTGGGGAGGTGGCAGCTGGGTGTTCCGTGGGAGGAAGTGTCCTGGTGTGACACCCACTTCCGCATGACACCATTTTCCAGCCTCCCACGCAGGGGCCCAGGGGCCAGCACAGCTGTGCAAACAGGATCTGAAACCCTGGGGCACGGCACAGGGCTCTGGGGAAAACACAGCAGGGAGGCAGGGATGGGCACGGGGGGTTGGTGTCCTGGAATACAACCGTGTCATTCCCTTGATCCTCCCCAGGGCTGGCTGCACCCATGGAGGGCTGCTGGGATGCTGGGGGTCTGGGAGGAGCTGCTGGCATTGCAGCATCAGCCTCGTGGAGAAGGGCAAGTGGCTGGGCAGAGTGGCAGAGTGTGGGTGTCCTCACCCCCAGTACAGTGCTGCAGCTCCCTAGGGATGTTTTGGGCCCCCCCGAAGCTTCTTGAGATTCCCAGGTGCTATCCATGAAGCCATCCCCATGCCAGGTCCTGGGTGAGGATTTGGGGCATCTTCTCTGCTGCCAGCTCCCTGCAGCCCCAGTGCCTCTGTGGGGCAGGGAAAATGTGTTCCTGCCTCGGAAGGGCTGCTGCAGAACACGGCTGGTGGCACTGATGGCCATGTGCCCCATCCCAGCTGGGACCCCTCTGGAGATGTGGCTGGTGGCACAGAGAAGTAGTACCCACCACTGATAGGGATGCTTCTTGGCACCCCCAAATCCTCAAAGATGGCTCCTGATACCCCAATAACCCACAGAAAGCCCCAAAGAGGCAACAAAGCCAGGTGAAATGAAAGCACCGGTGTCACCCCATGCTGTGTGCCCACATTGTCCTCCAAAGCTGCAGCATCCAACCCCACCATGGCTCCTGACCCCCTCACCATGGCTGGTAATCACCCTACTCCCCATACCTTCAGGGTGTCCCCTTTCTGGAAGGGCAACTCGTCCTTCTCCATCGTCTGGAAGCTGTACAGAGCCACGGACTCCATGGCACTGGCTGTCACCGGGTGGTGGTAAGGAGTCCCGGGGGCTCTCCCTGCCAGGGCTGTAGGGATGGCCTCGGGCTAGCTTGGGACTTGCTGCCCCACAGCGTGGGGCTGTGAGGGGATAGGGTGAGGAGTGTGGTGAGGCAGTGCCGGCAGGCAGGAAGCTGTGCTGATGTCAGCACGCTGCTGGGGAGAAAGGGTGAGTGTCACATTGGGTACTACCAGCAGCCACAGCTGGCCAGATGTGCTGGGAGGGTAGGGGCTGGGGTTGCCAAGGGTCTATCTAGCTGCAAAAGGACGTGGCCACGCTGGTGGTGGCACCATTTGGCATCACCTCTGCGATGGGCTGTGGGCAGCAGTGTTGAGTGGTTCCAGGGTTTTGGAAGGAAACAGGATGGTGATGGGCCAGACACACAGGCTGAGGGTGTAGGTGAAGCAAATCTGGCCAGCAGGGCTGGTAGTGGTGGTGGGGGAGTCTCTGATGTCTTGTAAGGGCTGAGCTGCTGCCTTTGGAGGTGGTTTGGTCATAGAATAAAATCACAGAATTGTTTTGGTTAGAACAGACCTTTCAGATCATTCAGTCCAACTGTTAACCAGCACTGCCAGCTCACTATGTCCCACAGCAGCACATCTTTTCAATCCCTCTAGGGATGGTGACTCTACCACTGCCCTGGGCAGCCTCTGCCAGGACTTGACAGCCCTTTAGGGGAAGACATTTTCCCCAGTATCTGACCTAAACCTCCCCTGGCACAGCTTGAGGCCATTTCCTCTTGTCCTATCACTTGTTCCCTGGGAGAACAGACCAACCCCTACCTCACTCCAGCCTCCTTTCAGGCTATTGAATGGTTGTTTCAGCAAAAAGAACTCAAAAGATTTTGGACAGGCAGAGGCACAAGGATGCAGGATGGAAGCACACACCTGAGTTCTTTGGAAATCAGATGGAAACCCACGTGCCAGGTCCCAGCTCTGAGCAGTGAGTTTCCAGCACAGTTCTTATTGGCTTTCTGGCTTGTAGCCCTTTGGGGGTTGATTTTTTCCAGCTTGCTTTTGCAGGGCTAGGGGGAAAAAAAAAAAGAACACAAACCCCATGCCTTTGAGACTGAAAGAACTTCCTGTGACTCTCGTGGGCGTCAGGCACTGAGCCTGCAGGGCTTGCACGCAGGACGTCGTTCCCGATGGGAAGGTCTCCGGTGCCATGCAGCCTTCCTGTTGTGTGTGTGGGCTAGAGCATGAAGCACACAGGAAACCTGCTGGATGCTGCTTTTCCTTCACTGGGAGGAATTAAATGCAGAATACCTGCAGCTCAATCTCTTCCCATGTTCTTGGGTAATTTCCAGTGAGAGAGCAGGATGCTGCTGCCATCTGCCCAGGGAGGGATGAGCTGTGGTGCTTGCAGGGCTGCTGTGAAGCCACTACCTCGGTGATTTAGCTCCTTCAAGCCTTAACCCTGCTTCCCAAGCGCATCTGAAAAGCAAACACCATGTAACATCTCACTCAGGCCATTTTCAGGGTCTCAGTGCCCATGGGAAGTGGAGAAGGATATGCAGGGTGGTCCTGGGTGTCCTTACCCAGTGAGCTCCCAACGGTTATCCCCAGCACAACCCTGGGACCTGCTGGTCCCAGGGGCAGTGGAGCTGCTGGGAATGGTGGGGAGGCTGGCAGGGGCCGTGGGAAGAGGCTCGGTATGTGCATGTCTGTCACGAGCAGGGCAGGACTCAGAGAATCTCCGCTGCCCAGCATGACCCAGGGGATGGGACTGCAGCAGGAAGATGTCTATCTTGGGGCGAGCTTCCTCAGCAGCCTTGGCAAGAGGCGGAGCCGATTATTCCCTGGAAAAAGCAGTCCCAGCAGAGCTGCTGCTCCAAGCCTGCTGTTGGCTAAGGACCTGATCCTGTCCCTGGGTCCACCAGCACAAATGGGATGATGCTAAGCCCACTTTCAGGACTCCTGCTTGCAAGGAGCAGCACGGGGTGAGGAAGGACCTGCCGTGCCTCAGAGGGACACTGTAAGCAGTTTTAGGTCTGGCTTCCTTGGGCCAGCAACAGGGAGGAGGCTCGGGGAACATCCTTGGGGTGTCCAGCCCAGTCCCTTGCATGGTGCCGTACTGTCCTGTGTACCCCAGTGTGGGGTGCAGGCTAACGGAGTCCCATAGAGGATCCCCAGACCTTGGCACAATGACCAGGCTGAGGACCGAAGCAGGATTGGGTCCTGCCAGCAGATGGCAGCAGTATCCGTGGGGACACTGGGGACACTGGGGACTGGGCGTGCTCCTCCACTCCTCCTTCAGCGAAGTCAGCAGCCCTTTTGCCACCCTTGTCTGACCACCATCCACACCGCATCCCACTCCTTATCCCCCCCGCCATCCCTTGCCTGGCTCCTTTCTGCTGCCCCAGTCACAGCCACTGCCGAGGGGCTGGGTCCCTTCTGCTGGCTTGTGGCTCTTTAGCAGCATGCACATGATCACTGTGGGTGTGACAGCAGCACCCAAAGCTGAGCAGTGAACTGGACTGGACACCAGAGTGGTCTGCAGCCCCAGTTCCGAACTGGGAGGCAAACACTGCTGTGTTCAGCTGTGCGGTGGGTGCCCCATCCCACGGAGCAGAATGGGATGCTCAGATCCCAGGAGAGGACCAGGGTCTAGAGTGGTGGCTGGTGCCCTTGCAGCATCATGCTGAGTCCAGGAAACCCCTCAAAGGGGCCACGAGCATCCCAATACTGCAGAACTGTAGGTGACCATCACTTCCTGACCTCCAGCTGCTCCATTACCTGGAAAAACCCTTCTACCTGCTCATGAGCAGCCCCAGATCTGCCCCATCAGATCCATCAGAAGCAGCCTGAGACCCCTGTGATACCAGGCTGCCAGCCATGAAGCTCTGCTGCAGAGCCCTGCAAGGCTCAGTCCTGGAGCCAACAGCTGACTAACCATGGGCCTGAGACATCCAAGAAACATCAAAACAAGTTGTTGGTTGGGTTTATTTCTTCCCATCTTCCCCCTTATGTCTTGTCAAGTGGCCATATTTTGTACAGCACACTCTGTGCCGGAGCAGGGAAGAGCCTGTCCCTGCAGTGCCAGCTGTGAGCAGCATAATACTCAGCAGGGTTGGATCTTGGGGGGTTCTGTACCCCCATCTCTGCACCCTGTGTGTCCCCAGTGTTCAGAAGGACCCAGGAGGTGCCACATGGTTGCTGTTGGTCAGGTGTCAAAGCCTGCAGCCTGGTGCTGCATGCTGTGAGCATCAGCCTGGCTTGTAAGGAGAACCCAAGGGCCGAGGAGGTGCAGTGGCTCACCCAAGGGTGAACAGCAGTGGGTTTGACAACCAACCCACACTGCAATTCCTTCCATAGAAAGCAGTTTGGTGACCCTGGGGACAAGGCAGAGGAGGATGCAGTCAGCTCTGGTATCACTCTTCCCTTCCACACAGCCACACCGTGCTGCCTGTCGGATGCTGGGAGCTGCCTGGAGCTTCTGTCACCTCCTGGGTTGCCCAATCTGCATTTCATCAACATCCTGTGTTTACCTGGCTGCAAAACCCCCACACAGGAGGGAGGGAGCCTCTTCCCCTTCCTCTGTGGGCTCAAAGGGCTTTGTTAAGGAGGTGATTATGGGCTCCTCAGCTCCTCTCTGGCTGGTGTCCTCTGTGGCTCCTCGCTGTGCTATGGCCCACAGTGCTGTTTGGGAAGGACAGGAGAGAAGAAGATGTCTCCAGCCAGGCTTTACCCCACAAAAGGTGGGGCTGTAAGCCAGGCCTGGATGGTGGCAGGCCTGGATTGTGTGAGCTGGCTCACACCACAGACCCCTGAGTGTACTGGGGCTTTGCTCCTGGCAGTGAATGCAGGAGGTTCCATCTGAACAGGAGGAGAAGGTACCAGAGCCCTGGCTGCCCAGATAGGTTGTGGAGTCTCCTTCTCTTGAGAGATTCCAAAGCCACCTGGGTGTGATCCTGGGCAACCTGCTGTGGGTGACCCTGCATGAGAAGGGGAATTGGGCTAGATGATCCCCAGAGGTCCCTGCCAACCCCTACCATGGTGGGGTTCTGTGTACCACAGGCTGGCTGTAGTGGCTGCCACACTCTCCTCACACCCATACACATAGCCTGTGCACCAGGCACAGGGCAACTCCTCTTGCCTCATCAGGAAGGCAGCCCTGGTGCTGCTGAGTGAGCACTGATGGATCTGTGTTTGGCTGGGGTCAGAAAGATGAGGTGATGAGGAGGAAGAGGGAGGGAAGATCAGGTGAAGAAGAGAGAAGAATGGGTGATCCATCACAGAGGCCACCAGCTGCATCCCAACAAGACCCTGGAGAACAGAATAAATGCCCTGCACTGACACAGCAAGTGGGGCCAGTGTGGGAATGCTGGTCCTGGGCTGCTCATTGGGAGCCTTTCTCTCTCCTGGGATGCCAGCAGTGCTGAGGACAGTGAGGTGACAGCAGGTGACAGTTCACCCCAGCAGCAGGTGTGGCTGTCAGGGTACAGCCTGGATTTAAACTCACCTCTGGGATACTGTATGTGGATAAAGCCAGCACGTGTCTCAGCAGCCAGCATTACTGATGCATGTGGTGGACACCCCACCACTGGAAACACCCCAGGTCAGATTGTCTGGGCCTCTGAGCAACAAGACCTAGCTGAAGATGTCCCTGTTGACTGCAGGGGGGTCAGGACCTTGAAAGGTCCTTTCCAACTCAAACCAGTCTGACTCTATGAGTCTGTGCACCATGCAGAGGTGTCACATCACCTGTAGCTGTTTGTGTGCCAGGGGACCAGGATCAACCCACAGCCAGGAGCACAGGATGTGATGGGCATCCTCTGTCTCCCAAGGAATTGGGTGCCCTGTTGAGGCCCCACATGGGAAGGAAGCAACATCCTGGGCTAGAAAATGCCACGTCAGTGCCTGTAAACAGGAGGGCAGAGTCAGCACTTTTCCCCTGGAGCAGAGGCCACGTCAGTGACTCCTGAGCATCAACTTGTCCTCGTGCACAGCCCTACTTCTCCACAAAGCCCAGCCCACACCAAGAAGCTTGAGTCACTGTTTACACCCTGGTGTAACTGAGTACAGAGCATGGTTGGGGCTGGGAGGTTCAGACCTTCTGGAGCTCTCATCATCCCAACAGGACCCATAGGGAAACATTTACAGAAAGGACAGCCAGCAGACCCAGAGCCAGCTAGCCATGCTTGGTCCAACGTGGCTGTGAGATGCATCTTGAAGAGTCAGGGACCTTCAGCCATAGAGTTCTATCTCCTCAGGGTCTACAAGGGTGCTTGAGGCTGGCATTAGGGTTTCTGTGCTAGTAAAGCAGATCGTGTTCAGCTTGCCCCTGGTGTAGGTAGGATGGGAAGTGGGGCTATGGTCATCATCTCCTGAAGGAGAAGCCCAAGGATGGAGGGCTGGTGGTAGGAGCTCACTTTTGGCACTTGGACCTGTCCTTTATGATGGATCTGGAAAACAACTGGAGATCATGAAGTCTCAGGTGTGGAATTCAACCCCAAATTTGCAGGAAAGGGTCACTGAGGAGGCAGATCATCCCAAACAACTTCCTTAAGGAGTGTGCAGCCTCAGATCGTAGCTGGGAGCAACCTCCTGGGAAAGGTCCAAACGCTGTTTTGGTGAGGAGGCAGAGCCCAGACAGAATAAGCAGCAGCCTTAAAGGCACCAACAGTAAACATGTCCTGTAGGGCTCCCAGGGCTGAGTTCTGGGCTGAGAGATGACTGACAGTCTGGGCTGACTCCCAAGGTGAGGTCCTCATACTCATGCTCTCTGGGTAGGCTGGTGCTGCAGCATGTGTGGGAGTGGAGATTTCTCTCCCATATCCTGTGGGCCTTAGAAACCATCCCCAGACAATCAAGGCTGGAGACTCATCATGCCATGTGCTATGAGTGTGGAGATGGGGAAGGTCTTGTCACTGCTCTGATTTGCAAAGGGCAGAAGTCAGAAGGGTCCTTTTAACTGGAAGCTCCAGAGGAATGGGGCAGAGAGGTGTGGGGTTTGGGTGTGAATGGCTGTTTGCTGTCAATGTTTGAGGCAAGTTCCTCGCCTGAGCAAGCAACATGGGGTGGCAGGAGCAACCACCCATGGACAGGGGAAACTGCAGCTCTCAAAAGAGTCATTTTAGGGGAACTGTGAGTTTGGTCATAGCCACTCACAGCCTGGGGTTGGAACAGATTTTGAGAAGCTTCCCCCTCAACAACAGCATCTGTTATTTTTCTAGGATTTAGAGAGGCAAGAAGAAGTCCAATGCTCTGCACTGCCTGCGTAGGTGAGGAGACCATGCTGTCACCACCGTGACTCACCAGGGAGGGCTGAGAGCTCTGAGAACAAAAAACCTGATAAGGGAGAAATTGTGAATGATTGCTGGCAGAGAGGTGGCTGAGCTCTCCTCCAGACATGCAGTTGAATTTTGGTTCTTCCTTGAGGCTGGCTTGTTAAACAAAGTAGTTATTAATAAGCAATTAAGCCAGAGCTCATGTCATGCCTTCCTCTGGAAGTGTGGCAAGAAGGTTTGTGGTTCCTCCTTTGGCCAGCTTGGCCCCATTGCTGCTGGAGGAGTGTGGGGAGCAGCTGTTTTGTCACTGCTGGGCTGCTCTGGGGAGGACATGGTTGGGGGATATGCCCCAGGCAGGAGTGTTGAGGACCACCAGTGCAGAGCCATGGATGAGATGTACTTGCATCTCTTTGGCTGAGATGTGGTGCTGAGGGGAGCTGGGTGTGCAGCTGAGGAGCCTTGTGTGGGCAGTGCTAGGGCAGATGATGGGGGTCAGCTGTGGGGACAGCCCAGGGCAGAGGGCCAGCAGCTGGAGGGAGGAGGCTTCCTTGGGCTGAGGATGTGAGTGTTGCTGCATCCCTGGCCAGGCTGGCGATGAGCCAGGCAGGGAGGAGGAGCAGGAGGAGGCAGGGGCAGGCTGCTGGAGTGGGGCCCGCAGGGATAATTCACCGAGTACCGGATGCACTGTAAAACCCCGAGAGAATCCAAGCACTGTGCTCCTCCTGAAACCTTCTATTCAGGGGAGAGAGGGGGAAGACAAGAGGGAGGAAGCAGAGGGAAGATGGAGCACTGAAGGCCTCTGTGTTTGGCCCCTGACGGATGCAGGTGCAGCTCTGGGTTCCTTGGATGCTCTGCGTGGCCCTTTCCTGAAGGAAGGAGGAGATGCCCTCAGGAGTCCTCCCAGAGACCTCCAGTTCTGTTTTCACTCTGATTTATTCCTACTGCCACAGTGCAGCCTCTTCTCCTGTAGAGCTGGGTCTTGAGGTGATAGGTCGGTGTGGATTCTCTGAAGTCTGATATAGGGTTGCACTGTTCCTCATTCCTATGACCTCTCTCCCCTCCCCAGTTGCCCATCTTCAAGAAATGTTTTGACATGAAGTAGCTGTGAAAGCTCTGCTCAGCCTGTCATCAGCTTAGTCCAGAATGAGCAAACAGCCTCAAAGATTAGGAGGGAGAATCTCCTCGAGTGGCCTCGCACGTCCCTCCCTACCCACGCACTGCTGCTGCGTCTGCTTCCCTTCCTGAGCAAACCAAGCTGAAGAAAGGTGCTGCTGATACCTTGCTGGCACAGCACTTACTTCTTGCTATTGCCCTGAGTGGGGCTTTTACCTGTGCAAGGCAAGAGGAAAGGATGAGTGAGGATTTTGGGGAGGTTACAATAAACCTGATGGATTCTTCCCTGGGGGCTGTGTGGGATTAGGGTTTGAGAGAGCTGTGGAAATGCAGGGTAATTTCACTGAAACCTCTCTAGATGTCTACCTGTAAATGAGACCAGAATCTGACCTGGCTGTATTAATCACTGCCCAGGGCTTGGTTCCAAGAGGCATGCTCTTGCTTTCTGCCTCTCTTAGTCAATGCTACTCCTACAAGGCAGCTTTTCATCTGGAATAGAAAGTCGAGGCACTGCCTGCTTTAGAAGCATCCCTGCAGTGCTGGTAATGAAAGCTTTTTGTTTCAATGAAAGAGTTTGAGATCCCCAGGAAACTGAGGACCTAGGCCACCTCCCTGCAAAGCTGATGGTGAGGGAACATTGTGGCTGGGCTTGTGGGCTGAGTGATGTAAGGCACTAACATTAGCACAGGTAATGCAAACCTTGCCCGTGTGGGTGTATGGCACATGCAGACATACAGCTGCACTTGGGCAATAGCTAGCAAAGTGTGTAGCAAAATGCTCTGTTCTATGTCTGTGTTTAGATTTCTTGTCTTCCTTCCCTCCTTCCTTCCTTCTCTTCCTCTCAGGCTGAAAGAGGAAGTGGGTTGGGGTTTTGCTGGGGGGCTGTGGCTGGCTGACAAGCTTGGTTGCTACAAGCTTTGCCTGTCTGAGCACCTTGCTGATCATCAGGTGGCAGCAGGATGTTAATGGTGTGTTGCAGACACTTGTTGTCTTGTCATATTAACATTACATGGTGGTGTCCTGCTGTGCTGGAGAAGCTTTTGGGAGGGAGCCATGCTGACTGGCCCTGTTGGTCCTTCTTGCTTCAGGGACTGGGATTTCAGCCTCTCTGGGCTTGCATGGGAGCAGGGACTTGGAGGCACCATGGGGCAACAGATTTCTTGCAGTGGCTCAGACGAGCAATTGGGGCAACAGTTTGATTTTGGGCAAGCTCCAGCTCTAAGCAAATGAGGCAGAGTGGAGGACAGAATGCAGGAGTGGGGCTGGCTGCTGCTCTTTGGCAGTGATATGGGGGAAAAGGAGGCACTTTGAGAAGGCTGGAGGAACTTAGGCAACCTGTAAAGCAGCAGGGACAGCCAGGACTGAATACACTGGGCACAGTGTCCTCAGAAAGAACTCGAAGGGCTACAGCTCTTCTCCAGCCAGGGCCTCCTGTGTTTTCTCCCTCTGGAGACCAGAGGATTAGCTTGAGATCTGCAGCCCAAGCTGGTATCTGCTTGCTGCTGCCTCAGCTGGGACCAGCAATGCAGCCTGCAGTGGTTTGCAGCTGCATGTTCTTGACTCCCCAGGCAGAGATGTTTACTGGTGCAGTAGATCATTTTTAGCATTTGTTTAAATTTACCTGTGTAGATTTAGGCTGTGAGCACCCCTTGTGCTTGAGGATTAAAAGGTTTGCCACCTGCCTACAAGGCTTAGCAGAAGCTTTAGCCTCCAGGGTGTAAAACAGCAGTTAATGGAGAGTCTAGGGAAAGGCAAACAGGGATGGAGCTTCTGGAGAAACCCATGACAACCTATTCAGGAGAGCTGAGAAATGGCATGTGAGTGCAGCACTTGGCCTCTGCTCTTAGATCATGTCAATGCAGGTTGGAAACACACAGCTGGGACCCAGAGAGTGGGAAGATAAGAGCATCCATCCAGCTTAAAACCAAAGGTGTCCAGTCCAGAATCCCAACACCAGTAATGGTTGGTGGTGGGTGCTGGAGGGCAAGTATTGGAAGTGGGTGAGCAGACAGATTTCCTCATGTTCTCCTAGGACCCAGCAGCATAGAGCTTGGATACCTCTTGAACCAGAGCTGTGTCTGTAAGATGAATCTTGAAAGAGGCACCCATAAATGACAGCTTCTCTAGCTTCCTTGACTCCCACCAGGCTCTGATCTCAGAACAGGACAGGAGGTCTTGCCCTGCCTGGAGGGAGCATGCTGGAGTTACATGTTTTTCTCTTGATAACCAAGTGCAAGCTGGAAAAGCAGCTGCAGGACCCACTCCTCACAACATGCCAGTGATAAAGGATTGCAGACAGAATAATAGAGCAAGACACACAGGGTGTTTGCATGGAAGCATCTGTCAATTCTCTTTTGAGGGTCAGAGTGGTGGCTTCAGCAGAGGAAATCATCTGCACAGCACAGCCTTTCCTTTCCAAGCAGTTAAGATCCTGCTGAGTGTAAAGCACTTTTCAGCTTAGCTGTGCAGGTGTCATGAACTGTTCTTCCAGCCCACTGGTGACAGATGGGAGGGGTTCAGTGCATCAGGCAGGTCAGGCTTACTTGGCTTTCACCTGCCCTGATGGGGTCATTCAGGTTACACATCTCACCAAAAGCCACCTTCAGTATGGCTCAAATCTATTGTGACTGCACCATGGTTTGCACCTCCCTCTGCCCCCACAATATGAGTGACATGCCAACATAAAAAAGGGGTTTCTTGAGGGATAGAGGAAGCCTACTACTGCCTGTAGCAACTTGCTTTGCAGTTATTTTTGAGTGAGGTTGAGGACATTGTGGTTTGTGCTCCAGAAGAACCCAGGCTGTGCA
The DNA here is from genome assembly GCA_013399015.1 of Galbula dea. Taxonomy (NCBI): domain Eukaryota; kingdom Metazoa; phylum Chordata; class Aves; order Piciformes; family Galbulidae; genus Galbula; species Galbula dea. The sequence goes on from VWZX01007609.1 coordinate 218,145, forward strand.
CAGCCAGTTCCCAGCAGTGTTACTGTTTGCCTTTTACCTTCTGTGATCACAGAGATGTTTGATTTCTGAAGATCAGAAGGGAAGAGGGTCCCTTTGGCTTCCTCTAATGCTCACATGGTCAGGGAGCAATCCTGTATTTTCTGCATCTCATTCAGCCCAGAAGAATGTGGAAGCTTGTAGGAATATTAATTACAGGCAATTATAACCTGCTTGACTAGCTGAGATGCTCACATGGTTACTGGAACCTGCTCTTGTTGAAGGTGGACATTTCTCTTCAACAAAACCTTCTGGCTTTGAGGAGCTGGTCAAGCAGTGCTCCAGCAGGACTGATCCATGGAGCAACTTGGTTGGATAGTGTTAGAAACTGAATATATTCCTGGGAAATTCTTGCACTGTGCAGTTTTGTTTGCTTTCTGGAGTCCTGATGGCTTGTCATGAAATCTCTTCCAGCCCAGCTGGTGGCTTTTCTAGTCTGCTTGTGATTCCACAGGGGCCATGTATTTAATATCTGTCTTGTTGAGGGGGTTTTGCATTGTGGAAGCCCTGTGGAGGATGAGGTGGCCCTTTGTGATGGGGCAGCAGTGCTAAGCTCAGAGTTGTGACTGCAAATGCAGATATGAAAGTTGCAATGGGGTTTGTGAGCCTGGGAATGGAGGAAGTCACTTGCAGAAGTGGGAATCAGAAACCTAGAAATTGGGCCAAATAATTAAGCAACTGGGTGCTGTGCAAAACACAAAGCAAATAGACAGCCCCCAGTTTTCATCTCTCAAGGGGAAAAACAACCAGCTTTTGGGTTGAGAGAATCAGTGATGGGCATGCAGCTGTAACCCAGGGATGTGGCAGCACTATGGTCTTGATCCCTTAGTTTAAAAAAGAACTCATAAAGCCTCCAGCTTCCAACACTTGATCTGCCTCAGGGGTTCTGCCTTTGCTGCTGAGACTGAGAGCAATACTAGGACATTTGAGCTTAAAATGGCTGTAGCTCTACAGCTTAGTTCCCAGGGTTATAAGCTGATGTGGCTGTCCAGACAGCCTGTGCTGCCAGGCATGGCTCTCTACTGGGTGCTCTGGGACCAGACCACATGTGAAGGTTGCTGCTGTTGACCAGATGATGCCCAGAGTCTCTGTGTGGTGTGATAAAGGTGATTTCAGTCTTGGTACCCCTGAGCCACCCCAGGTGGGTGGTAGATGAATCACTGCACCTGTGTCCTGTGGGCAAGGTGTTGCTTTGCTCATGGGCCATAGGTTTTTGGGCTTAAATGTGAAACTCTTTGTACTTGAGTGTACTGTGTCCTCTGCAGTTACTGCTGCTTGGTTGTAGGTACACTTCACTCCCTTCCCCCCTCCACTTTTTGTTAGTGTACAAAGTCTTTTGTGTCCCTCTCCAGTCAGCTAGCACTAGTCTAAACCACTGGCCCAGCACACCAGATGGAGAGGAGACTCCATTTCCAGATGATGCTACAGAGCCAGGAGCACATCTCCTCTTGCTCTCCTGATCTTTCCCCATCCTAAGCCCCACAGGGTGGTTTCCCTCAAGGTAAGAACCACCTGGGAGGAGTGAGGATAAACCCTAGCCATGTGAGATCCTTGTGCAACAACACAACTAAGTCATCCTGCAGTTGGGCTGTTATTACAAAGACTCAATTGGTCTGAGGATGGGCCTGGGGCAAAAGGGAGGCTCTGACTCTTTGGGTGACATTTTTTGGGTGGCTGCAGGAATGATGAAGAGGAACTCTGAGAGGTGATATTGTCCATCATCTCCTTCCTGGCAGGAAGTCCTGTCATCATGACAAGGAGGAAGTCAAGAGGAGTAGTACAAACTGTACCAGCTGCTAGAGAATCTTCGTCCTCTGGAGTGGGCTTATGGCTTGCTTTGGGGAATCAGATGGTAACACCAAATGAGTCCAGCTTCAAATACCCTGGGCTTGAGCCTGCCACTCCAAACTATGCAGATAGTCCCAATGGGTGAGTGCTCCCAGTCTGGGAATGAGCAGTGAATTCAGGCTCTTTGGGTGAAAAGTGCTGACTACCTTATTAAACAAGAAAAATGCCTCCTCACCAGTGAGTGAGACCTTGCAGTCATCCTTTCTGCTGATGTGGGTGTTCATCTGACCTTCTGGTGAGCTGGTTTAGGGAGCTAAACTGGCTGAGAAGTAACCCTCCCCCCCCTACTCCCCCCAAACAAGTGATTAGTCTTCACCACAGATGGTATTGGTGGTAGGGAGGGAATGGGAACGGCTGGTGGAGGAGGGGCAAGAACCACAACACCCTGACTTAGGTCAATTAAAACTGTTGTGGAATTTCACCCTGTGGCTTCAGTGGGATTTAATGTGAGTAGCACAGTAGCCTTGCTTCTCAACGTGGCATGGGGAGAAACTGCACCTACAGAGCAGTAAAGAGAAAGGAATGAGGGCAGGTGCCCACAGAAGAGAACAGCTCCAACTTCTAAAGAAACACCACGACTTGGTAATTACTAGAACTAAGCACATTCTGAATGTCACTACCTCTTGCACTGTCAGTGCATATTCATTCTGAGAAAGGCAGAATGTGCTGGGATTGCATTCTCTCTCCTCTCTCTGTGAATCTGCTAACGTGGCCAGAAAAGGTCTGTTCTGAAAGCCCCCATTAGAGGTGTATTAATTTGGAACTTGTCAAAATGAACATTTGCATGGGGAACAGTTCTACAAGTTTGCATCCCAAATGAAACTAAAGCCCTCCCACTGGCTGTAAGCATGCTCTAGTCTGGTTCTGCTTGGGCTGATTCCAGCTGAACTCAGGCACAGGCTTACTGGGCTGTATGCTTCCCCCATTCACCCAAATCCATTAATTTAAAGATGTTTGAAGAAACTAGACTCAATGTGATGGGAGCTGAACTTTTATTTTGGTTCTCCTTGGTTTGTTGACTGATCCAATAGGTGTGGTGGGGCTGCAGACCCTGTGGATCCATGTGTCTAATCAAAGCAGGCAAGAGTCTGAGTTAGACTTTGCATATTTCCATGAAATATTCATGAATCCAGCAGGGAATAAGCTGGAGTGAACATCACTTTGTATGACCCTGCATAGATTCTATGTCTGTCACTCTCAGCAACATGCTGATGGCTCAGGAAATTCAGAAGAGGGGCTGTGCTGCTTGAGAAATGTCTTGCTGCTTTGGCTCTAAGGACAGTAATGATTTGCATCTGCCTAGATTCTCCTTTCATTAGCAGATTCTCAAATTTGGGCACTTAAGGACTTATTTACCCTATGTGGAAGCATTTGGCTTCTCAGGGAGGCTGAGAAATACCAGTGGAGGTGGTAGGAGTGGAGGGTGCCCAACCTCCTGAGGCAGGTTCTTACTTGGCAACTTCCTACAGATTTAAGTGCTGAACATTAAACACATCTTCATTAGATGATGCTAGTCCCTGTTCTTGAATTGATTCCTGTGAAGACCTATAGGTTATGAGTGGGAAGGGAAATCAGTAATGGAGCAAAAATGACTGTGATTTAGAGCTCAGATTGCATACAGCTAGAGCCATGCATCAGGATAATGAGATTCAGTCTTGTTTGGTTACAAGCACTGGAGACAGGAGCAGAAAATGTGATCCACCAAGCCAGCTCTCAGGAAATGAGAAACAATAGAGTGAGGAAATCAAATTGCAAACTGCAGGGAGACATTTATCAAGTTTTCCTTAGAATTTTTGCAGAGCTTTTGGGTGTTCTCTGTACAGGGGTTGGGGTTTTTTTCTGTGGGGGGAGTCCTGTATTTTTTTTGTTCAGCTGACATATGGCTGGAGGATTAGATCACTCTAAAGCACTGTTTGTGACCTATTTGCTAATGCAGGGCTGGGGTCAGTGAGAAGAGACAAATGTACTTGTCATTGTTCAGTGCTTTCTCAAGTGCTGTTCCTCTTGTCACTCATGCAGTAGCCAGACATTTGGAACAAACTCATTAGCTAATTAGTGGTGTGCTCAGCCCCACGTGGCAGTAGTTGCTGTGTGGGCGATATTCACATTATAGCTGTGGAACAGGCCCTCCTGGGGCTTCCTGGCAGCCACTTTCTGCTAGGTTAGCTGGGAGGGCAGCTGTGGCTGGGCAGAACTGGGGGAAGGCTATTCCTGCCTTGTCTTTGCTGGGAGAGGCTCTTGTGTGCCTGATGTCATGCTGCAGCACTGCTCCTTGTCACCGTGGAATCACAGAATGCTTTGGGTTGGAAAGGATCAGCTAGTTCCAACCCCCATGCCATAGACAGGGATGCCACCAGGGATGCCCAGGGCCCCATTCAACCAGGACCTGAACACTGCCACTGGTGGGGCACCCACAACTTCTCTGGGCAACCTGTTCCAGTGCCTCACCACCCTCTAAGTATTTTTTCTGACATCTAATCTAAATCTACTCTCAGTTTAGAACCATCCCCCCCTTGTCCTATCATCTACAGTGTAAAAAGTCTCTCTCCCTTTTTTATAAGCCCCCTTTAAGCACTGAAAGGCACAACAAGGTCTCATTGAGCCTTGCCTCTCCGTGCTGAACAACCCCAACTCTCTCAGCCTGTCTTCACAGGAGAGGTGCTCCAGCCTCACATCATCTTCATGGCCTCCTCTGGACCTACTCCTGCAGTTTCACATCTTTCTTCTTCCACATTGTCCTCCTGCTCCTTGCTACACAACAGCTCCTCTGTTCCCACATACTGCATTTGCTGCTACCATCTGCTTCCTCGGTGTGGACTGATCTGCTGCTGGAGCAGCTACTGGGGAGGTGCCATGGCTGCCAGCTTCTGATGCCCAACTCCTATTGTAAATAATGGCCCTAAACTCTGGCTCTGCCAACACAGCTGAAATGTTGTGGGCTGGGAACAATTTGGCTTGGGTCAACACCCAAGGTGTGGTACAACCTGCTCAGAAGAGGGATGGGGCAGTGCTAGGATGAAAAGTTTCCTACACTAGCTCCTAGGTTTAAAATCACAGGGTAAATAGCCTGGAAAGAACCAAGAGCCATAGATCCACTTCCACAAGTCTCTTCTTGCTGTGGATGTCCTCAATGGGCCACCAGAAGGGATGGTTCTTTGGCAGGCTGGGCAGCTGTGTCAGCCTGGTGCCTGACCAGTGTAGCAGGAACACTGTGGTTTAAAGTATTAACATAGGTGTAATTAAAAAAAAAAATAAAAAAGGTGTATTTTCACTTGGCTGGCTTGTTTTGCTTGCACTAAGTACCTTGATCTGGTTGACAGAAAATACAGTTTTGTTGATAGAGTCTTGCCAGCTGCCAGAGCTCTTTGCTGGGTTTGCTGGTTTGCACACTTAGGCTGTGGACAGAGACACCTGGGATGGAGCTGGGAACGGAAAGGAAACCACATCCTGCTTCAGAGCCTTGCCTGCCTAGAGCTGGAAGAAAAGCAGGCAGGAGAGAAGGCAGCAGGAACAATCTTGTTCTTCCCATTCTAACTAAGAGCTTTCTTCTTGTTCTTTAGAGCTGTCAGCACCTAATCATTAGGATTAATGAACGTGCACAGAAACATTAGGCTTCCATCACTGCCATTTTCTTCTAAAGAAGAAAAGAGGGAAGTGTTCTTTCAGCTCCTGCTGATAGCATCAGATGTGTGCCGATCCCTTCTTTTTTTCACCCAGAATTTAATTCTGCCTAGCTCTCCTAGCTCAAGATTAACAGCTAAGCCAGCAGCGCAGCTAGCTGCAGAAGACTTGGCTTTTTTTCCCAGCTACCAGATGGTATTCAAAGCATTTGAACTTGCAGCATTTCTAAACAAGCTGCTTTTAATGCAGCTTTTACTCGATGTTTCCCTGCCGTCCCTCTTCCTCGGTATTTAAACCTCAATTCCGTGGCAATTTCATTCCTGGCTCCAAAGGAGTACGGGCTGGGGCTGCAAGTTTGCACTGTTTGGCCTGACCTTCCTTTTGCTTGAAAAGCAACACCTTATAAACTGGATTTTGCTGGAGTTTCCTTTGCGTTGCTATGCTTTAGTAAAGCAAGATTCCACGGGAATTTGGGTTTTAAATGACCGGTAGCACCACCAGGAGCCAGCTGAAACACGAGCAGAGAGTCTTATGAGCCAGCTTCTGCCTAAACCTGACCGTCTCCCAAACAGCAACGTCCCGTTTCCTTGAATTGTCTCCTGGTTTTATGATGGGAACAAATACATTCAGGGAGAACTACAATGAGACCAATAACCTCCTCCACCTGTGATCCCGGACACAGGTTTAGTCATTATCCCCAGAGGGGGAAGGACGTGTGCTCCAACCCACCCAGACTGCCTGGCTCCTCACGCCCGGGTGTCTCCACCGAGCGCCTCTGCTGAGGACTACTGTGCTGACCAGAAAACTTCCCCTGCCATCCCAAAGTACTCCCCAATTGTACATGCTGTTACTTTGTCGTGAGGGAAAAAGGTGCAATAAATGCACTGCATGAAGCCAGACGAACTGCTTCGGAAGCTGGCAACCCGCCTTGGGAACCTGTTTTTTGGGGGAAGATCCCCTCTCCTGCCTAGAAATCGGTTTCCTCTTGGAGACGTGGGTGAGAAGGGGGCTCCCATCAGCTCCCCGAGGCCTGGTGGCAACGGGACCTTTCCTGGGACCTCGCCTGCAGGCTGATCTTCCCTTATTCTTTATTGATGCCTGTTTCTAACAGACAGGGGGGCTGTGTGGGGCGGTGGGCTTGGCTGTGAGGGGATCCAGCCTGGCAGTGAAGGGTCTAGGTTGGCTATGAGTAGCTCCGACGCGTGCTGTGAGGGGGCGAAGGCTGTGCTGGCGGTAGCAGGAGAGGCAGGAAGGGACGGGGCGGTAACGCCCGGGCAGAGGCTCCCTTGCTTCCCTCCCTCCCTTCCCCTTTCCTCTCGACCTCCGCCTCGCCGCGCCCGCGCCGGGGCCGCGCCTCGGGGCCGTGCGCGCCACCGCCGGTTCCGCCTCCAGCGCCACCTCCCCCCTGCTGCCGCCATGTTGGATGGTGCGTGTGGGTGTCAAACCCAGCTAGAAGCGGCGGCGGTGGCGGCGGGTGGGTACCGGGATACCCTTCCCCGCTCCTCCCGCACCCAGCGCTAGGTTAGTCCGGGGAGCCGCGAAGAGGGGGGTGGAGGAGGGGTGAAAGGGTTGGCTTGGGTGCGGGAGCGGAGCCGAACGGACGGATCGGCGGCGGAAGAGCCTCCCCCCGCCTTTCCCATCAGCAGCGGGGTGCGGGATGGGCGCGGGAAGGGCCCCCCCCCGGGGCTCCCTCCGGGCTTCTTCCGTGGGGAGGCAGCGGGCCCACCGACCGGTTGCGTGGTGAGGGCGGCGGCTGCTGGGCCGCGGGGTCGAGGCCGGCGGAGCGGGGGCTCTGGGCAGAGTATGTGTGTGTGTAGGACAGCGGGGCAGCCCCGGCGGGGGGCAGGGGTGGCCTTTGTTGTCTCCATTGGGTGAGCAGCAACAGTTACATGGCCATCATGGCAGCCCGGCGGCGAGGCCGCGGGAGCGGGGAGCGCTCCTTAGGGATCCGGCGGGCCGGTGCTGCTGGGGGTGCGTGTGTGTGTGTATGGGGAGGGGGAAAACGATGGCTCCGGTCCTTCGCTTCCCCGGGCTGCGGGCTCCACTGGCAGCAGCAGGAAGGGCTTTGGCCGCCGGGCTCCAGCCCAAAGTTTGGGCCTCGCTCGCTGGGCCGCGTCCCTGGGAGCCACCTGGGCTAGGGCTGCTGCGGGGGATGGCGATGGGTGCCCCAGGGGGGAGGGGGTGACCCTCAGCTCGGGGTCCCTCACTTCGCCTCTGCGGTACCTTCAGTGTGGCGGGGTAGGATTTATTTTAATGTATATAGTAATACTGTCAGTTTGGAAGATATGTAGTAGTGTTTTTAATTATCTTTTAAGGGTTTATTATATGTATATATATAATTTTTTTCCTCAATCTTTATTAATCAATCAATCTGCAATATCCTTGGTGCTGCAGATTGGTCATGGGCAGTCCGTATGCTGTGTTATATTAAGCGTTATTGTTGCTGGGAAATAGATTGAAACAAGAATTATCACAGGCTACCCACAATGGAAGTTTCCAATTTTAAAGCCATCAGCATATTGGTAATGTTTGGGCTGAGTTTTATTTGTCCAAGTGGTATGTAATGCTTTTCCCCCCTCCCCTTTCTTAAGTATGGTATCATCACTGATCTGAAAAGCTAAGTTATATATATATCCTTACATATATATATATATATATATATAAAAAAAAAGGCTAAGTGATTTTAGAATTTACAAAAAACTGAAATTATATTGAAAACTTAACATGAATTTCACACTCTTTCTCAGTCTACTAAGAAGATATATCCTGATTTATTTGCATACACATTTTCATCAGGAGGCCTAACATACTTGTTCAGGTTGTGTGGTGGATGTTATGGACTGTAGAGGCTGCTTTAGGAGTTCAGAATGCAAATCAGGCCACAAGATCGAGTTTTATTAGTCTCCACTGAAATACATGTTTGATGGGAATATGGAACTGTTGCATAATTCCGTTGTGTTGCTGTGTTTTGTACAAGACAAGGGCAGAGAAAATTGGAATGTTAAGGTGTAAAATGTGGGGTGGAAGAATAATTATTTGATTAAAAATATAAATATATTTTAATGATATCTTTAGCAAAATACAACCTATTTAGGAAGTACTTCTGACTATGTTTGTTTTGCCTGATTCTCAGATACATTATTTTCAAACATTCTCATGCCTGTTGCCTTACTGTGAGGAATCAAAAGTTTTGATAGATTTTTCCTTCATGAACTTGAAGGAATGGTAAACTAGCTAGACAGAATTTCAAAGATAATCTTCCATGTATTAAATATTTAACTATGTTATCAAAACCTATCAAGAACAAATTAACCATGAGTATGCATTCCTGAAGACAGATGCTGATAAGGTGAAATTGACTGCAAATTAAGACTTCAGGAAGTTTGACTTAGGGGTGCTGATTGTAACTTCCTTGATGCCATGAAGTCACTATGGGACATCATCCCACTGTGGTGATAGTTCTCTGACACCATGGCTTGGCTTTTACATATCCTGACAAATGAAAATGAGTAACTACCTTTCAGATAGGAAATATGATGAGATACTGGCAGGGTTGACCTCTTGCTTTAGAAGAAAAAAATAATTGTCTGTTCCCTAGGGAGGAGCTAATTAGTGTTGGATAATATTTGGGCAAGAGAAGTCCTCTGTGTGAGTTACCTGGTGGCCCTGTGCTAATAGGAGAGGAGATATCTGAGACTTAGATGGTAATGCTCATGCTGCTTTTCAGGGCCATTATTCCTGCAGTCATTTTTAATGATCAGTTGACAAACATCTGATGTCCAGTGTGAGCAGTGCTGTATAATGCAAAGAGCATAAATGAATTCAGCTTGTAATGGCCACATCATTATTTACATAACTGGTTAATCATGCTAATTTTCTCTTCCAGCTGTCAACCATTTGATTGCTTTAAAAACTTAGAGCTTTTCAGAATCTTGGATCTCTGCAGTGAAATGCCAAAGGCCTAATTTGTTGCTTCATAAAAATGCTGATAGTCTTTCATGATACAGAAATGGGTGTTTTGTTTTTGTGGTCTTTTCTCTTTTTAGTGAAATCATTAAGAGATAATCAGTTTTAGGGGAAGTACATTACAGACTAGCTGGATATTCATGATTTTGCTTTTCTTAGGTCTCATGTGGAGGGTGGGGAAATGGCTATTGGCTTTGTCTGGTGTAGAAAAGAAGTTCCTCTAAAATCTTTATTTAATGTCTGGTACTCAGGAAGCAACTTTCCAGTCTTCCAGTACCATATTTGCAGAGTGCTAAATTGTCCCTTGGGGTCCTGCTAACAGAAAATGAAAGGTGCCTGGTTTGTATGAACCTCTGTAATGTTCTCTTTCCACTTTGCCTTGCTCTGATCTGTGCGGGGAAAGTATTGAAACGTACTAGCATCCTGCTGTCTAAGTGCTTCAAAGAACAGCAGGTTTTTTTGGTGTGTTTCAGTAACCTGGCTGCTCATTAAGAAGACATGAGACACGATAGAGGAGAGCAACATGTATACTGTCCTTGAGAAAAATACCAGCTAGCTGTAGGTGTGGGTCTGCTAGCATTGATACGCTGCACTTTGGTTACATACTAGCATGTGCTGAATAATAGGCCACAAAAAGTCCCAAAGTAATGAGTTGAGGTGGCTGGGACAGGATGGCTTTCCTGTTCTGAGGGGGAAATGAGAATGTTTGGATGTCAGGATAAGTAAATTCAGAGACTGTAAGCTTCAGGATGAAGCTAGAACTGGGTGGTTGTCGCCGTTCAGCCTCTCAGTGTGTGGTGCAGGTGGTAGAAGGCTATAGAAAAGCTGGTATTGCTTATTTATCACTTTGCAAATAGCAGTTTTGGCTTTGGCTTTCACATTTGACACTGGTTTGCTTTTATGACAGTGCTCCAAAGTATTGATTAAAGGCAAAATAATTGTATCAAGCCATTCAAAGGTGTGTTTTGTAGGTAACTAGAGGTTGTGGCTAGGTTTGGAGGAGAAAGTGTCTTCTGTTACTGAGATTTGAGTGCCTTCAAACTGTTGTATGTATCTTGAGAGTTACCCCAAGAAGTTAAATGCTTGTAAATATCTAACAGTGGAGTTTGTATCAATGACTATACTGGTTAGAAGATAAATAGAAGAGCATTTTTTGTTTCCTAGTTGCAGTGTCACTGACAACTGGAGATACCAGAATTTGGTTTGTAATCCACTGGTTTGCATTTTTACTTGGAAATACTGCTTTGAATCACTATGCTTAGTGATCTTTCTTCTGTAAAGATAATTTGTAGCTCAATTTTTCTGCTATTGGTACAAAAATTGAACTTCAAAATTGATTTTTGGTATCAATGTCCTGTGCTGCATTAATTGTTAATAGTGTGTATATCTCTTTTTGTGTGACCCAGGGGCTGGTGGCATAAATGCCTCCAACTAGTGCCTTGAGCTTCTGTTCAAGGTCAGCCTTGGTGTGCTCCCACTCGGGTGCTTGCAGGCAGACCCAACAAATCTGGCTCTTTCCAGGTGGGAAATGTGAGTCCAGTGCCAAGGAGAGCTTGGGCTTGAGCAGGTCCCTGCTGGCAATGAGTGCAGCTGGGTAAAACCAGTCCCAGCCCAGAACTGGCTACAGCTCCACCTTGGAGCTTCCCTTATCTGAGTTTTATGGTAGAGGTGACTGAGTAAAGGTCTAAGGAATCTCAAAGGCACTATGTTTCATTGTCCTGAGGAATACAATCGATTTTTCAAGTGGTAGTTTTTCTCCCAGGGTTAGGAGTAGAGCTCCCTGGGCTACCTGAATGAATTAGGTGAAACTTTTGCATGAGACCTCTGCAGTTTTCTTCCACACTGTTGACTTCTCCTGACTTACCTCCAAGTGCTGTTTTATTAATGCTGTCTACACTTGCTGAGTCTTCTGTCATGTTACTGTAAAATAAATACTAAAGGTACAAAGCATGAAGAGTAGAATAGCTGTGGAGGGTACCCTGAGCTCACATGGAGACATGGTACAACCCTGTCTTTTGTCCTCTGGACTTCATTTTCTCCTCCTCTCTTGCACTTTGCACATGTACACATCTGTTTAATGGCTATTTGAATAGCAGTCCTGGCTCCTCTCTCCAGTCAGGTCAGGTCTGTGTTTTGCCTGTGGCACACCTGCGATCACCTTTAGACCCAGGGTTTTGGTGGCTGATCTTTTTCAAAGCAATTTTCTGGTCTTATCCCTGGCAGTAAAATATTAAGCTGTGAATCATTTGCTGCCTTAGGCTTACAGTGCAGCCCTCAATGAATAGTACTTTTTACAAATGAAGTGATAATTTTTTTGGAAAGTTCAAAGCTGCTTATTAGTTTATGCAGATGCCCTCCACCTTACCTGGAGACGTTTTATGTCCATCCCTCAAGACAGAAATCAGAAGACTAGCTTGCCTTGTTTGTTTTTCCAGTGTAGCAGTAGGTTATGGCCAGCTTTGGGCCCTGTCATTCTAGCAGTGACTACTTTCAGATAAATGGTGGAGCCTGAGGGTTGTGGCTAAAATGCCACCTCTGTCTTGTAGAGATTCAACAGCCAGACATGGATTTACTCTCCCCGCAGTGTAACCCTATAGAGGCTTTCCTGCAGTTCTGAAGATGTCAGTTACCTAATGTAATGTCTTCTAAAATCCAACTGGTAGTTCTCAGGATTAAAGAGAAGCCCAAGCAGAGTCAGCTCTATTCTTTTGCTTGTTGAATCTGTTCTTTTTGGTGGAGGTTTGCCACCAATAAATGCTACAATGTACGTTGAGCTCATGCTAGTTCAAAATGTCAGCATGGGCTACAAAGGTGTTAATGATCTCAGAGGTGATCTTTTACATTTTGTTCTTTTCTCACTGGGAAATTACATGAATTTCTAGCCTTGCCATCAGTGGAGTAGTTTCTGAACCTCTACAAGGGCAATGGTCTTTTTGTAGCTTTGCTAAGAACAAAGACATTTTAAGAATCTTACTAGTGAATTGTGTAATCTTATTACAACTGCTCCGGACTGTTTAAATCACTTCCTTGTACTTAAATCACAATCTGTCACCAGCTAGTTCTTGATTGTAGTTTTTTTGTCAGTTGCAATTTATCCCCCTCCATGTTTTTGTTGTATTTTTTCTTTCCTCCTGATTGTGCAACCCCTAGGTTGGCAAGGAATTGCTTTCTCCAGCAGTTCCGACTGCGTTGGGACTAATCGCATGAGTAATTGCTCGCTGGTGGAGGGGTTGAACAGGTCACAAATAAGACCTTTGTTTGTAGGACCTCCTGGGCAAAACCCCCTAAAATAACTGATCTTTACAGTTCTAATATTCTGTAGGGAAAGGCTAAACAAAGGATTTTTAAAGGTAACTTCCTCTCCAAGATACAAGCACAAGAGAGTCCCTCAGTCATGTTTCCTTGTAGGTTGGAAGTCTCTTCTCAGGAGGCCAGTAGTGTGTTGCTGGCTGGGTGAGCAGGCCCCAAGCAGCACCTTAGTTTTTGTCATTCTCCTGATTTTATTTATTTTTTCTTTCTGTTAGTAGTGAGGATTTCAGCCAAATCTGTTGACCCAGTTGCTGCTGCAGCTGCTTTTCTACTAACTTTCAGCTCTGTTTGGACAGGGATGAGGCTTGTGACAACAGCAGTAAGACATAAATGTTTGATTTAACCCTATGAAATCAGCCAAAATTTAAGATCCTTAATTAATCCTTACCCTTCAGTTCTAAATAGAGCTATTTTAGTGTGCCTGCTTCTTCTCTGATGGATGGTCAAGCAGAATGTTCTCTGTCATGTCATTTATGTAAAGGAAAGCACTTCAATTAGTATTTGAAAAACAGAACTTTAAGTGCTTTAATTATTCAGATAGCTAATTAATCAGTGGAACACTCTACTACCATTTTGTGACATTGCTGGAATGTGACTGGTAGTGTCTGGTTGGAGAGAGAGAGAGCTGTATTGTGTGTTACCAGCAGTATCCAGATCCAGGGAAGATCTGGTGCATCTTTAAAATGCCCCTGCCCAGCTATTTCACCATTCAATAAAAACCTCTGTCTGTGTGACTGTTTGAAAGCATAAGACTCAACATCTGTTATCTAGTGAAATATTTGCCTTCTGAGCCCATACTGGCTTATTGCATGGTTTTATGATTGCTTCTTGTAATACTGTGCTGCTTGCAGTGATTTATTTTTTATTAAGGGCTTGGAATGCTCATTCCTGATGAGAAATGTTACTGTTTATTTGCTGCTCTTGTTGAGCAGAGTTCATGAAGTTAAACTTTGGCTACCAATGTAGGGGTTTGTTTCTCAGAAAGTAAAGATAATGCCTCTGTTGGAATGTTTTTAGATAAAGAGCACAGGTGACAGCAAGTGCTTTTCTTAGAAGTATGCAAGTGCAGATCCCCAATTCATATTTCATGTTGTAATTTTGGTTTTTGAGAATCTCTACAACTTTCTGGTGTCTGTTTTTAAGCAGAAATTTCTCCATGCTCCTCAGAAGGACAGAGGACTCTCCTTGTACCCAACTATAGTTTGCAGCCCATGGCTTTTATACTTCTCCAGCAAATCGAGTGCTTTCTGAAGATTTTAAGAGTTGGTATGTGGGTGAGTCCTCTGCAAGATATTTGTGTTTATATGTTTATTGGTTCTCTTGGGAAGATTTAACAAGGAAGTAAAATCCAGGAATGTTTATGAGTGGTTTTATTTGGTTTTCAGAATTCTTAAATTTGAGAGAAGCTGAAGTATAAAAGCTTGTCCAACAACAAAATCACTCTTAAACTGGTTTACTGCAGAGAAGCACTGAGGTGTATCATCAAAGGATGTGAGGGGTTTTTTTTCAGTCTGCAGAACTTTTTAAGTGTTGCATTTACCATGAACAAATGGCTGACCCCTTTGTGAAACACCCAGACAGACTGAAGTGTCTGGCTTTTTTTTACATTTGACTACCTAGGGAATAATCTCCTTTTGCCTAGCCTGCTGCTTTAAGCACACTCAGTAGTGTAATTGACATTTTGGTGTCTATCTGCCAACTAACAGTGCCTGCATAGATTTCACTTCACAATAATATGAACATATGATGCCTCCAAGAGAGTCTTTACAGCAGCTTTAAGATGGAACGTGTTCTGTAACTGAAGGTGTGTGGTGCATGGTGGCAGGCTGCTGAAATGTTGAAGAGGTGATGAACAGCAGGATAGTTTTGTAGGTTGTCTTCATGATACTGGTTTTAATATGCTTTAGGAGGGGTTTTCTCTTCTGCAGTTTGTGGTGTAAGTCAAGCAAAGTGCCTAAGCATGTGCTTCACTGTCAGCCTGTGAGGGATGTGTTGGCCTGGGACCTGTCATTGACTTTTGGTCAGTGCTGAGCACAGCATGCTAGGTGTTAGCACTGTAGCTTCCCAGGTGTCAGTGCAATAGACATGCTTGAACATCCTGAATGCAGAAGTATTTTTGTTGTGTTTGTGCCGGCACAAAATTGTGTCTGGATGCCTTGGGGCAGAGCCAGATTTTTAATCTCTCTATTTTGTTTTGGGTTTTTTGTCAGCTTGGACAGTGTGTATATATACTATAGGGCCTTTTCCTGGCCCTGGAAATGATGAGTTTTAGTTTTATTTTAAGAAGGGATTTATTTTTCTTATTCAGAAGAAAAATAAACTTTAAAGTAAGAGGAAAGTCTGTGCTTTTTTTTTTTCTTTTTATGCTCATGCTTTATAGAAAGGCCTGAAATAGGTCAGCAAAGCTTCTTTTATGTCTTTTGTCTCACAAATTCAAAGTTTAGAAATTCCACAGTGGAAAGAGGGTAGAGATCTTGAGGTACTGAGTGTAAGAGAAAGGGAGAGACATGCTGGTGAGAGTTGCCTTGGTATTAGCCCAACCTGCTCACAGTGGAACTTTTCCCAGGTAGCAGAACTGGTAAGTGAGAGGTCTGTGAGCATCTGTGTAGATGCATGTCAAGAGAAGAACCCAATCTGTGATGGCAGTGCTGTAGGTAGAGACAAAGCTTTGCAGTTAAAAACACATCCTGTGCCTATCAAGTGTGTGAAAGGGATCCGTCTTGAGATGCCAGGAGGCTTGTGCTTCCATCAAGCTCGACTAGTCTTTTGTCAAAACTCCTGTTTAACTGTTTTAATTTAATATGGTGGCTTTTGCCTTTTCTCCTTTCATGGGAAACCCAGAGTGGAAGAGAATCAAGCCCTGCTTGCTGCTTACATGCTAAAGAGATGCAAAGAAAAGCCCCCTCCTTCCTGGTTGCATCCTTTCTCCTCGTGGGTTTCTACATTGTTTTGATTAAAGTGGTTCTGTTGCCACCTCCCAGCCCAGAGGGCAGGTGAGAGGAAGAAAAAAAAAAAGTCCCTGATTGCAGCTCAGTGATTAACATATCTTTATGAGTGTGTAATGTCAGCATTTCACAGAAAACAAAGTCCCAACAGCTTCACAGAGTATAGGGTTGTCAGGCAAACATCAAAGTGGAAAGCAAAGAGTTTATTTAAAATCTAGCAGAAAGACTTGAAACATTTGTGCTAACCTATGAGAGCTATTAAAAATTAAAAAAAAGCCTTTGAAGCAAAGCATTAAAGATTTAATAGTATTAATTGAATTAGGCCGTGGGAGTTAAGGATATGTAGACACATGTGTGAGTGTATGTACTCTGAGACCTTCCCTGTGTTAAGGGAGCTAAGGTATGGAGGAGTGAGTTCCTTGTGCTTGCTTTACAAAGGCTACCTTAACAAAACCATTTGTATTCTTGGACTTCATTAGAGTAGAAACCATTCTAACTGAAAGTGTAAACAACAGTGGGAGGTACTTACTATAATCTGGAAAACTGCAAGGAAGTAGAGAAGACCAGAGCTGGCATACCTGAACAAGGCAAAACAAGCAGGAGAGTTTCTAGTCTGCACTTTATTTATATTATTAAGTCTGGGGGTTTTTAAAATGTTTTTTAGAAGAATAAATAACCTTTCCTTTTGCTCTTGTGAGAAGAGTAACATAATACTGTTGTACTTCAGAACTCCCTTTACCTTGTGGCTCTGCCTGTATTCTCAGCCACAGGCATGGGGTTTTTTTTGGTAGCTACACTTTCATGTCCCCTCTCTCTATAACTCCCTGAAAGGAGGTTGGAAGGAGGTGAGGGTTGGTCTTTTCTCCCAGGTACCAATGGGTAGGGCAAGACTAAACAGCATCAAGCTGTGCTGGGGGGGAGTGGTGAGTGCTTAGATTGGATAATAGGAAGAATTTCTTCACTGCAAGAGTGGTTAAGCATTGGCCCAGGATACCCAGGACAGTGGTGGAGTCACCATCCCTGGAAGCATTCAATAAACACATAGGTGTGGTGCTTAGGGACTTGTTTGAGTGGTGGCTTGGCAGTGTTAGATCAATGGTTGGACTTGATGATCTTAGAGATCTTTTCCTACCTTAATGATTCTATAATTCCATGTAAGTTCATAATGCATTTCCTCTCAAGACTGGCTGATTTTGGTAGCTTTAATCTCTTCTTACATTAGAACTTATCACTGTTGGGAAAACTTGCTGGAGGAATAAAGTTGTCCTTGCATAGCTTTGTAAAGAGATACATAAAAAAACCAGAGTCAAGTTTGTGGCACTGTAACAGTTCCAGGAGCTTACTGTTGAGAGAGCAGTCTGTGAAGTTTGTTTTTCTTTCTTTCTTACAAACTGAAAACTCAGTTTAAGACTTACCATATTTGACCTGGACATTAACAAGCAGGGAAAAGCCAAGTCCTCATGTCACTTGGAGGAAAATAAGCACTGAAAGCTTTTTGTAAGCGTGCAGGTGGCTTGGCAAAGGAAGCTGATGTCCAGAGGGGAGCAATATCAGCCAGGATTTGATTGGCATGGAAATACTTGTGTGTAGAGACACTACCAACCTCGTCAAGGGGGATAGCAAAATTGAGGGTGATCTTAATGCATTCATGTCTCCTCCTTCAGGAAGATGGTTGCTGACAGTGTGAGGTGGGTTGTTTGAGCTCTTCTTGCTGCAAATGTAGTTCCTAAATGATTCAGCATGATCTGTGCCCACTCATTTTAGCAATATTGATGAATTCATTACCCTTCTGTTAGCTGATGGATGTTAATGGGCTAGAATTTCTTTCTGTGAGTTGGGACTAGATGGAATGCTCTTGAAAAAAAGATGAGAAAATGGAGTGGGTGAGTTTTTCTTGTTCTGTTTATAAACCTAAAGGGAGAGTGTTTTTTAATGAGTTGCAGTTGACAGTGGTTCAAAGAATAATCAACAGCACAGGGATAGCAGGCAGCTGGGGGAGGTACAGATAGTAGTAGTACTACACAGGGGATTTACTTGCATTTTGTTTTCACGTGTCCCAAGCTATAATCAGCTGCTTCAGAAATATCAGAGGCTTGAGTTTTGGATTACACATGGAAGGTATTGTCTTCTACATGTGGACTGCTTAGAGGGTATATGAAGTCTTGAGGACACGTGCAGAATTGCTGGTTGCAGAGTATCAAAGCTAAGAGGGTATAACATGTTCTCTGCAAGAGCCAACTGGGAGAAAATGACCTTTAGTAGTGGAACAGGCACAGATGCTTTTGAGTAACCAGTCTTTGTCATCCTCTTTGTGAAGAGCAGGCTACCTCCCACTCAAATAATTTTCTGTCTAAATAACCAGAATAGATAAAAGAGTAGGTAGAACATTATTGCTGAAGGGGAGATTCAGAAAACTTGAGGAACTGTTACGATGACAGCTGAAAATTTCTGTACATCTGCATGGGAGAATGTGGGATTCACTGGCATCTGGGAGCCAGATCTTTTCTCCCCCTCTAATTCCACAAAAATCAACCAAACAACAGCAGCAGATCTTTGCATGTGTGAATAGGGATGATTCTTATTAGTGCCTGAATGAAGGAATTGGAAAGTTTTAAGAAGCATCATGAGGAAAGATCCTTATATCAAATATGCTGATTTTTTTTTTTTTTTGGGGTGGTCTTTTAGTGGTTCACTTCCATCAAAGACAAAATTAAGAATATAGCTCAAAATCCGGAACAGGGGCGGCACAGAAGTGACTGGCAGTATTTTTGAGTGCTGTTTCATGGTAAGTGTAACTCGGTCTAAATCCAGGCTGCTGATGGCAGGGTGGTTGTGCCCTCTCTAGCTTGCATATGCTTCCTGTCCAGCTGCACTTTTTTGGGTGGAATTGCTTCTCCTGCTGAGGTGGTGCTGCTGGGTATGTTAGACAGCTCTGTTGGGTGGAGAAAAAAGTGGTAGGGTTGTTCAGAAAAGAGTTTGGGAGCTGTGTGGTGTGTATACTGTATGAAAAGCTAAAGGTATGGAGTGGGGAAAGCTGAAGAGCAAGTGTTGCAGGATGGATAGCTAAAACCAGGGTGTAAAGAGGGCAAAGCCAGGATTTTAAGATGTTAGCCAGTTCTGAAAGAGCAGAGGACCAAATTTCCTTCTTTTCTGTGTCTGTCTTTGACATGAAAGAGTTATGAGTGTATTCCTGCTACTAGCAGCTAGGGAGTAAAAGGTGATTTCCCAGAAAAGCCATTGTTTGAAGTTCTTGCACTGTTACCTGCTGAAAGCAAACCCCAAATCTAACCCATCACCTTTAACTTTACCCCTTGGTAAAATGTAACTGTAGATTGCTGTTGAGATGAATGTTACTTCCCTTATTTGTGATGTACTTTAAAGTAATGAAAATGACCTTGGGATTAATTGGTTGGGTGGCCTGACCTGTCAGAAACCTCAGCTATCCATCTGCCCCTTGCCTCCCCTGGCTTGTCCCATCAGCTCACTGAACCGATTCTATCTCGAGATCTGGCGTGTGACGGCAGAGCAGGCAGGAGCAGGACGCAGAGCAGGCAGGAGCAGGACGCAGAGCAGGCAGGAGCAGGACACTGCCTTCAACAGCAGCCCTCAGCCAGCTGAGAATAACATGTAAGGTGAAGCCACATCCTCAGTTCATCTCTCAGCCTGAGTGCTCAACAGTAAAGCCTGGTGTTTACAGGCTGGGTTTTGGCCAAAGCATTCCTGCAGTGGGGTACATAGAGGGTTTTAGGATATATCTTTCCTGCTTTACAGTTTGATAGCAGATTAATTAGTGATGAGCATACAACTGCATGTAGCTTAGATTTGAGGGTTAAAGTAACCTTATGTTCATTGTTACCAGTTGAATTAAGACCATGTGTTGACTTTTAGTATGGTGGCTGTGGGCAATGTCACATGGAGTTTTATATCAGGAATGGGCATTGATGAATATATGTAGGCTAGTAAATCAGTCTCCATTTTCTTTACAGGCTTGTAGTTTGTGCTTGCAGCTAGCACACTTGACCATTTAAACCAAAGAAGATAGTATTTTGGATATATGGACAGATATGGGTTTGTAGATGTTGCAGTGTTCCTCCAACAATCCTTTTCATTAGAAATTCATGCAGTAAAGTAAAAGTATTAGTTAGTCTCTCAGCTTCTATCAGTAGTAACATGGAGAGTTAGATTGTTTTTATTTTCTCCCTAATCTTTGTCATGATGAGCATTTGCCTTTAGCCTACTGAATTGATTAATGTGGTTTCATGTCTGTGGTGTGTAGGTGGGTAGGAGAAACTGCACATGGGAAGGTCTGCTTCATCATAATAAAGTGCAAACTGAATGCAGTTAAGTCATTGGGTAATTGTGAGCAGCAGGTACCTTCCCAAAATATCAAGTCTGATATATGAGCACAGAGATAGATGAATACAGTAGTTCCTGTCAGCTTTGAATTTCAAAAATTGCCATAGTGTAAGAAAACAGTGTGGGTTAGAGAATGTAGCCAACATTTTGTGGTCTTGCAAGCTTTTAGGCTGTGTCATTTGCAGTTCCTCCCGTGTTCCAAGCTCATCTGTCAGAGCTCTGAGCTGTTGGGAGAGAAGATATAATGGCTTCCCTTTGCCAGGTGCCTGTCACTGAGTAAGCAGCCTAAGTGACAAGGCTAGACTTTCCTAATTACTAATAGATTCTAAGACACATCCTCTAGCAAGAATATCAAATGCCTTCTTCCCTTCCAAAGTGAAAATATGGAAGGAGAGAATTGTCTCCTGCTGTCTTCAGTGCAGTTGAAAATGCTCCTCAAATGTACCTGGTAAACTTTTCTTTCAGCTCCTTACCTTTTTGTTAAGGCACACATTGGATGAGTTTTCTTCTCCTACTCTAGTTGTGAGAATAAAAGACAAAGTGCTCTCATTCAAGTAGGTAATCCCCAGAGAATAAATTCCTCCTGAGAGTTTGGGTAGGTATTTTCAGTGCTGTGTTGGATTAATTTGCATGTAGAATTTCTGGTTCAGTGCATAATGCCTTGCCCTTCTCCTGCAGTATTCTGTTACTCATTACACACCCAGCACTTGTTATATTACTAGAGAAAACCAAACTGAGTGTGGTGTACAACACAGGTACTCCTGTCAATGACACTTGCCCCAGCCACAGGAGGAGGAATGTTATTTTTAAAGAGATGTTGTCAAAGCTTGTAATCCTAAAATTAGATCTCCAGTGGAGGTCGGATTTGGATCTGTTGCAGTGATCTGCCTGGCTCTAACAGGGGCTGTCCCCTTTCCCAGCACTGGAGAGCGTGTTTGCAGCTGCTTCCCACACTGTCAGCTCCAGCTACAAAGTCAAACCTAACTGGGAATGTCAGAGCACCAGCAGCTCTGCCTTGGTGGGTCCTGAAGTACAGTGGCCAGGTAGAGCTGTGAGATGCACGTTAGGTTCCTGCTCCTTTCTGTAGACTCAATAATGAGATAAGCTCTCAGTGAGCTTAAATACTGCCTTGATGATTGAAGTAAACACTTAGTAAGAAAAAGTGTTACAGAGAAAACTCGAATTTGTGTCTGTAAATCAATTTTATGCCTAAGTGGGCCATACAAGCAGGGGTTAGTTGTTCCTTTTGAGTCTGAGGTGTGACTGTAAAAATCAGTGTTAGAATCTACCCTTGGGATTCATGAATATGCATCAATTAGAATTATCTTTCAGCATTAACTCTTTATTTAAAGAAATAATTTGGCCACCTGCTGTCTGTGAAAGCTGACCTTGTTCTCTCATTTGTAAGAGGGAGTGGAAAGGTTCCAAAACTTTAATTTTGAACCATTTCCTCTTCTCAGAAATTACACTGAAGAAGACAAGCATTTAAGCTGTGAAAAATGGAAATCAAACGTTTCTTCTGGAACTAACCCTGTTCTTCAAACCCTTTGCCAGTCTGTATTTGTAACTCATTTCCTAAATAATTTTGAAGGTTGAGGAAGGGCATTGATGGTAATTTCAGTGTCTTCATTTTACTGTTTTATTCCCATGAATTGCTGTTTTCTCTGCAGTGCAATAGCAAGAGAGAGCTAATAAGTGTGCTACTTGTTGGCTTTTATGTATAGTGCCAAGCTTCCTTGCTTCTCTTAGTACTCCTCTCCAAGTGACCACAATGTACAGTTGCTCCTCTTCCTGTTTGGTTTTGGGAACAGTGTTTGTTTTGCAGGAGGATATTATACCCTAGGCAGTATACTGATATCCTCTGGTCATCCAGTGGTTCTGTAAGAATTATTTATGAGTAGGGGAAAAAAAGAAATGTCAAAAGGAATTAACTAAGTCTGACAATTTCTCTGGCAGTGTGGGATCCACTATATGAAAAATGACTTTGGATTATTATATTCCTGAATGCTAAAGAAAAGCTCAGTTTTTTTGTCAGGGAGTTTTGGCTGCTGCTTCTTGTGGAGAGTGAGGCTTCCTGAAAACACAGTTGGGTTTGGATTTGTACACATACTGAGCTACCACTAGAAAACCAGGATGTGAGTTTACAGTGTCAGGCAATGGGAATCTTTTTTCCTTTGCCATAAATAGAAGCTGACACTGTTGGGATTGGGGTTGTATTTGAGTGTGTGCTTATTGCTCTGTGCAGGTGTGGTGTCGGTGTCTTGTCTGTCTGGGAGAGCTGCTTCCTTAGTCAGCATCTGGCAACGCTCTCCTCTTAGCCTGATTCTTTGCAAACTGGCAAGAAACACTTTCCAGGCCCTGGCTTCTCCAGCTGATTCTGGAATACAGATCTCCAAGGATGCCTTCCTCTCATTCCACCCTGACAACAAGGAGAGCAGCTCTCCAGCTATTTGAACCTTTGAGAGGCACACGCTTTGGCTTTGGGATACTTTGGAACTTCTAATAGCAATGGCTTCAGCGCGTCTTGAGTAGGAGAGGCTCTTGTTGGGTATTTAAGGCTTCTGGTTGACAACTGGCTGAACATGAGCCAGCAGTGTGCCCAGGTGGCCAAGAAAGCCAACACCATCCTGGCTTGGATCAGCAGTAGTGTGGCCAGCAAGGATAGGGCAGTTATCTTTCTCCTGTACTTGGCAGTGGTGAGGCTGCATCTTGAATCCTGAGTTCAGCTTTGGGCCCGTCACTCCGAAAAGGACACTGAGATGCTGGAACATGTCCAAAGAAAGACAACAAAGCTGGTGAAGGGTCTAGAGCACAAGTGTTGTGAGGAGCAGCTGAGGGAACTGGGGTTGGTTAGTCTGGAGAAGAGGAGGCTCAGGGGAGACCTTCTCACTCTCTCTGAAAGGAATTTGGAAGGAGATGGGGGCTGGTCTCTTCTTCCAGGTAACTAGCAACAGGAGAAGAAGAAACAGCCTCAAGTTGCATTGGGGGAGGTTTGGGTTGGACATTAGGAACAACTTAATCTCCAAAAGTGTTGTGAAGCCCTGGCCCATGCTGCCTAGGGCAATGATGGAGTCACCATCCTGGAGGGGTTCAAAAAATGTCTAGATATGGAGGGACATGGTTTAGTGGTGACTTGGAAGTGTTAAGTTAATGGTTGGATTTGATCATCTTAGAGGTCTTGTCCAACCTTAATGATTCTGTGATTCTGTATTTCACTTACATTCCTTTGAAATGATGGAGTGCAAATACCCTGGATGGTCGTGTTCAGATCTCTTGGTTCTGAAGGTGTCCCATGTCCTGCAATAGCCCACCTGTGCTTCCAGTATTGCAGCAGGCCAGTACTGGTCCCTCAGCTGCCATCAGAGCTGCTGAGGACTGTCCTGTGGTCTGAGTAAGGGAACCTGCTTGAGCTGTTTGAGTGTATTTTCTAGTGATGGCCAGAAAAATCTTTGTGGAATTCCATTGTGAAACTTTGGATGAAAACTTGGAGTTATTTTTTCCATGTATTTCATGAAGAGAAGGATATTTTTAGGTAGAATTGAGGGATGTCTGAATCACAGGATGACTTAATAACTGTTTACAAACCCCACACTTTTCCTGCGTGTTACTTACCATAAATGTCTAATCTAACTTACAGATGTTGTTTATAATGCTGTTCATTAAAATTTTATGCAGATTGCTGGTGAAAGTATGTTTAATATTAAATTTTCACACTTTTTATTGCCCACTGGTATGAAGAGCTTTTCATATCTTTGTGGTCCATACTTAACTGCCTGTGTCTGTGTTTACCTTCAGGGTGGTTACGAAGAGCATTTTATCAGTGCAGACAAACCCTGGTTTGAGTTTTACATTCCAGAGATCTGAATGGATTCTGCTGAAAGCCTGTAGATAGATGGGTTTGTGTGGCTGGTTCTTTGAAGTAAGTTTATTAAGGACTTTGTGGCTTGGCCTCATTTCTTTGTTAGTCTTAGTAAATTAAAGATGGTTTCCTCATGTCGATTTGATTTAGTGAATTTAACCTCTGGTGAGACACAGCTGTGGAGAAGTTCAGTCAAGAATTCCTTCTCTCTGCCCATTGTATCTAGAAAAGCACCATGAGGGTTCATTGGGGTTGTGTGTGAGATCAAACTGTTGGAATAGGAAGAAGGAAAAGGGGTCTTCCCCTCAGGGTGACCCTTGGTAGCACAGGCAAGCTTCAGCTCACCTACAGAGTTGTGTTTCCTTTTCTGTATGTTGATGATGATGATGAGATGAGAAGCTGCTTATAAAGCAGAGAAGATGGCTTGTAGGAAGGAAGAGAAGATGAGGAAGGCTCACCTGAAGTGAAGACGACTAGCAACTCCCTCTTCCCCTCTCTGTTGAACCTCATAAAGAAATCTCTTCAGGCCAATAGCCTTTCCCCCCTTATTATCAAGAAACAGCAGCTTTAATCAACTAGTTTTACTTTCTGCTTTCTTTGCAACTGTGCTGTTCAAAAGGCAAACTCAAAATTTGTGCTGAATTTGCAAGTGCATTGTACAGTCCTGTGGTTTGTTGTGAGAAGTTCATTCACTGAGGTCTCTGGAAAAAAGAAAATCTAAACTTGCCGTGAAAGTATTTGATCATGCATTAGAAATGGTTTCTCACTTCCATGCAGTAGGGGTAGTTGGCTTTTTGATCTCTTAGATCACAAGATAAGCTGTTAGGGTGCTCCAAGACCTGTAATAATCAAATAAAATGCTTCCTTTGTCTGGTGTGCAAGCAGAGAGTTGGTAAAGCAGGTACTGAAAGGCATGCAGAGGATTAGTGCTACTGCCAAAATAGTTATCTTGAATATTGGTACAATTAGATTGAGGGGGGTGAAAGGTCCCATCTTCTTATCCTTTGTGGTTTGAATGGAGTAAAATGTTTAGAATAAATGTTTTCAGTGGTTTAAAAGTAGAATAGGATTAGAAACCATGGCTTTCCATCAAGAAAAGGAAAACTAGGCATTAATGTGATTCCCATTAAATGCCTTTGTTTTCCTGAATCAAAGAGAGGAAGATAAAGAATCCTGCCAGATTGATGGCTTTCAAGTCTGCTACAGGATAACAAGTGAAATCTTTAGTTTTCTGGAAGAGTGAGAAATGCTCATTTCTTTAATCCATTGTGTTTTCTTCTTGCAAAGCTTCCAGTTTGGGGAATAGAGCTGCCCTAAGTTAGGCCTCCTGCATGTGTATGTACTCCAAGCTCACTTGCTTTTGGGGTGTAGCTTTGGTAATTCAGCTAGTAAACCTGTTTCCCAAATACCTGTATATAAAATGCCATACCACAGGAAGTTTCATCTGAACATAAAGAAAAACTTCTCCTGGGAGGGTGCCAGAGCCCTGGCCCAGGCTACCCAGAGAGGTTGTGGAGTCTCCTTCTCTGGAGAGATTCCAAAGCCACCTGGAGGTGATGCTGGACAACCTGCTCTGGGTGACCCTGCCTTAGCAGGAGGGGGTTGGTTTAGGTCCAACTCCAGAGGTTCCTACCAAACCCCCACTATGCTTGGATTCTGGGATTTCTGCACTGGGTGAAGCTCTGATCTTTATTCTGCTTCTTGCCTGCACTTTACAGTAAAACCACAAATATTTTTCCTTCATTTAGATACAGCCCATATGGAGAGCACAGCAGAATCTTGGGTCCTGCTGCTCTTTGGTTAGGTGGTTCTTTGAAACTAAGTGCATGGGTTCCTAGTGTGTGTGATTTCAGAGACCTGTTGATTGGTTTTACTGTGCTGTTGTGTAATTGCAAGATTTGATGCAAGAGAGAGAAAGGGGAAGTGGTTGAAGGGTTGGGAGGCCACTGGCTTTGGTGCTGGCTTACAGTTAGCTTTGGGTGGCATGTGATAGTATTCCTTGACTGTCCATGTGCCTGCTTGTGTTGGGTTTATGATTAATTCTTGAGGTATTTATTTCATTGGCCAAAGTTGGTGTGGCTTAGGACTAGGAGGTGTTCCCATGTCCTATAAAAGTTACCTTTCCAAATATTGTGTGGTGTTGAAAATGATTTTTTCCAAAGCTTGTAAAGCTGTAACAAGTCATAAAAACTTTGTCTTGGGTGGGGGAAGTGCAGGTAAGTGAGGCACTGGCTTGTACAGCATACTTTACCAAGTTATTTTGGTAAGGCCTTTCATTCCTGTCCTTGAAAGAAACAAAACTCTTCTAAACCAAGAATGTTTTTCATAGATTTACATAGTTAAAAGGCAGGAAATGGAGTTAGGAGTAAAGGGTTGGTTCTCACAGGGAAGGGTTGCTCCCAGTGAAGCATCCTGCCAGAGATCTGTGGCTGTTCTTGCAAATGCTTCCTTTTCCAGATCATTTCTAACTAATAAGGTGGCCAAATTGAACCAAATTAGTCAAATTTGAAGTGAATCTTCAACTGAAAGGAAGGATGAAAGGTTGAGACCTGCTGAGTGGTGAATGGGAGGTGAAATAGCCTCAGTTTATTTGCAGAGGGAGAAGAAATGCCCTTGGTTCCATGTGCAAGAGTAGTGACCTAGCTGCCAAATGGAAGAGAGACTTTTGGAAAGGATTTGGTAAAGAATGGGAAATCCTGAGCAGTAAATAACTATGTTGTGACACAGTTTGTAACAATAAACTTTTGTTACTGCCAGCTCTGAAATACAGAGTATTTGGGACTGTGTATATCTCAAGCAATGGAAGTGTAATACATGCATGGAAAGACAGCAGGGATGATGTCTCTTCATCAGATGTGGAGCAGCTTCTAAATAAAGGGACTGAATTTCAGGAGATCCTCAGTTCAGAAGGAGATTCTGTAAAATCATGAGTGGCAGAAAGAAGCTGAAGGTGACTTTTTCTTTCTTAAAAAGCATGTCTGTGGCTTGGGGCATAAATGTCTGAGTTTCAAATGAGCTGGAGTACTTGTGTTTGGTGTGGTCACTGCACTGTGGTTTTGTGCTCACTGAGGATGAAACAGGAAATGGCTTCAAAGTGGTTTCAAAAAAGGGGTTGGTGGACACAGTGTGCCTATTGCTGGCTGTAGAACCTCCACCACAGGTTGCATCTAAGGTGCCAAAGCTGCTGATAATATAAGGCAAGGGAATATATATGTTTTCTCATAGTCTTTGCATGAATTTTTGTGTCTGAGGCTGTTAGGCTTGGTGGGCTTTTTATTGAACTGGTTCAGGAGGTTTTGCAGTTCATGGGTTTGACTTTTCATGTCATTTACTGCTTTTGTGGTTGAGTGACAAGCCTCAGCCCTTCAAGGGGGGTTGCTTTCTTCTGTTCTGGGATCCATGTCACCAGTATAATTGTGTTCAGGTTGAAGTTGGCACTTGTATCCTCTACTGGCTCTAGTTTTACCAGCTGAAGGAGTTACTGCCTGCAGCCTGCTCTTAGTTCTTTGTGATCATTTTTCTACCTACCAGATGCTGCCACCTCCTTAGATAACTTGTTTCAGCTTTTTCAGTGAACTTGCCTTAATCTGTAATTGACAGAGGAAACGGTTTAGGTTAAATAAGGGAGGGGAGTGTTGGAGTGTTAATTTATTGGTGTCTCCCCTTTTGAGAGTAATGCATTAGAGGGTGATCATGAGAGGAGGTGGCCCAGCAGATTTGTGCAATCCCCAAATCCACCATTCTGGGGGTTGAAAGGGATCTCTGGGGATCATCTAGTCTAACCTCCCTGCTAAAGCAGAGCTACC
Organism: Galbula dea; assembly: GCA_013399015.1. Classification (NCBI taxonomy): domain Eukaryota; kingdom Metazoa; phylum Chordata; class Aves; order Piciformes; family Galbulidae; genus Galbula; species Galbula dea. The sequence goes on from VWZX01007609.1 coordinate 245,891, forward strand.
CAGAGCAGGTTGCATAGAATTGTCCAGGTGGGGTTGGAAGAGAAGACTTCTGCAGAGAAGGAGACTCCACAACCTCTCTGGGCAGCCTGGGCCAGGGCTCTGACACTCTCACAGCAAAGAAATTTTTTTTCCTGTTCAGATGGAACTTCCTGGCTTCCAGTTTGTGCCCAGTGCCCCTTGGCCTGTCCCTGGGCACCACTGAGCAGAGTCTGGCCCCAGCCTCTTGATCTCTGCCCTTTACAGTGTTAATGTCTGGAGTGAAGCAGAAGTTGTGAGCACCTGGGAATGTTGCTATAGGGTCAGCCTTTCCAAATTCTGGGTATATAATGCACAAACCTGTGTGTACTCCAGGAAATGTGTCTCTCTCTATTCCTTTTCCTACCAGCCATCAGACAACAGATTGATATTCTTCTACAGCTTGTTTTAAATCTTGGGGAGGACACCAGGATGATGCAGGTTACCCAAAGTTTAGTGTTGATCTCATTTAAATTAATTTTCCATGATGTCATGATTATAGTTTTTTTTATTCTACAAAAAATTAACTTTAGTGGAACAAGATGAAATAACAGTAACTCCTTGGAGGTGTTCTGTGGTAGTTTAACTTGCCCAGAATGGTTTTCTAGGAAGGATTTATGCCTTTTTTTGTTGGGAAAGTCATCACAAAGCTGGTGTTTTCCAAGTTGACACCTACTTCTGCTTTCATTCTAAGTGGTGCTGTAGTAGTGTGAAGTGTCATAACAATGTTAGGCTTGAGATCTGTGCTTTACTTTCCTCCCCTGCCTTTTTTAAGGGAGGCTGTTGGTGCTTCCTAGTGTTTGGAGAAGTGCTATTAGAGGACATCTCGAATGTGCAAGCTGTAGTAATGTGGTGAGTTCCCTTAAAGAATCAGTGCTTCATGCCACTGGTGAATATCAAGGGCTGTTATAACTCCATTAATGTAATAGCAAAATCTGCCAGTTTACTCAGGTGATGTATTCTAAAGCTTAACAGACCTCTGTGTACTTGAAACAGTGACCTTAAAGAAATAACTGAAACAGCTTTCCAGCTCCAGAGCTTGTCCTTGTGTTGTCTTGTCAGTCATTTTGGGTTTACAAGTCCATTTTCATATAATTAAATATTATTCTGTGCTGTGTGAAAGGCACACAGAGCAGAAGCTGTGGATCTGATGAGTGTTGTCAAATGCACAAGTAAATGCATCTGAAGGGGGGAAAAAAAATTCCTCTCTAATCAGCTTAGCATTAAAGGTCACCTTGAGTTGGGAGTGCATTGTTGTGGTGCTCAGGTCTCTTCCCTGGGTCTCAACTGAAGGCAGAACACTGGTTAAGATCTCTGCCCTCAGACTGAGAATTGAGTGTCCTTTAAACTTCCCTGAGGTTTCAGAAATAGCTTGGTCAGTGTTTAGGAAGTTTCCTTCTTCTCTCAGTAGGCAGGTCCTAAGGAATGGTAGCAGACTGTGGTTGTCAGTGGTTCGAGGGAAGCTAATGGGTGCCAAGCATGGAATTTCTGGTGTACTTTTGTCTCAACTCTGCAAGCTAGCATTGTCAGTTTAGTAATGAAAGATCCTAGGGAGGTTTCACCTTGTGGGAAACTAAATCCCTAAGTTGTTTCATGGACTTTGTTTCTGTTTTGCTTATGACATTTTGCATTCGCATCAGCGTGGATCTCTCCTTGCCTTTGTCTTGTTCAGCAGTTCAGGGGTTTTGTCTTCAGTGTTTAGTATGACTTGTGAGAAGAGCAAATTGTTTTCAAACTCAGATGTTCTGAGGAAATTCATTGTCCAACCAAGTTTCTCCAAAGCATGTGTGCTTGCTTTCCATGTAGGACTAACTAAAGACACACCTAACCTCCTTGTTCTCTTTCCTTACTCAGGTCATGATTTTGGTTTTCTCGTGTCGCTCTCTTGAAGAGAGGAAATGATTGTAGTGAAACGTCTTACAGACACGCCACTGATCCAGAGCCCTGGCAGCTCAGCAAGGTCCCTAGAAGAGCAGATCTAGCCCTGTACTGTTTGTCTTCTGCAATCTGTCCTCTTCCAAAGGGAAATAAAGATGACGACTTCGTCTATTAGGCGGCAGATGAAGAACATTGTGAACAATTACTCCGAGGCCGAAATAAAAGTTCGGGAAGCGACCTCGAATGATCCCTGGGGTCCCTCCAGTTCCTTAATGACTGAAATAGCAGATCTGACTTACAATGTGGTGGCCTTTTCTGAAATCATGAGCATGATCTGGAAACGCCTCAATGACCACGGCAAGAACTGGCGACACGTCTACAAGGCCCTGACTCTCTTAGATTACCTGATTAAAACTGGCTCGGAGAGGGTGGCACAGCAGTGTAAAGAGAATATTTTTGCTATCCAGACATTGAAAGATTTTCAGTATATTGATCGAGATGGTAAAGACCAAGGCATCAATGTGAGGGAGAAATCCAAGCAGCTGGTGTCTCTTCTGAAGGATGATGAGCGACTGAAGACAGAGAGGGCCCAAGCCCTGAAGACCAAAGAACGCATGGCTCAGGTGGCCACAGGAGTGGGTAGCAATCAGATCACCTTTGGCCGAGGCTCCAGTCAGCCAAACCTATCCACCAGCTACTCAGAGCAAGAATATGGGAAGTCTGGAGGATCCCCAGCATCTTACCATGGCTGTAAGTACAAACCACACACACATGAAAGAAGTTTCTCTTCCTTTTCTGTTGAGAGAGTTTGTGTTCTGGGTTCCTGTTAGAGGCGGGAGTAAATGGTGCCTGCCAGGAGGATTAAAGTGCTGACTGCAAGGGTTTTTTTGCAATGGCTGAGTCTTTGCAGGTCTGCTTCGTGGCACTAATGTCTTTTCTTCTGCCTGATTAAATGTTTGTTTTGAAGAGGATGTGTGTATTGACATAAATCAATTTATAAAGCAGTTGTTTACTGTCAATTCCCAAAGGTAGCATTGTCAAGCTGCTTTTGTGAACATGTTCCAGCATTTGATGTGATAGGCTCCAACCTCAGTAGTGAGATTGTGAATAGATTTGTTTTGTTTGTTTGTTTGTTTCTAGTTTTAAAATCCTAGAATCATGGAATTATTGAGGTTGGAGAATACCTCTAAGTTGATAAAGTTCAAACATTAATCTAACACTGCCAGGTCACCACTAAACCATGTCCCTCAGCACCAGCTCTACATGTTTTTTGAACACTTGCAGAGATGGTGACTCCACCACTGCCCTGGGCAGCGTGGGCCAGGCCTTGACAACCCTTTCAGGGAAGACATTGTTCCTAATATCCAACCTAAACCTCCCTTGCTACAACTGAGGCTATTTCCTCTCATCCTTTTGCTTATTACCTGGGAGACAAGACTGATCCCCATGTTGCTTCAACCTCCTTTCAGGGAGTTGCAGAAAGTGAGAAGGTCTCCCCTGAGCTTCCTTTTCTCCAGACTAACCAACCCCAGGTCCCTCAGCTGCTCCTCACAACACTTGTGCCTTAGACCCTTCACCACCTTCTTCATTGCCTCTCTCTGGATGCAGTCCAGCACCTCAATGTCCTTTTTGAAATGAGAGGAGAAGGAGTGCTTGAACATTTTTTGTTGAATTCTTTTTGTTAAGTGTAATCCAAGAGAAAACTAGAAATGCAGAGTATTTCCTGGATCATTTTGTTACTTCCTTTATGCTGCTGCTATTTCACTTTGGGAAGAGTAGTGCTATTTGATTTCCTTTACTGCTTGCTCAGCAGTTCTTAGACTAGTAATGCTTAGAATGTGTTTGTTTCTACTGTCAGCATCTGGTATGCAAGTATCAGTGCTAAATAATGTATTTCATTCTTAAAATAATACACTGGTATGGGAAGAATGGATTCTTTGTGCCACTGCTTGGGGGATCTCCCTGCCACGTTAGGAAGAGGCCTGATTTGGCACTAAATCCTTCTTAATATAAGTAATGATCTGATGAAAGCTGCTTTGGCTGGAATGTCAGTGGTTGTGGTCCAATTCTGAAGGAAAATCTTTTCATTCAATGAGTGCTTATAGCATCTGGAGGACTGTAACTGAGCCAGTGTGGGGAATCAATGGAGCATCACTTTGAAGAATCTGAAGTTTGTCATGTCCTGTCCCCTAAAGTGCTTCTGAAATGATAAATAGGAGAATGGTGTCAGTACCCCTGACATGGATGGACATTTTATGTGGAAGGCAGTAGGAGGTAGCAGGATGTATCAAGCTAGGATGAAGAAAATCTCTGTCCATTTAATGCTATGGAGAAGAGCAGGATTTTTTTTTCTCTCCAAAGGAAATATTTTTAGACTCCCAGCATGGTTGGGGTTGGAAGGGACCTCTGGAGAAAATCTAGTCCAACAACTCTGCTAAAGCAGGGTCTCCCACAGCAGCTGGCCCAGGATCACATCCAGGTGGCTTTGGAAACTCTCCAGAGGAGCAGACTCCACAACCTCTCTGGGCAGCCTGGGCCAGGGCTCCAACACCTTCCCAGTAAACAAGGTTCTCCTCCTGCTCAGGTGGAACCTCCTGGGTTGCAGTTTGTCCCCAGTGCCCCTTGGCCTGTCCCTGGGCACCACTGAGCAGAGTCTGGCCCCAGCCTCTTGCCTCCAGCCTTTAGCCCTTGCTCAGCTCCCCTCTGGGGCTGCTCTTCTTCAGGCTAAGCAGCCCCAGGGCTCTCAGGCTTTCCTCCTGCCAGAGATGCTCCAGTGCCCTCAGCATTTTGGTAGCCTCTGCTGGGCTCTCTCCAGCAGTTCCTTGTCTCTCTTGAGCTGGGGAGCCCAGAACTGGACCCAGTACTCCTGATGCAGCTTCACTAAGGCAGAGTAGAGGGAGAGGAGAACCACCCTTGACCTGCTGGTCACACTGTTAAAGCACCCCAGGAGACCATTGACCTTCTTGGCCACAAGGGTGCCTTGGTGGCTCATGGGGAACTTGTTTTAGGATGTAGGGTTCCAAAAAGTTACATGAAGGGTTTCCAGGGATGAGAATTTTTGTCTCTTAACTAGCAGTGAAATAACAGCCAGCTTAGTTTGTCTATCATAACCATACTTCAGCATTGATTCATTTTTGTTATCACAACAGTAACTTTTTCCTTTTAAGCTCTGTAGATCTCTGTTGACCACAGTAAAAATGCATAATTTAGGAGGTAACTTAATATTCTTGTTTTTAACTTATGCTGCTGGACTGCAGTAGTAGTCCCTCAGGTCTGATGAGCACACCTTTGGTCTGTTCCACAGGGTTATTTCTTCACCAGCTCTTAACTTTAATTAGTGCATGGAACTATTTTTTGTCATGTTAAATGCTACCAGAGGCTTCTAAGTAGTCCTCCCAGCAAGGCTTGAGCAATGCAGGGTGTGTTTCAGAGTTGTTCCTTGGGCACTTGAAGAATTTTGATGGAGGTCAAGAAGCAGGTTTGGTTGTTCTTTTAGTGTAGAGTGTTGATTTACTGGCTGCTCTCTTTTGCCTGTGTATGCCTTTGCTGTGTATCTCTATTTGCAGGGTTGCTTTTGAGGTAATGATTTCTTAATCTTTTTCTTTCTCCTCCCCCATAAGCATTTACCTAAGAAGCTTTAGAAATCTCAAGCTTTCCTCCCCCCCCTCCTTGAGGTTCTTCCTCTGTTGTTGACTCTCCTGGACTTAACTTTATCTAGCAGCAAAACTGCAGATGGTTGTTAGTTTTTCTGATTGGTATCTTTTGAAGTTTTAGGATGTTTCTTGGATGGTTTAGTCCAGTCTAGCAAAGTCACCCAGCCCCTCACAAAACAGCTGTGCTGAGTGCTTCTGGGAATGGCAAACTTTGTGCAGAGCTTTGTCCTTTAGCCTAGGAAATGAGGAAGGAGTTTCTCATCAAAATGCAGACATTTAATCTGTTACATAAATGTAGGGTTATTTGTGTGCCTTCTAAATTTAATGGGAAAGATGCTTTTCATTATTTAAAGTGAAAGAGATTGCATCCATCATGTTTTCTTTTAGTCTAGAGCTAAGCCCTTCTTCTCTTCTGAAAATATGGAGTCAGTAAACTATGGCAAAGGAATTAAGTTATGCCTGGCTCTTGGGAACCACTGTCTTTGTAACAGTTCTGTGGTGCAGTTGCTGGGCTGTGTATTCTGGTAGAATTGTCTTTCATTCCTCTGAGCCTTTGAAGAGGGAGATCAGAGGCATTTAGATTTGCAATCTATAGCATGAGATTTGCCTATTAAAAATGTACCTCCAGTCACTTTGCTAAATATTTAGCATGTCTTATTACCATGCCAATGGAAACAGAGTTTGGGAGAGTGCAGCAGCCTTTTTACCATCAGAGCTAACTGAAATGTTTCCTCTCTCTGTGTTTTGAGATGAGTGGGTTTTACTTTTGTTCTTTGCTAGATGCAATGGATGAGGACTGCAGAAAGGCATGAAAAGGTTGTATTTGGCTGTAAAACCTCCTCCTCGTTTTGGATACTTTCTTGCAGAAGAAAGGAAGCCTGAGCTGACTGACAGAGCTTAATAGCTTCTCCAGGGCAGATCACTAGGGGAACAAGGAACTTCCAGCAGATAATGTGTCTGGATTGTGTGTGAGGGATCTCTTCCCCCTTCTGTCAGTTACTGAAAGTGCAATACTGGCTAAGTCAGTGGACCCTTGTTTGTTCAGTTCCTTCAGGATGTTGAATGAGCTGCACTCTGCAGCATCCACTGTCAACACTGCAGTGCTCAAGCAACTGCTCTTCTCTGGCTGCTGAAGCATGTGTATAGGCTTGGATCTGACAGTGCTTGGAAGAAAGCTCTTGAACCAGAGAGGTTTTTATTGTAGAGTTGCTGATGTTTGTCCCAGATTGATCCTTTATGATAATATAAAAGCAGTATTGATAGTCTGTGTAGTGTGAGAGAGTTCAAGATTGGAAAAGGATCTCTTTAACTGGTGTACCATCATCCCTCACTGCTGCAGGCAAGCCACATTGGCAAATAAGGCCATTTTCCCCTGCTTGCTTGCAGATATTTTCATCTCTAACAGTCCTCTGGAAAGTGAAATGGTGAAGCATGATGGTTTTTAATAAAACACTTTCCCAAAAGCTTTGCCTTAATGACTCTGTTGGCCCTGAAGATCTCTGTGCTGCAAAGCTTGTATAGTTCTGGTGAGGATGTTCTGACATGTGACTATTACTGACTGTTGATGGAACCATTTGTTCAAGGATGAGTATGTTTCTGCTATCTAGTCTTAGAATCTGTATGTGAGAGCCAAGAGAGATATTGGAAAGCTAAAAGCAAATATAAAGCTCCTCCCAACCTCCTTTTGTCACCAATTTCTGACATACTGGGGACAATTGGCTATCTTCCAGCTTTAAGCTAGGGGCTATTAATGTTCAGACTAGGAACTGTTAAATATTCTGTGACAAAATACATGAAAGATTTTATTTCTTTTGGAAATACATAAATTGTATGGAGCTGCATGGAATCAGGGAATCATGGAATTGTCAGAGTTAGAAGGGACCTTAAAGATCATCTAGTTCCAACCCCCCTGCCTGCCAGGGACACCTCCACTAGGTCAGGGGTGCCCAAAGTCCCATCCAGCCTGGCCTTAAAAGCTTCCAGGGATGGAGCTTCCACAGCCTCTCTGGGCAACCTGCTCCAGGGTCTCCCCACCCTGACAGTGAAGAACTGCTTCCTAATGTCTAATCTGAATCTCCCCTCCTCTAGTTTGCATCCAAAATGCTGATCTTCTCTCTGTACTGCCTTCATCTTTAAACCCCAGTTTGCTGAATCCTCCCTTTTTAAAGAGACCCAATCCTATTACACCTCAGCCAGGACCTACCTGTGTTATTTTTGGTTGTACACCTGTCCTTTCCTTTGGCCATCTGCTGCCTTGGGTGTGGGTTGCCCTCAGAGAGGTTGGCAGAGCAGGGCTTGTGTGTGTTTTAATGTCCTGATTTCACTGACACAAGTGCAGCAGCATAGGGAAAATGCAGTGTGCACAGTGTGACCTGATTTGAGAGGAGCACTTTGCCTGGAGGTGGTTGCTTGGCTCCAAAAGCAGATTCATTAGCCATGCAGCCTGCTTGAGAGAAGATAGGTGAAAGGTGAACTGGAAAGGGCTTTGAGGGATTTGTGAAATGCCAAGGCTGTTAACCTTACCTGCAAAGATTTGGGGAGCAGTTTTCTTTAGCTGAATGAAATCACAAGGTTTGATACTTCAGTGATTATTCACATTCATTTGACTAGAGTAGGTTTGTGAAGTGTCAGCAGGTTTGTGTGCACTCATCTGTTTCAGCCTTGGCTCCCCTTTTTGCTTGAAGCAGAAAATAATTCAGAGGAATTAGTGATCTGAGTGTGACACTGTAGGAAATTCAGAATGCTCCTGGGTTTAAAGGGTTTTCTGTAATCTGCTCTGCATCTCTGCAGGGTGGAATACATCTCTGGCCTTCCACCTTAGTTAGGGAATCATAGAATCCCAGCATGGTTGGGGTTGGAAGGGACCTCTGGGGGATCATCCAGTCCAATCTCTCTGCTAAAGCAGGGTCACCCACAGCAGCTTGCCCAGGATCACCTCCAGGTGGCTTTGGAACCTCTCCAGAGAAGGAGACTCCACAACCTCTCTGGGCAGCCTGGGCCAGGGCTCTGGCACCCTCACAGGAAAGAATATATGGCATATTTCTGTAGTTTGAGGTAAACTCCTGTGTTACCTGTTAGATGTGACTTGAACACTGATTTAATCCTCTCATCATGCTTTTATTGTGCTCTGAGTAAAGGTGGGAGATGCCTTTGGTGTAACCAAGCTTCTAGAGTTGTGATAAATGATCTAAGTATGTCTGTTGAGATGAGTGTAGGGATCACCTGGGAGAGGAGAAATGTTCTTTAACCAAAGCAAGCCTTAAAGAGTTGTTTGGTATTAAATGAATTTCAGAAGTCTGCTTCAGTGCAATGAGTGATTCCTTGTAGATAAAGCAACTTGCAGATGCCCTTTCCTAATCTGAGAGGTTAGATTGGCTTTTTGAAAGCAGCACATCTTTAGTTGAATAGTCTTGTATTTGAAGACTAACAGATGGGATCTCTGCTTGGTTCCCAAGTGAATTGCTATTGGCTTCTGAATTCTTACCTTGATACTATTCTAATTTTTCAACTCAGCCTTGGCTTTGCCTCCCTTTGTAGCTGTACTGATGGCATGAGGAAGCAGCTTTTCTTTCTGAACAAATATGAATAAGAACTGAATTCTCTTCTTAAGAATGCCACCTACAAGTGATAAAGCTGGGGCTTGGTTCTTGAGGCACTCTATGCTGTTGCTTGGTCTGGAGTGACCTTTAAAAAAGAACCACAAAGAAAGCCCAAAGAAAAATCCCCAAAACCAACCCAAAAAACCAAGCACATGCTTCTGAATCAAAATACTCAGGCTGGTTTTTATGCTATGACAGGCTTTTACAGGATCACTGAATGGTAGGGGCTGCAAGGGACCTCTGGGGATCACCTCCAGCAGGGTCACCCACAGCAGCTTGCCCAGCATCACCTCCAGGTGGCTTTGGAATCTCTCCAGAGAAGGAGCCTCCACAACCTCTCTGGGCAGCCTGGGCCAAGGCTCTGGCACCCTCACAGCAAACAAGTTTCTCCTCCTGTTCAGATGGAACCTCCTGGGTTGCAGTTTGTGCCCAGTGCCCCGTGGCCTGTCCCTGGCAGTACTGGAAAGATTCTGGCCCCAGCCTCTTGCCCCTAGCCTTTAGGTCTTGCTGAGTATTGAGCAGCTGCCCTCTGGCTTGCACTTCTCCAGGCTAAGCAGTCCCAGGGCTCTCAGCCTTTCCTCCTGCTGGAGATGCTGCAGTGCCCTCAGCATTTTGGTAGCCTCTGCTGGGCTCTCTCCAGCAATTCCTTGTCTCTCTTGAGCTGGGGAGCCCAGAACTGGACCCAGTACTCCTGATGCAGCTTCACTAAGGCAGAGTAGAGGGAGAGGAGAACCTCCCTTGACCTGCTGGTCACACTCTTCTTAAAGCACCCCAGGAGACCACTGACCTTCTTGGCCACAAGAGCACATTTCTGGCTCATGGGGAACTTGTCCTCTGGCACTTCCAGGTCCTTCTCTGTAAAGAGAAGCAGCTCAGCCCTAACCTGTCCTGGTCCATGGGGTTATTCTTCCCCAGGTGCAGGACTTTTAGCATTCATGTAGGCAGTGACTCTGCTCTCTAGCACTGTATATACACTTTAACACACTACCTTAAACCTTTAGACTGCTACACAGGGCTTTTAATATAGCCAAAATATTGTAAATTACCAATAGATGTGTGGGAAAGACGTCAGAGGCTGTGCTAGGGACAGATGGTGGAACAGAATCCTGCTTTAGTGATTAACTGAGGTTGGAAATGATTTCCTTCTGCTGCAGCTTGAGTCGTGTTGAGAAGGCAGCCCAGCCTAGCTGCATGTCTCCCTGCAGCAGCAGAGACCCAAGCAGTTGCTCTTGGAGAAACCAAGGAGGGGCAGGACCTCCAAATTCTCAAAGCAGAGCTTTGCAGGTCAGAATTGATCTATTGAGTCCCATCTTACATAAACATCTGAGTTAACTGTCATGTGCTGGGGCATAAGAGATTCTTTGTGTGGCAGCCATACTGTAACTGAGGCAATAACCTTTATGCTGTATCCTTGCAATTAAAACATTAGTGCAGGAGGCCAGGATAGGAGGGCAGTTAAAATACTGCAGGAATTTAGGAGGGAAGTTGCTGGATAAAACTTGTCAGATTACTACCAAGAGCAGTGTTTTCAATTTCCCTTAATCCCTTTTTCAGAAGACCTGCTGGCAGCTATTTAATCTAGATGCTTTCCTAACCACTGCAGAGGTTGAAATGGAAAATAGCAACATTTTTAACATTTTCTTTTTAATGGGAGGCCCAAGGAAGAATTTCAAATTGACTTTTTTTCCCTTTTTTTTGTCAAAGGAACTCCAAAGTGGCATTTAGAGTTAATAAAACCAAGTAGAATGAGTTGCTGAAAAGCCTAAAAGTGAAAAGAAATAAGCTATATCTGTGAGACCCCTTATTATCTGTGTTCAGATCCCAGAGCTGCTGAATGCTGGTCTCTGTTGGGAGCTGTGAGGTCATGGAGCTCTCTGCCAAAGCAAGCCTGCCCTTCCCCTGCATGGCTGGGAGGCAGGACCCACTGTGGGAGGGTGAGGGAGATGCTTGGATCAGGATTCAGTCCTGGCTTCTTGGAGCTTTTTAGCACAGAAATGCTGTTAAAAGCTGAATCTGGCAAGTGCTCCCAGCAAGTCAGGCCTTCATGTGGAAATGAGAGGAAAACCAACAGAGTGAACCCATTTCATATCATTTAAAAGTCATTCTCCCATCAGCTTCTGGGTTGTTAATGGAATGGAATGATGTCAGCAGAGATGGAAAAAGTTCTGGGCAAGAAGTGCAGGAGATCACATTCTCCTCCACAGTTGCAGTTAAAGAGGAGAGCAGAAAGTACCTGCCTGAGCTTGGTCCAGTTGCCATCTGTTCTCAGGTGACTCTGGTGGTGTCCCACTTGTGTGCTTATCCAGCTCTGGTTTTAAATCAGTTATGACTCTTTGCTTCTGTAATTCCTGCTGGAAACCCACTTCTTTCTGTTTGTGTCTCATATTTATGCATGTTCAATTTACATCATTAGTTCTTGCTCCTTTTTCTTAAAGAGCTTTTCTCACCCTGTAGTATTTGCAACCCTGATGTATTTAGCAACTATAAACTATTCAGTCTTCTTTTTTGCAAAGATAAGCACATGAAATGTTCTCTGTGCTCAGAAGGGAAGTGTTTCCACATCCATTCTGCTTTGAAATCATCTGGCTGAGATTTGAATGACTAGAACTGCACTTGGTGCGTTAGGTGAGTTCTGACTAACGTCTTGGTGCAGCAGTGCTGAGGTTAGTAAAAGCTGTGTAGTGCCAAGGAGTTAGTGTGTGGTTTGGCACTATAGAAGGTTCTCTGCATCTCTTGTCACTTGCAATTGATGCCCTCAATTACCAGAAGGTGGTCATCAAATAAATGATTTTTCTTTCTATATCATCCTGTTTCCCTTAGTCATCTGGGGGGTTTTATTCCTGTTTCTCCCTGTAGTTTCACAGTTCTTGGCATTATCTCTGCATTTTCTCATAACCTACATTTGTTTATTATGTAATTTTTATTAAGATCAGTCTTGGAGCCAGTTACAGAATCCCAGCATGGTGGGGGCTGGAAGGGACCTCTGGGGATCTCCCAGTCCAACCCCCGTGCTAAAGCAGGGTCACCCACAGCAGCTTGCCCAGCATCACCTCCAGCTGCCTTTGGAAGCTCTCTCCCCAGAAGGAGACTCCACAACCTCTCTGGGTAGCCTGGGCCAGGGCTCCAACACCCTCACACCAAACAAGGTTCTCCTTCTGCTCAGGTGGAACCTCCTGGGTTCCAGTTTGTGCCCAGTCCCCCTTGGCCTGGCAGCTGTTGAGGAACTGTTAGTAAATGTCCTTAGTGGTAGGCAGTATGCCCTAAGATCTTTTTCAGCTGGTTCTTCACTGATTTCAGCTCTTGTACTACTGTCTACCATCCTATTTAGTATCCTAAAAAGCTTTGCTGAGTCCCCATAGATGAACCTCACTGCTTTTCCTTTTGACTGACAAATCAGGATCTCAGGCTTTCTATTGTGGGCTACCTTTTGGTAAGCTTGTGTTGAATTTATCCTGTTGACTTTTTCCTTCTCTTTGTTTTCATATTTAAGAATACTCAAATTTTGCAAACATTGTTAAGGTTTTATTTTCCATGCTGTCAGACATCCTTTTATCTGATGCCCTCTTTATTCCTACTTCAAGCCTGTAATAGTCCACATAATATATTGGAGAGCCTCTCTGTGACTGTTGGAGCAAACAGTACTGGTGAAGCAGGCTAAATGCAGATACTTTTTCACACTTTCTCCTGTAAAGCAATAGAATTGAGGCATGAGTAACCCTTATGTGAAGTAAGGAGCTTGTCTGCTTGGCTTGAAAGCTTCAGGACCAGCACAATGTGGAAGAATTGTTCTGGGGGATCAATTAATGCGTCCCTTTAGAAACAGAGTGGGATGAGGTGGCACATTGGCAGGGTCATTCCTTGTTTAGGGAGCCTTGTTCTGGCTGCTAGATGAGGGAGAGAGTTGCACTGTTTAATTTGTAATGTTGTTTTGGCCTAAAATTATTTGGAAATACTTGGAGGATTAAAGTAGTGACTGACAAAGTGTATTTTAAAATGCCAGTTTGGGCATCTAGTTTTTGCATGCCCAGGTGACTTATTGACTTGATTAGGAATTCAATCAGGAACTTGTTGAGTTGGGTTTGGGGTTTTTTTGAGCTTAACATGCTAGTTAAAAAAACCAGTTCCTCTTTATTAAATGTTAATCCATATTTTTGCCAAACTAATTATCATTCCACCCATTACATACAAACTTCCTTGCCAAAGTAAGATGAAATTCCTGTGTAAATGATTTTGAGGCTAGAGAATTATCTGAGAGAGAGCATAAAAATTGCTTAATTGCTTTATACTGATAAACCTACTAGTGTTGTCTCATTGGGGTGGGAATTTCTGCATGCTGCTGTAGTGCAAACATCACTAACAGATGATTTATGTATGGAGAAATTGTGTATTTTAGCTGTCAAGGCTGATTGTTACCCGAGGGGGAGTGGGAGAGGTTACCAGCTAGTTCTTAGCTGAGAGATGTCTTCATCCAAAGAAACACCAACCAACAACAAACCCCAAACAACTCCCACATCCTATATACCCAAATTTTTTTCTGTTTTTAACAGAGAATGCTACAGTAGTTGTGTAAATTTGGAGTATGAATAGCTGGCTTGTTTGTCTCTGAGCCTGCTGAGCAGTCAAGAATAGTTCTTTATCTGTCCCATTAAGACTGTATTATTTTACAGAGGAGTGGGTGGTATCCAATTTTACCCTGAGACTGGCCAACTCCCAGCAAATCCTTAGTGTTGCTGGAAGATGGAAGAAATATCAACAAATGTTTTCCTGAGCAATTCATTCTGGAGTTTAAGTCGGTGTCTTCCCCCCCTGAAGCTCTGCTACCCTTGGAATCCAGCATTCATTGCTGATACTTCTTGATAATACAACCCCATTAACACAAAAAGCCTTTGTTTTCCAGGAAAGTTTTTGCTTGAAAGCAATTGAACTGTCTTGCAGAGTTCTCTCTGCTTAATTGTTCTGGCTGGTTAAGCTCAGCCTGGGTACAAGCTTTCTCTCTGATGGGTGAGAAAGCTGACAGTGGGCTCATGGCACCCAAGGAGCAGCTGTGTGAAAGTGGGCTGCTCTGGTCAAAGAAATAATCAAACCTGCTTTATCTTTTATGTTGTTTGGTGTGTTCAATTGGTTGGGTTTTGTTTCCAACAGCTACATCCCCTCGAGTTTCCTCAGAGCTCGAGCAAGCTCGGCCTCAGACCAGTGGAGAAGAGGAGCTCCAGCTGCAGCTGGCACTGGCCATGAGCAGGGAGGTGGCAGAACAGGTCAGTTCCCATGTAGGTTCTCCAAAGTGTCCATGCTTTTGCTAGTTGAGACTGCAATCCTGATTGGTTTTTGTTTCTATTTCCATGGCAGCTTGGCTTTGCTCCAGGTGGAATTAGGGGGAGAGAAAAAGGCCATTTTGGAAGATGTTACACTTTTCTGTTTTGTTTTCTTTAATCTCTTTTTAAAGTAACTTCAGCCTCCTAGCTGTTGAGACTAGTGGAAGATGACAGTCATTTTGCAAGAAGACTTTTTGTGTGGGAGGATGTTAATCATCACATTACTGAAGATGTTTTCAGTTAGGAAGAACTGAAAACATGGCTAGTCCTGAAAACCTTCCTTAATGGGGCCAGCATAAGAAATACTGGTGAAGTCTGGTAACAGTGAAATGTTGAGTGATCTGTTCATTTGGTAAGATTGTCTGGAACAGAAGGATGTCCTGACACAAAGCACTAGAATATATGAAGAACCTGGTTTAAAATAACTTGGTTCCTAGTCTCTCAGATGGGTCATGCTGCTGTGTTAATCCTTAGGAGGTTCATTCTGAATTTGGAGTAAATGCTGTCATTGTGGGTGAAGTTTATTTTATGTTGATACAGAACAAAGTTGTTGAGCCTCATATCTGAGTGAAAATTCAACTCAGCCCTGCTGAGTGTCTGTAAAGTTTTGGAGGCTTTCTGTGACAGGTTTAGTTTACTGCTGTACGTTAAGCATTAGTAGCATTGTGCTTGAAAAGGGAAACTATCATCCAGTAAACCTTGTCATTATTGAGCAATAAAGTGAAAGACAATAAAAATCAGAATCTGCCAGTTGAAATAGCTTTAAAAATGACAAGGGAAATACCAACTGGGGAATGAGTCAACTTCTGAGAGATGTGATGCAAGCAAAACTATTTCAAGTAGTCGAATGTACCACAAATATGGTCACTTACAGTCACTGAAGACCTACAAGATACACATGGAGTTGGCCTGATGTATTCACTTAGCCTCTTTCCTAACAGTTGCATCAGGTGTGGAGGCAAGCTGACCAAAGCCAGGAAAAGGAAAGTTTAAATCACTGCACCCTTCAGTGGTGATTGAATGCTCTCCACCATCACAGTAATGTAGAGATGGGAGATGGACTGTCCTTAGCTTCTGTGGTGTTTCTAGCAGCGTAACTGGAGTTTGCTTTGTAGCTTTCCCATTAGGAGTAAAACAACAGGAGGGTAACTTTCAGTCATGATCACACTGTTAGCTGGCATTACAGAGTCAGGGTGCTCCTGACTGACCTCTGTTTGAGGCAAGAACCACCAGAAATGATATATTCCTCCCCTCCCCACCATGATTCGTGTTCTATCCAAGTTCCAACAAAGAATCCAGGCAATCCCACTGCGTGTGCCTGTGGTTGCCCATCACTCCCAGGGTGGCAGGGAGCAGTGCCAGGCCTTTCCCTGGCAGTGTCCTGCCAAGGGGGCTAGACACCAGGAGGGAGCAAGCCAGAGAGTCTAGGCTAATGGTCTATATCAACAGTGTTGATTTCCTTTGCAGGAGGAGCGCCTCAGACGCGGAGATGATCTGAGATTACAGATGGCTCTGGAGGAGAGTCGCAGAGACACAATTAAAATTCCCAAAAAGAAGGAGGTAGTGCCTTCGACTAAGAAATTCCTGGTTATGCTGCCAAAAGCTGAACTACAGTAACACAAACTAGCTTAAATACTGAGCTCTTGTATGCTTTTGGGATTGCTTTTGTTGTATAGCTTAAAGCTTCTTCCGTGTGGGTTAAATTGCAAACTACTAGTCAATGCAGGTGTGTAAAAGGAAAAATAAAATAATTGCTTCTTCACTCTCATGGGTTTGGACTTTAGATTGGGAATGCTCTTGATTAAAGCTCAGCTTCTTCCTGCCCTCAGCATACCACTCTCTTGGACCTAATGGATGCTCTGCCCTCCTCGGCACCGGCCCCACCGAAAACAGAGCCTTGGGGACCTCCTGCTGTTGCAAACCAAACTGATCCCTGGGGAGGATCCACAGCTGCAGCTACTGCCTCTGACCCATGGCAATCCTTCGGTAAGAATATGAGGAGAAACTTGTTTGGTGGGAGGGTGTTGGAGCCCTGGCCCAGGCTACCCAGAGAGGTTGTGGAGTCTCCTTCTGGGGAGAGAGTTTCCAAAGGCAGCTGGAGGTGATGCTGGGCAAGCTGCTGTGGGTGACCCTGCTGGAGCACGGGGGTTGGACTGGGAGATCCCCAGAGGTCGCTTGCAACCTCCTCCATGCTGGGATTCTGAGATTCTGAAGTGAAAGATCCAGTACTTCAGATCTTGAAGAGCAATGAAGCCCACCTTTTGGGGGGTGTGAGGTGGTGCCTGTGTATTGTGCTGTGGTCTAGGTTAGCTAAAGGCTGTCCAAGGAGTTACCTCTTTGCATAAGAATGTCGATGGTTCCTCACAGTATGTATTAAACTTGCTATGTCTGTAGAGTTGAAGCTGGATCTGTTTGCTGTTGGCTTTGGATTATTTTCTCTTTTTGAGAGGCAGGGGGATTCTGTGTGCAAAGAGAAGATTTTTCATGAAGAGTAGCAGCTTAGTTCTGTCAGTTTTCCTTCAGGCTGGTGACCTCTGCTACAAAGTGCTTCAAAGTCATTTGCATTAGCATTCAGCACACCACCATCCAGATTCCTGATGAAAATTTTGAAGCTTAATAATGAAATGCATTTTTTTTTTTTTTTTCTCCTGGTGACAGCATTAAAGGCACCTCCATAGCTGCTAGGCCAACTCCAGTTCATTGTTCTGACTGGAGTTCTTTTTTTGGTGACAAACTGAAGGCATGAAATCAGAAGTCGTCCCAAGTTGAGGGCCCTAAGGCTGTTCAGTGTGTTTTTCTGTGGTTAAAAACCAAACAGAATCCACCTTCTTCCAATCTTGTGCTCTATATATCATGCTCTGACAAGATCTTCCTTACATCAGTGGCAGCTGCTAGCAGTTCATCTGAGTGGCTCCCAGCTGTATTAACACCATAGACCAACTCCTTGTTCCAGCTTGCTGCTTACTTGGCTCCCCAGGATAGTCTTGAAGATGTAGGATTTATGAATTTTGTAATAAAAGGGGGGAACTCATTAAACTCTTATCTCTCAAATCCTGCATGTGCTTTGGCATTTCAGCAGAGCTAATGGAAGCTATGGGAAGGTGTCTTCCCAAGTGCTCTCATTTTGTGCTGTCTTTAGGAAAGAAAAGACCTTTATGAAAGCTGCCGTCTATTGGAAGTGCTGCTGTTAGCATTTCTTCTGTGGCACTGCTCCTAACTCAGCACTAAGGGTAGATAAAGGAAATGGAAGTACTGGTGTGGGAATGAGTTGGGACTTGGAGGATTGTAGCATTTCCTGCTCCAAAGCTGTAGCAGGATGATGAAACAAAAGACTCAAGACTGCAAATTGGATTTTGTGCCCCTGTCTGCAGCGCTGAGTTGATTGGGAAGAATATTGTGATGCCAGAGGGGTTTGGATGGAGCTTTACAACTGAATATTGGTTGGTGTTTTTAACTTGACTCACATGGTGGTTAAAGATAATAGCTGTGTACCACATGGGTGATTCTGTCCCACTCTTGGCTTAATCAGTTGTTCTCATTTAGTAATTAAACTGTGACTGCTTGAGAAGTTTCTTTGGGAAGAGGAAATGTTTGCAGGCACTATCTGACTTGGAGGTGATTGATCCCTGTGGAGTTGTACAGGATGTGCATTTAGAGTCCTAGATTCCCATTGCTGCCCAGTCTCGGTTTGATAAGCCAAAATAGTTTCATTTAATGGTAGAAGGAAGAAGAGGTCACCTGTGCTGAAGAGCAATAAATTAGTAGACTGGGGAGGAAGAAGAAAAACCTGACAAGAAACTGTTGATAGTGAGGGAAGTTGCTTGCTCTTTTCTCTCTTTACTGCCTTCGTTTGTCACTCTACACGAGAAAGCCCTAACCTTGTGCAGAACCTGAAGCACTTTGGTAACCTGCATTTGGAGGAGTGAAGAGTTGTCAGCATCTCCCAGTAGAAATGGGAATCTGGAATATACAGGCACTGAGTTTAAAACATGTAGGAGGGAGTATCAGGGGACAGCTTAGATGTGCATCAGGAAGAGTGCTTACAAATGAGAACAGAAACAGCACAGTTAGGTCAGGGAAGTAAAATAACAGCATGGTTGTAAGAGTCTGAAAACTGTTCCCTTTAAATCTTACAGATTTCTTTGTCCAAGCCTTAATGGTGTGTATTTACTACCTTTTACCTCCAGGCTTTTTGGAAACCACCTTTCCCTTGAGTTCATAAACACACCCTTTGATTTAGGACCTTTTCACTCAGATATTGTTTGTTTTGGTGGGAATGTCTACAACAAAAGCAGGTTTATTTTCTGTTGCAACTGCAGATTTTATTAGTTTCAAATGAGAGATTTGATTTCTTCATCTGTCTTGCACAGAATTTACTTGTGCTTGTTGTTCTGTATGTAAGACACAGATGCTGAGGCTTATCAGTATTCCTGATGTTGAGCTGCTTCACCTATTTATATTGAGTATTAATTGGCAGTAATGGCTCATAAGAGTGATTGATCTCCAAGGAAAGATTTCCAGAGTGAAACTCTACTGATGTGTGTTCCTTCTGGTTCTTTCTGCAGGTGCCAAACCAGCTGCTTCTGTTGACCCTTGGGCAGCACCAGCAGGACCCACAGCTCAGCCTCTGTCCAAAAATGTTGACCCTTGGGCTCCTGCTCAGCCATCTTCTACTGCAGCAAAATCTTCTGTGGATCCCTGGGGACCAGCACCTGCAAACAAACCTCTTTCTACTTCTGGTGAGAAATAGCCTCATCCCATATTCATAATATTTGAGTAACAAAGGTGAAATTGAATGATACTCTTGCTTTGCTTGGTTAAAAGAAGCTTTGTGCTGAACAAGTGGCAGAACTGGTCTGTAAAATACGTGGGAGTTGTAATAGCTAGCAGCAAAAAAAATTCAGATGTAATTATTCAGACTTGGAGCTCTGAATTGTGTTGCTTCTTCATGCTCTTGTCCCTTCCTCGTTCTTCTACTGGTATATATGGATGCATGCAGAGCACTTAGGACTGCTGCTGCAGTAGGGTTTTATCTTTAATTAGACAGGGACTTAATTTCTGGCAAGGAATGCTACTGTAATTTTACCTTTCATCATGATAAGTAGCTCTGCAGATGGATGTCTCTGCAGACATAGATTGACAGGTTGTGCAGCTCCATGCTCCCAAGGAGACACTTAGAGGTGCAAATGAAGGTTTGTTCCTTCAGATGGAGGGTGAGAAAGCTATCCCTGAGCCCTTGTGTAGCAAGATGCAGAAGGTGCTGATGTCATTGTCTATTTGTGCTCTGGAACTAATGCAACCTTGATGAACTTTAATACCTGGCATTTTGATGTTGGCACCGTGGCTAAATGCATCCTAACTGCGTTTTCTGCTAGGCATTCATCTCGGTACCTAGTGAACAAAGGGGTCTGAGTTCTGCAGAAATCAGCTTTGCACTGGGCAAAGGGCAATAACTGGATCACTGGAAGAATGATTCTTTAACTGTGGTGGCTCTTTGTTCCTGAGAAGTAGTATTGTTATGGACAACCTTCACTCGTTCTCATGCCTTTTTGTCTTTTTATGCTCTTCACGGAGCAAAATCTATGCCTTCATTTGCTTGAAATGTGTTAAGGTTAAAGCTAAGCTAGAAAAACACTTCAACTAATAAAAATTCTTCAAAAGCAGCATGTTTTTTTTAAAGCTTTTGAGGACTGGGATTGCTGTTCATTTAGGTGTGGGTTTAATTCCTCTGTTTTGAGGTAAGGGCGTGTCCACAGTTTGAAAGTGTTGTCATTGGTGGCAAGCTATGGGCAAG
The DNA here is from genome assembly GCA_013399015.1 of Galbula dea. Lineage (NCBI taxonomy): Eukaryota > Metazoa > Chordata > Aves > Piciformes > Galbulidae > Galbula > Galbula dea. The sequence continues at coordinate 266,142 of VWZX01007609.1, forward strand.
TGCTGGTGCTTTTGCTAACGGGACTTTTACCATCTCTACATGGCATAGATAACCTTTGCTACTGCCTTCCTCCTCCTTTTCACTTGAGAAGTGTAAGTCAAATCATCACTTCAGATGTAGCAGTGCTGCATTTGTCTTTGGGACTCTATTCAGAGATGCCTTTTATTTGAGGGCTAATTAACCTGCTTCATAGTGTAGGCTGTAAATTCGCTGCTGTTCTCTTCTTCTGCAGCAGTATATCCTTGCCTTTGCATCTCTCTAGTGCAGACAATCAAACCCCAAGGTGCTGAGGTGTCCCTTACATTGTGATTTAAAAGCTCTGAATCAGTTGGCTAATGGTGTAAGAGAGGACAGTTCTCTGGTGTGATCCTGCTCCCTGTGCCTGGGTGAGAGTAGGAACACTCAGGCTGATCAGAGCTGCTGCTCTGGAACCTGACAGAGTGGCTTCTTGGTGACATGACTGGGTTAGCCATGGCTTTCAGTAGGCTCAGATGTGTGATGCAACTGAAGATCTGTTAATGACAGGGCTGTCTTGTTGTTTTGAACAGGAAGTACATCTTTTGACCTCTTCAGTAATTTGAATGGTACAGTTAAAGATGATTTTTCTGAATTTGACACACTTCGAACTTCCAAAAAGCCAGGTATGAATCAAATTCTTAGCATGTGGACACTTTGGGTGATAGTGTCAGCAAGAAATGTCTCTCTTCTTCAATTTTAATTAGGAAAAAACCCCAAAAAGTTTCCCAAGGGAAAAGATAAAGCTGGTGCTAATGCAGCAGTAAGAGCTCGTTGTTAACATTTTGGCCTGTGCATGAACGTAGAGGGCATGGCCCCTTTGTATTGTAAGCCATGGAATTTCACTCTCACCTGTTGCTGCACTGACCCAGAAATTTGTTTGACTTCTAAATTACAGTATCCAGTGTGTTTGGAGAATGGCACATGCTCAGAGTCAGAACAATGTTGACTGAATTTCTCAGATGTGTAAATGCTAGTGTGTACCAGTAGTAGGAAGATGAGGAAATAGCTTCTCTCAGTGCCTCAGGTTTTTTTTATTTGGTCATTAGTCACTAAAATAAAAACTGAGACCATGACATATGCATGCTTGATTATAGCTTTCAGAATGGTTCTGCCTGAAAGAAGAGTGACTAATCCAAAGCTGAGCTAGGCTGCTTCTTCTTCAAAAAAAGAGAAACCTGGGTGGAATCAGGCTAAGAAGGGAGTAGCAGTGTAGTGCAACACCAGCAGCCAAGGCTTTGAGTATCTTTTTGCTTGGAGACTTTCATTTCCATCTGTGGCAGCATAGCTGTGAGAATATCCATCAGGACAAGTCAGGTAGTGCCTTCAGGAAGAGCACTGCAACTCTTAACTGTAGCTTCTTCATTCTCTTCTAAAGAACGTGATCTGCTTGCATGCTGTGAGGGTGTAACACGTGCTGAAACATTTAAACCTGACTAATACAAACCTCAGAGTCGAAAACGTGTCTGCTGTGAGAGAGACTTGAGGATTTTCTTTGCTTAACTATGGCAGATTCACGAAGTAAGTCTTGTTTTTCTCTCTTGTGTTTCAGCTGAATCAGGTTCCACTTTGCCATCTCAGCACAGCGGTACCACAAGTCCTGATCTCTTTGATTCCCAGCACTCGAGCGCGACATCAGGCAAACAAAGTGCAGCTCGGAAAACCCCCGAGTCCTTTTTGGGCCCCAATGCTGCTTTGGTGAACCTGGATTCACTGGTGTCTAAGCCACCACAGCCTGTTACTTCACTGAATCCATTCTTGGCACCAGGTTTGTTTCTGGACATTCCTTCTGTTTTCTGTTTTAGCTTTCCCTTCCTCTAGGAAAACTGCTTAACTCAGTCCTGTTTAGGTTACTGTAAGCTGGTTTGGGCTTGTTTTTCTTGGTGACATCAGCCAGCAGATCGTGACAGAGAGCAGGAGGGTGAGGCATTATGGTTTCAAGGCATACTGCCAGTCTCTGAAAGCAGAGAGTTTCTTCTCTTGCCTCTGCAGCTCATCTGCTGGCTGGGCTTTATTCAAGCAGTTTTTCTTCCACTTTTGCCCCTGCTCTCTCAAAATGATCTGTGTTGGAAGGCTTTGGGTTAGTAAAAATGGCTGAGGTAAAACTGATTGATTGTTACAACAGGTAAGATGTGAACATAGAATCGTAGAGTCTTTATGGCTGGAAAAGCTCTCTGAGGTCATCCAGTCCAACCATCCACCCAGCACTAAACCATGGCCCCCAGCACCACATCTGCATGTTTTTTGAACTCTTCCACAGCCTTCTTGGACAGTTTGTGCCAATGCCTGATAACCCTCTGTGCCACCCAAGAATCCCTTGGGAAGGTAATAGGTAGTAGGTTCTTGTGGAAGGAGGTATGAATTATCCTTTTGTTTGTGCTGCAGCAGGCAAAGCAGCATCTCTGTCCCAGATAGCAACCTCTGCAGTATAATTTAGTGGGTTGTTGGTTAGTCTGTCTTCAGGCTGGCATGACAAACTGGTTTTGATCAAGACACACTCAGTGTTGCCTGTTCTTCTGGAAGTTGACCCCTGTTAGGAACAAGCCTTTCCTTACAGCAGACTTGGATGGTGACCCCAAACAATCATGGAAGATCTATGTGTCTTGAGAAGCCATTCATCTGCACTGAGATTTCTGTGTGACACTAGTGTGGTGAAAGAGCTCAATATTTATATTCTTCACTCTTCCAATGGAGAGGAGAAAAAAAAATGGCAGTTTATTAAACTCCTTGGGTAGGAAAAAAACCCCCAGTCATTCTGAACAGCCTTGGCAGTGTTTAGCAAGAGGAAGTGTGTGTATCTGCCATTACCGGTTACTCCAGAGCCTTTCCAAGGGGTCACTGGGCCATCCACATAACGCAGGACATATAGGGTAAAAGGAATGTCTGGGCTTGGCAGCAGGCCAGAGGACCTCAAAGGCTGGGAAGTTGCTCTCTGCTTTTTCTAGCACCGCTGTAATTCGGAAACAACTTGTTTACTTTCTGAATTCTTGTCAAAACTCCGTGCCAGAAACATGTACAGCTTTGAAATGGAGTTGACTGGCTGAGATCCTGAAGTAAGCTCGTGAGTCTGCAGGAGCTGGATCGCAGTAGGGGAGTGCAGGGAGCCTGCAGTTTTCTCCTCTAATGCAGATTTTAAGTAGCATTTGAAAAAAAAACCAAACCAACAGGTAGTGATCTGGATGTCATGCTTAGGTAGGTGCCAGATAACCAAAGTAGAACCTGTCTCTCCAGTGACCTCAGTCAGAAGTGGAAACTGTTGGTTGTGAAAGGGCTATTTTGTGGCATTGGTACCTTCAAGGAAACAGACTGTGCTCATGCACCGGTGCAGCCCTGGTTTGCTGAATGGCATCCCTACAGGTTTCTCTGCAGGGTGTTTTGGGCTTGGGAGCACGTGGGAATGCCTAGATGGTACTTTCTTGGCCAGCAGAGATGATCTCCAAGCCCTTGTGTTTATGGAGACATGATCTCTTTCCCTCTTCCCCCTTTTCTCTCCAAACTAGGCGCTGCTACGGCACCGACTCCAATCAACCCCTTCCAAGTGAATCAGCCTCAGCCCCTCACTCTCAATCAGATGAGAGCGAGTCCCGTGATGGGAACCAGCCCTTCCTTCAGCGCTGTGCCACCGATAAGCATGGAGCCAATACCTCTGTCTTCCATGGCCCCGGTGCCTGTGGGGATGGCCCCGATACCAGCGATGGGCACTCTAACGAGGATGGGCCAGGGGCTGAACGTCAGCATCGCAGGATCAATGACCCAACCTCTTCACAGTACAGGAATGCTGCCGTCAGCCTCCCAGTCGACAAATACAACTAACCCTTTTCTCCTATAAAGACCCAATTAAAGGAACTTTGTTTTCTTTTCATAGTGTTTCCAGGCTGAAGTCTTTACAGCAGAATGAACGTGGCCTGTGTGGACTGAACGGTGTGTAAGAGACTTGGAAGTAGATTTGCAGTTTACAGTTATGATCTTTGAAGAGTTGTCTCTACTTACCAGTTAATCTAAATCTAGTCTTTGCTCCAGATGGTACCTTACTTTGGCTTGTTGAGCATTATGTGAAAATGTTCAGACTTTTCACCAAAGTTAGATTCTGCCCATTTTGTTACTTTGTTAATCATTTCAATACACTTTCTAGGGAAGAACCTGCCATTTTAAACTCCCTTGGCTATTTTGTAGATGTCAGATGATGTGCTGGATCCTGAAAATTTACTCTTTACCTGCATCGGTCACTTCCTATGCCCATCAGATAGACCTGAGATTTCAGAGTGCTAGTGAATGTTTTGCACATAACTCCACACAGTTCTAGACTGTTGGTTCACCCATAGTCCTTACTCTTAGAAGAGAGAACGATTCGGAGGGCCCAGGTGGCTGCTTTTTTTTATGCATTAAACATTGCAACCTAAAAACTCGCACTGCTTTGGTATCAGAGGCTTGAACCAAGCCAGCAAGCTTGTCTCAAAAGGAGAAAAACAAACAAAAAAAAACACACCAAAAAACCCCACAAAACCCACAAAAAAAAAAAAGGACAACCTCCCCCAAGAACATGCTCGAGTTGTCAGTATCCCGTGTGCTGTCGTGCGCAGTGTTGAATTGTACACTACTCTCTTAAGGACTCCTGAGGAACTCTCTGTGAGTGGCATGCTGCACTCGTGCTGAGTGAGTGTCCTGCTCTGTGCTTGTCCAGTACCAGCTTCGTTTGGAAGTTACCTTGTGTATTTTTGTTTTTTATTTGACTTACAATGTGAGTTTGAAAGAGGAAAACAAACAAACAAATATATATATATTACAAACAACTACAGTGGGACAACTTTAAATTCAGCTTCACCAGGGCAAGCTTTAAAAACTAATTCAGGCTTAACCTTGCTATATGCAGTTACTCTTGTATACTTTTGCACATATTTTGTTTAGTACAGTTTCATATTTGAGTTTGCAGAGTTACCTAATAGTCCTTTTTTTGCTAATTTTTATAATGTGGTTCTTATTTAACTGTCTGGTTTTGATAGATTTATCAAGTCTGGCTGAAAAAAAAAATTTAAGATATTGGCAAATGTCATTTTTATGGTTTTAATGCCCTCTTATTTATGGTTTTAGCTCTTTGTTTCTGTAAAGAGAGTTTAAAAGGGAAGATTAACACTAAAATATTTACTTTTAAATGAAGTATTCATAATGCAAATCAGAAGAACAAATTCTGGTGACTAATTATTTTTAGATGGATTGAATTGGAGCATAACATGATTTTAAGACTACATTAAAAAGCAAAAACACTAAAGTTGCCTTTCCCTTGCTTTGTTCCTGTTTCCCGAGGCCCACACCGGGCAGCCCCTTGAGCCTTTAGGAAGAGCAGAGGAGAGGCTGTTCTTTCATGTAATGCTTCTTGAGATGGGAAAGGTTCTTATGCACAAACACCACTCCTGAATTTGATTGGCTTAGTTTTGCAGAGGGAAAGGTGCACTCCACTTCAATTACCTGTTCTATTAATTGTGAGCTGAACTCAACCTTTTTAACTTGCATGCCTGGACTCATCGGCACTAAACCACGCTCAGGTCCCTGGTGCAAAGCTGACCTGCTCCAAGACAGCAACGTTGCCCAGCTCTGCTTCCTCCTGAGCACCCCAAATGTCTGCAGAGAATGTGGAAAGGGATGTCCCAGTGCTTGCTCCTGCCTTGAGGGCATTTCTGGTTGAATGGACTGATGCATCTTGATGGCCTTTCCCTGATTAGAAAGAGGGGGAAAACCAAACCAAACCAAAAGATGCTGAAAGCAATTGCCAGAGTTGGGTGTTCTGGTGTGGTGGTGCTTGTGTGGAGCTCCTGCCAGCCTAGGAGGGATGTGTGCTGGCTGAAGTGGAAGGGATGGGGTTTGAGCTCCTGGTGGGTAGGGGAGGCTGAAAGACTATCAAATCTAGGGTACAATCAGAGATTGTAGCTGCATTAGGTCAGTGTAGCTGTTAGTGTATGGAATGCTAAATGTGTGGATGTTTCTCTGCAGGTTGTACTAGCCTCTTGCCTACTGTTGAATTTGCAAGTAGGATTCAGAATAGTCATCTGCTCTTGTTTTTCATAGAGGAGGAAAGAGAATTGCTGTCCACACCCAGTATGTCTTTAAAAAACAAAACAAAACAGCCATTCATGTTGCCTTTCAGAGTAAGGAAGAAAATATTTTACTTTTTTGTTGTTGTTGAAGTTATTGAAAAGTGTAGACCAGGAAGGGTGTGATTCTTGCAGATAGGGGTGGGGAAAGTTCTTTCCAATTGATCTGTGGCAAAGAGTTATCCATCATTATTTTTCCAGTTTAATTTTATCCAGAGTGGAATTGAGGTCACTTACTGGCTTGTTTGGTTGGGTTTTTTCCCCCCTTAGTCTGTCAGCTGAATGCATTTGCAACTGCTAGATGGGGCATTGCCTGCTCAGCCTAAAAATTCTAGCCACATCTACTGGTTAAACACTAGGTGACTGTTTTGGGGAGGCAAGGTGGGGTTGATAGTGAGTATTTACCACAGTGAAATCATCTACAGTTAAGAGTCAGGATCTGTCACAACGTGTGCTGTTGGCCTGATGGGGATCCCTAGCTGAAGGAAACTGCTCAGTGGCAGATCCTTGCTTGTACCCAGGCACTGCTGGAAGAGCTGGGTTACTCTTACACATTACCTATATCTCTGTAGACATTTAGTGCACAATAAGCCCTGACAAGGCAAGCTGAGATGGAGCCAGCACACACCACGCTGCTCTGCAGCACTGGGCCAAGGACTGTCTGTGCCAGGATCCCCAGTCTGACCTGGGGGTTGTGGCAGGAGCTGAAGTCAGGAGGGTGAGCAGCCCAGTTGGTAAACCTGCTTGGTTCTGGGGCTGGGGATGTGCCTGTGTCCCCAGTGTCAAATGGGGTGCTGTGGCAGTGACACTGAGCAGTGGTTGCTCTCCCAGCCAGGTGAAGCTCCAGTTGTGTCCAGAATGGCCAATGCCTGGGCTCAGTGGTCAGCATGGAGGTGCTGTGGCAGTGACACAGTGACACTGAGCAGTGGTTGCTCTCTCAGCCAGGTGAAGCTCCAATTGTGTCCAGAATGGTCTTTTTCATGATAGTTTAACTGCTCTCCACTATAATCCTCCCTCCTTCCTTGCCTTTCCCACTTCTTGCTGCCTGGGGGACATGTGTGTATCTGATCACATCTGCTCTGGCCTATTTCTCCAAAAGCATTTCCCTCTTTTCCCTTTTTTTTTTCTCACTTGCAACTATGAAAAAAGTGCTTTTTGATCTTTAAACTGTTAGTAGCCCAGAATAGCCTTACTGGTCAGATTGACCACAGAGAAAAGTGTTAAATATTTTGTAAAAAAAAAAAACAAAACCCAAAACAAACACAAAATAATAATAAAAATAAATAATCATGGTATAATTTTAAACCCCAGCTAAGCTCAGTTATTTATTCAGTTTTGTATTCTCTAGATACATGGAGGGGACAAGGGAAGGAAAACCAGGGTGGGATGTGGTGTTTCTTTTGAAGTCCCTTAGCTATGACAACTATTGTTCCCCATCTTCCCTTTGGCTGTGAGGGTTTCTAACCTGGACTGGCTGTAGTAATTATTGCACAAACAGGGGGAGAAGTAAGAGATGGCTTCTTTCTCACAGACCAGACTCCCTTCCTTTTCCAAAGTGAAACCTTTCCCAAACTCCTTTCCCTACCACTGGGAGCTGGCTGCTTTGGATGGATTTTGTGCTGACTATTGACATTATTGACTGTATAAATAATTTATCATTTGTACTATTGTATCATAATGTCTGTATCTTTGTGTCATAGACTTTGTTTGGTTTGTTGGTTTATTTTTTTTTTTTTTCCTTTTCCCAAGCAATGTCACAAACAACTGTGATATTTCATGATGCCATCAGAACAGTGGAAAGACAAAAAGGGGTTTGTAGGTGACTGGTCAGAATTAAAACTGTATTGCTTCTATTCCAGCTGTGTTGCTTTGTCCCGACTCCGGGGAGTGTTTGGGATCCTGCTGGGCAAACTGCTGCTGCTGCCACCTGCTTGGTTTGCTGGCCCAGAAAGCTGATGTGTTGGTTGAGATGGTTGGAGGTTTGTGCTAGCAGATCTAGGTGCTAGGAGAAATGGAACTGTTGCTGAGAGGGATGCTTCTTGTACCTTGGCAGTGTGAGCTCTTGGGTGCGTCTGTCCCTTCCCGGGGCAGCCCTGCTCTTGGGGTGAGGAAGGAGAGGTTCTTGGAGAGCACTGACATCAGGATCAGTTGAGACCTTACTAACTCAATAAAAAAATGAAGACTTGTCATGTTGCAGGTGACTGAGTTGCTTCTTTAAACCACATGAGCCTTCCAGCAGCACTTCTGGAGGGATGATTACTGTGTCTGTGGAGGCTGCTGTGTTTCTGTCTAGACAGAAGTGTGGGGACTTCTGAAGCCATCACTCATGAAAGAAAGATTGAGGAGCTGTGGCAGCACTGACTTTGGGAGTCCTCACCTCCTGTTGTTGCAGCAGTTCAGCCTTGCCCTTCCTGCAGCCTTGGCTCTGGCCTGTGGCTCAGGGGCCTTGCAGATGGGGTAGCAGTGAGCATGCCCCCAGCTGGGGTGTGATCTGGCATGGTTGAGGTTGCAGGGTACTTCATGAGCAGGCTCTTTCAAGAGCCACCTGTCCAGAGTCCCTCCAGCTTTCCTGTAGTTACAGTGTGCTGCCAGTCAGGCAGATCACTAATCAAATACTTAATTCCTTAATGCTGGAAGTGCAGCAGTGCTAGAGACCTGACTCAGAAAGGTGGCCACGGGGTGGGGGAGGGAAACCATCTGCTTTGGTTCAGGTCTGTGCTTGTGCAGACGCTCTGGTGTCCCTGCAGAGGGAGGCCACCTCGGGTCAGGTCTTTGATCCATTTTGCTTCTGTGCTTGGGCCAGTAAGGAAAACAGCAAAACTGCCTTGGCCAAGGGTTTCAGCCCTGATACATGTTGTTTTTTGTGCCTCTCATTTCCACAGAAGGATGATTTCTGCTCTTCTGTGTGTGTGTGCTTGGTGCTCCTCTGGCTGCACTCTCTCTGTGGTCAGTACTTCCCTGGTTTACAATGGGCCTCTTGAAATTGCAATTTCCATGATTTTAAAGCTGGTCGCTCCCAAGAAAGATTTAGGAGGGGCTGGAAGTGGAAACTCCTGTGATGACTCAAAGGAGCTGAGCACTGCAGGCTGTCACAGGCCAAGGGGCTGCTGGAGGGAGTCTTGAGCAGATAAAGCGTGTTGTGAGAAAGATCTGGCTGAGGCTGAGCCTTCCTCTGACCTTGGGCAAGCTGCTCTCCTCCTAACCCGGGTTTCCTCTTCCTCTGCTGTGAAGTGAGGTGGTATTTGCCTGCTGTTAGGGAGGAAAAAGGCTATCTGGATAAAGTATTATCTAGAGGCTTCCCCTCATCTGCTCTGCTGTTGCCAGGGTGTTTTTGCTGAAGAGGGACATTGCTGTCACCTCTTGTTTGTGCTGGGCTGAGCAGTGCAGCTCTGCTCTTCCGCTCGCTTTCATCGAGTCGTGAGAAGATGCTGTTGGGTCAGCTGGAGCTGGGGCTGGGGCAGGACCTCCAGCACTGCCTGCAATCACCCACAGAGCTGCCTCCTGACACCCCCTTGGTGAAACCACTTAGTTCTCCCACTCTCCATCACAATCCGTGGTGCAGCTGAGCTAGACAAGGGCTGGAGGAGAGCTTCGCACCCAGCTGCTGCAGTGGATGGAGGTGAGGGCTGAGAGGCCCCTGTGGGATGCTGTGGCCTCAGCAGGGACTTGTCCTACCAGCTGTAGAATCAGAGAGTGGTTAGGGTTGGAAGGGACCTTCAAAGGTCATCTAGTCTAACAAACCAGCAGTCAGCAGGGACATCTGCAACTAGAGCAGGTTGCTCAGAGCCCCAGACAATCTGACCTGGAATGGTTCAAGGGATGGGACATCTCCCACCTCTCTGGGCAACCTGGGACAGGCTCTCACCACTCTCAGTGAAAACAACTTCTTCATCTAGTCTAAATCTCTCTCTTTCAATTTAAAAGCATCACCCCTCATCCTGTCCCAACAGGCCCTGCTAAAGAGTCTGTCCCCAGCTTTCTTCTAGGCTCCTAGAAGTACTGAAAGGCTGCAATAAGGTCTCCCTGGAACCTTCTCCAGGCTGAACAACCCCAATTCTCTCAGCCTGGCCTCACAGCAGAGAGGTTCCAGCCTTTGGATTGCTTCTGTGGCCTCCTCTGGACCTGCTCCAACAGGTCCATGTCTTTGCTGTGCTGAGGACTCCAGAGCTGGCTCCAGCACTGCAGGTGAGATCTCCTCAGTGCAGAGCAGAGGCAGAATCCCCTCCCTGTCCTGCTGGTCACCCTGCTGGGGACGCAGCCCAGGACTCAGTTGGCTTCTGGGCTGGGAGCACACATTGCTGGGTCATGGCCAGCTTTTCCCCCACCAGTACCCCAAGCCTTTCTCCACAGAGCTGCTCTCCATCCCTTCATCCCCAGCCTGGATTGATACCAGGGGTTGCCCCATGCTATCCCTTCAGCCATGTGAGATTTCCCATAGCACTGGGGCTTGAGCCACCTCTAGTCATTTCTAAGATAGAAAATCATTGGACACCTTCCTTATGCCCCACAGGGATGGGGCCATGGAACCTGTGAAAATCAGGCTGTGGGCTCCATGTTCTTCTTGAAGGGCTTTTTGGCCAAGGAATGAAATCTGGTGGTTTATCCAAGCAGAAGGGAGGTAGCTCTGCCTTGGTGTAGCAGCACAGATGGCTGAGGAGACCGTGGGCTGGCTGGGGTTGTGCTGGGTGATGATGGTGGGTTGGTTGTGGTTTGTTTTTTAGTTTTTTAATGTCTTCATTAGCAAGTCTGCCACTAAATGTAGTGATATTCTCTGAGGTGAATTTGGGGACTTAAATATCTTGGCCTGAATAGGGGCATAAAAATAGAAACCTGCAGCAGTTAGATGCTTTTGCTGCTTTTCCTTCTGAAGGACGAGAGCCTGAATCATTTGCACCCTGCTGTAAAAGAGGGTTGCTGTGCACCCTTGCTTCTCTGCAGCCTCCCTCCTGGGGGCTCAGGCCTGGCTTTGGTGGTCAAAGGATGGTTTCTAACAGGATTTGTGCCCTGAAGATGGCTACACACTGGAAAACTGTCACCTCACACTTAGCCATCGTTGTGCTCCTCAGCCTCTGTTACACTGGTGGATGGAGGGTGCTGGCTGCTCCCTGCAGGCTGAGGGGAGGCTGTGGTTCTGTAGGTTGTTTTCTCCTTGCTGTGCTCCAAACTTGGAGGTTGCTGCTGGGTTTGCAAACATCCACTGAGTGTCTCAGCTCTTGAGGTTTGAGCTCTGCCTCCTAGGGGACTCCCTAGCTGATGGAAAAGCCCTCGGTGATCCCCTTTGCAGTGTGAGCCCCACAGATGAACGGTGAGAGGAGGCAAGGGGCTGAAGGTCCCTTGTGAGGGTGTGGGTTGGGTGACCTTTGCTCAGCTCCTTGCTGTGTTCCTGCTCAGGGGTTTACATGGCCTAGAAGACATTCAAAATTGCTGTAGGTGGCTGCTGCAAAAACGCTGCTGGAACAGGCTTGTGTGCCTGGACCTTGAGCCTCTAGCTGGGCTGGGTGGTGGCTGCAGGATGTTCATGATGTTCTCATGGGGGGGCTCTGTTCCTTGAGCATGTTTGAGGAGCACCCTGGAGATGTCCCCCATGGGCTTTGCCCAGCCACTTGCTTGTCCTGCTGCTGCTTGGTGCCTTCTAGTGATGATGCCAGACTAAAGGGAAAGGGCTCAGAAGAAAGTGGTTCTTGCTAGTGCTCTTGGATGCTGGTGGGCAGATGCTGGGGAGCTGGCAGTGCTTGGCCAGTGCAAGCCAGCCTCTGTCACTGCTGATGCTGTTTGTTGTGTGTAACTCCCATCCCATGCCCCAGCTTGTCCTGTCCTCCTGTCACCTCCCAGCCATGTCCAGGGTGTTTAGCCTCCCGTGTCCCCAGGCAGCAGGAACTGGCATGCTGCTCTGCAGACCTTGGCACAAACAGGTCACCCTGGGGCTGCTTTGCTGAAACACTGCTGGTGATGAGCCAAGGTAGAGCTGGAGCTCTCATTTTCTTCCAGTCTAGCTGTTCTGGAGATTTGGGGTTTATTTCTCTTTGGAGTGTTTCACAGGAGGCTCCTGCTCCTAAACCAACAGTGCTGCTGGGCAGCAGTTGCTGTCAGCTCTAATCCATCCACCAGACTCTCATTTTCAGATGGAGATCACTCCAAGCAGCTGCAATACTGCTGCTGTAAAATAGCCTTTCTAGCCTCAGGACAGAGATGGTTTCTCCAGAGCTCACTGATGCACAGATCTGTGTCTCCCTCCTGCTGCCTGCCAGGCACCTGGAGGATGTTTGCTCCATGCTCTCTAGACAAGGGGCAACCAGAACCACTGCACTGAGCAGTTTCTGGCTAGGAACCAGGAAAACCTTGGGTGTCCTTCATGCAACCTTGTTAGCTAATTGTTAGTAGCAACCTCCAACATCTCCCTGAGGGTTGAACACTGCCACCAGAGGGCAGAAGCTGACGTTCAGGTTTTGGTTCTGGTGGATAGGGCTGGAAATAGCAGTTCCTGAAGACTATCCAAAGGATTCTATTGGTAGGTTTTTGGTTCTGGTTTTGTGGTTTGTTTTGTTTTGTTTTTTTTTCCAGAGGAGGCAACAAAAATGATCTGAGGGCTGGAACCTCTCTGCTGTGAGGCCAGGCTGAGAGAGTTGGGGTTGTTCAGCCTGGAGCAGAGAAGGCTCCAGGGAGACCTGACTGCAGCCTTGCAGCACTTCTAAGGGCCTAGAAGCAAGCTGAGGACAGACTCTTTAGCAGGACCTGTTGGGACAGGACAAGGGCTGATGGTTTTGAACTAAAAGAGGAGATTTAGACTAGAGAGAAGGAAGGAATGGTTTTCACTGAGGGTGGTGAGAGCCTGGCCCAGGTTGCCCAGAGAGGTGGGAGATGTAGAGGTGGTAAGTCAGGTTGTTTGGGGCTGTAGTTGCAGATGTCCCTGCTGACTGCAGGGGGTTGGACTAGATGACCTTGAAAGTTCCCTTCCCACCCAAACCACTCTGTGATTTTTCTGGAGGGTTTGGTTCCTGAGCTGCTCTTCAGTCCAGGTCCTTGACTGTCTCCTTCCAGGTTGGCTCCCACACTGGTGGCAGGACAACCCTCCCATGCAGTGGGTGTAGTCCTGCTGGGCAGCTCTCTCCAAAGCTCTCCAAGACTAGGAGAGCAGTTCTGTGAAGTCCCCAACCATCTCCCAGCCTTCCTTTGCCTCCAGCAGCTCTGGCTCTGGTTTGGTGCCCTGGAAGCCTCACCCTGTGTCAGGACACATGTTCTGTATCAAGATTATTCTTCCTGCCTATGCTGAATTAGGAAGTTAATGACCAATTTCCCTGGCTGGGAGAGACCTAAGCATAACAGCCCAGGAGCTGCAGTACCAGCTGACAGCCCAACACTGCTGTCAGTGCTACATGGGGTTGGGAACTTCAGTCCAGCTTTGAACAAAAGGGAGAATGATTAACTAAGGAAGGAGGAGGGTGGTTACAGCTTCCTGGGGAGTGGGAGAAAGGAAATTACTTGGAGCCTTCACTCCAGCAAGGCTGAGTTTTTCTGGCTTTTGGCTGTTCTTAAAGCATGGCTTCTTCTAACCTCTAACACTAATTGTGAGGAACACTCAGAGGTCATAAATCCCTTCCATATGAATGTCACCCACTCTGGCAGCACTGTGTCCTGTCTGTCTGTCCTCCTCTGGCATGGCAGCAGAGATTCTCTCCAGGGTGAAACAGCTGCAAAGGCTCTGCCGTGGCTGACTACCAGAGACTGAAAGCAGACAGTTTTCCTGGAGGTTAGACAGGCAACAGCAAGGCTGCCTCTGGGAGAAGAGCATGTTTATGAGAGAAATCAGCAGCTGTCTCCTGCAACAAAGGAATGGCATTGAGCTGGGGAAGCACTCCCTGAAAACATCACCCCCACATGTGCCCTTCTGTAAGGAGCTAACTCTGACCAAAAAGCTCCTGCAGTGAAGCACTCAGAAGCTAAACATGTTTTGAAGGCCTTGAAGAAGGCATGTGAGGTTCTTCAACAGGCTTGAGACACTGAGGAGTCAAAACCTACCTCCCCCCCAAAAAAATCCCAACCAAACCCAGAGAAAACAGGCAAAAAGCCCTAGGAATGCAGAGGTAGCAGCATGGGATCTCCCTGTAGTCATCTACTTGGATACTGTTCTGTGGAGCTTGGGGTTTTTAGGGCTTTTTAACCCTTGTGTTTTGCTGTTTTCTCTTACCCTCTCTCCTTAGGGTCCCTGCAGCTTGGCCATGGTGGGGCTGAGTGTGGCAAGTGTTCAGCTAACCACCTGATGGAGGTAGGAATGATTCAGGAGCTTGGCTGTAGCACCACACTGCAAAGCTGCCTGGGAATAAATTCACTGCATGCCTCTGGGCACAGAGTTTGGGCTTTATCAGGGTTGAACAGGTTTCTCCTGAGTAGAAACTCTGCTGTGCAGTTTTGCTCTAATTGGAATGGGGGCAGGTAACTGTGCTCCAGGGGAAACCAGATATTGAAGCAGTAGTTAGGTTTAATGTTTGCCCCTGGAGTAGTTCAAACACAGATATTTATCCTGCTACTGTAGCTAGCTGCTTCCCAAATACTTCTGAAAAGGAAACAAAATTCCTTGTGTCTCCTCTGAGCCAACAGGAAATGTTTCTGAGTTTGGATTCCAACATGACTCAGTTCAGAGATTACAGCAGTTGCCAAAACAACTGGTGGAGAAGCTTAGTGGAAGTGTAAAACCAACACAAACAAGGCAGGACAAAACAAAGAGATGAAAACTCATCTGGAACCATATTTGGCAAAGTATTTACCCAGAGTATACAAGATGCTGATGCTCCCAGCACAGTTACAGTGATCCCATTATCTGCTCAGAAATGGTATGGGTTCAATCCCACTGCTCAGCATGAAATAACAACTCCCTGGCAGTGGCTGCTGTGGTTGGTATGTGTCCAGGAGGCTCTGCAGGGCAGCACTCTCTGTTCTGACTTGGAGTGCTACAGTTGCAAGGTCCTGGGAGTTCACTTGGGGGTGGTATCATGGCAAGTGATTCTGACAGGCAGCTCTTGGTAGTTGCAGTTAAGCACCAGAGATGACATGCCCAAACTTAAACATGACAATGACAAAGCAGTTAGTCATTCCACTCTAGCATACAGCTCTTTCTCTGTTGGACCTGGAAGGATGGCAGATCTTGGATGATTTAGGCCTTGGAGACATCCATTCTGGCACAAAGGACTGCAAACTAGCAGTAGAAAGACAAACATAGATAATTCAGCCTCAGAGAAGAGCACTAAGGTTAGCTTGGGAGAGAGGGAGTCACTGACAGGCCAGGGTGAGACAGCAGAGAAGCTCTTCAGACTTGGGCCACCTCCAGCTGCAGAGAGCAGCAGAGCAGCTTTGGAGCCTGTCACACCCTAACAGCCATCAGCATGGCTTTGGCCCCCTCAGAGGTTATGCAGTGGGAGAGAGAACCTGAGTTCAGCAGGCTGGAACATCTCTGTTGCTTTCTTGCTGTCTTTGGCTAAGAAACCAGCTGAGGAAAGCCAAGGCATGGTACCTCTGTCAGGTGCCAGCTGGAGGGAGAAGGTTCCCACTCTGCTCTGCAGCACAGTGCCTCTGGGCCCAGATTTGGAGCTCTAAACACTGCTTCTGACTACACACACCTGCTTTAAAAGAATAAAAAGATTCTTTTTTAGCCAATTACCTAGTGTTAAAATGCAATTTGTTTGACCAGGAGTTCAAACCATGCAGCCAGGACATGTTTACCACCATGATCTCTCCAACTCCTCTACAATAAACTGCTCTCTGTTTCTCTTTCCTGAAGGTTGATGCAGAAATGAAGTCTGGGACTGGAAGAGTCATCATCATCATGTTCTAAATGCAAAATGATGTTTTAAACAGAGGAAAGCTGCTGGAACTGTCAACTTCCCTCTTCCTGAAGTATATAAAGAGTGTACAAAAGGCTGTAATAAAAAAATGCTTTGTTACAGGTTGTAGTGTGAGATGATCTGACACTACTCCTAAAAAAGGCTAAACATTAGCTGATGACAGGAACTGACATAATACTTCAGCCCCTGTGCCTACTGCAAGGATTATCCTCAGGGAATTCCTCCAAAGCCTCCTGGCCTTGTGTTTCTTTTGGAAGAAGGCTCTCAAGTGCCATGCTCTCACTTCAGTCAGGATACCCCTGCCCCTTTGCCACAAAAAGCCCCCAGGTGCTTAACTTCTCTGGGAGCCTTTGAGGGTCTCACATCCAAGTTCAGTACTTCTGAATCCCTTCTGTAACAGGCAGCAGGGAAGGGTTCTGCATGTCACTGGGGCTCACATGATAGCCCAGCTTCTTCATGTCTTTGGTCACCACGTTGAAGGAAATGGTCACGAAGCCTTGAGATCTCACCCTTGTTACTAGGAGAAAGCAGATGTGAATACAGCTGGTTAAGAGGAGTTTGGGTACTTGTTGAACTCTCACATGCTCAGCTAGGACTGCTCTCAGGAGGAACTAGTCTCTTCTGGCACTGCTGTAGCCTGCAGTTGTGTGAGGGCCAGGCAGTCAGGGCTGGCCAGGGCCTTACCTTCTCGTCCCTCGCCCTGCGCTACCACTTTGGGGTCAGTGAATTCTGGACGTCTCCCTGTGAACCAGCTGGGAGGAGAAAACAGCAAATGATTAACTGGATACATTCACTGGAGTGTAGATTTCAAATAGTTCATTATATGCATGTTAAAAAAAACAAAGGAGGGGTTTAATGAGACTCCCAGCTCCTGTTTGCAGGCCAGTTTCCATGACTGGGTCACTTCATTGCTGATCTGCTTTGATCAAGGTAAGTTTTATCTCTCTAAGGAAGAAAATGAAACCCATTTCCTACAGGTCACATTAAATCCAAGTTATTTCTGGGCTAGGCAGAATCTTTCTGTGTGGCAAAGAAGGTTTTGAAACTAACTCAACTCTTGATTGCCCAGAGAGATTTGGATACTTGGGAGTACACCAGAGGTGCACGAAATACTAAAAGGGCAGCAGGAAGACAAGGAAATCAGTTGGATCCTGACTGTCAGGCACAGATAACCACACTGCCTCTGCCCCACAGTGCTCAAGCAGCACATGAGCTCTGCACAAGGGCAGGCTCTGTTGGGACAGGCAAGCCACAGCCCAGCAGCTGGGAGAGCATTCCACCTGTAGTTCAACACTACACTGAAAGGAACAAACCTTAGTAGCCTCAGGTGCTGTGCAGAGATTCCTCCTCTGGAAGGGATGGGAGTGTGTAAACAGGACAAAGGTTATAGCAAAGGCATTCCAACTGGGAATTGTCTTTCCATGTTCTGCCTTTGCTTTCCAGGCTGCTCTGCCCTTCAAGAGAAGCCTCTAGCTATAGTAAGATTTAGGGCTAGGCTGCAGCCCCCACCTCCTTAGAGTGCAGTGACAACTGAAATGCTCAGTAGCACCTCTCTAAGTGCTGGGTTTATAGTTGGGCCTGATGATCTTAAAGCTCTTTCCCAACCTAAATGATTCTATGAGTCTAAGTCACATCACTGACAGGAATCAACCTGTGGGACATGGGTCTGCCACTTGGTGCAAGAACTCAGGTCTCAGTCTGCTCTTTTTCAGCCCAACAGTGTCCAGACATGAGGATGAAGAAAGACAAGGTAGCATTACTGCAAGCAGGTAGTTGACCTGTTTTAAGAAAGCTCTTCAGAGAACCTGGCCACCTAAAAATGTGGTTTTACCTACAAAGCTATCTGGTTCTGAGCCAAAAGATACCTATACCTATGCCCCAGGGAGCAACTGGATATCACTTTGTGACTAAGAGCAAGAAGAACTTGAAAAAAAACCCCCAAAACCAAACAAAAACCTCAACCAAATAAAAATAAGCTGTAGTTGTTACCTTGTAAACTTTTGCAGCTTGGAGGTGGACTCTGGAACAAACATAGCAATGGTTCTTGTGTGCCTAAAACAAACAGGAGCCACTCAGAGCTGAGGAAATGAACCAACCAGCACTGGCAAGGCTGCTTGTGTCTGTAAAGGCAGCAGAATTCCTTCAGACACCTCAGACCACCCAACATCTCCAAGTACAACACATTCCCTTCCACACAGACAGGGTCTTGTGTGCACTGTGTGCACAGAGTGGAGCTGCCTCCATTTCCAGTGGTGGGAATGGGAGTCTGGCACTTGCTGAGAGGGTGGGGGAGAGGTGATGTACTGCCCTTTCTACCTGGGCTTTCCCACATGCCAGTTTTGACTTGACACTTGTCTGCAGGATTACCAAACATTATTTGATCACCAGAGGCTAATCGTAGAAAATCCATGTCCTTTGTACCAACCAGACAGGACCTGATAGGAACCTTTTACCAATAAATCTCCATTTGAGTCCTGAAGCACAGGTTGTCAGCTCACCTTCCAGGGGTGAAGGGAACATGAACAGCTCCATAACCTCTGACCACATCATTTCCAAAGAAGTCTGGTCCATAGACACTCACCACTATCTGGGGCCCTGCAAAGGAAGCATGGGTGAGAGGGGAGCCTGCTCTGCAAGCTGGTTCCCACTACCCCCAGCACTCACAGCCAAATGGGTTGGTGCTCTTGAAGGTGATGTCAATGGGGAAGTTCCAGACGAGGGTGGTGGGTGAGACCTCGCTCTTGGAGGTGATCTGGGAGATGCCCTCCTCCAGGCCCTGGGGGGAGAATGTGGCAGGAGCCAGGGGCCTGCACTAAGCCCATGACACACCCTGCTGGTGGGCCTGGCAGCCAGGCTGGGTTTCAGGGGGGACACAATGGGGCCTTACTGCTGTTGGAACCCAGTCTTGGCCGTAGACGAAGCAGAACTTGCAGTAGAGGTCATCAAATCCAGGGAACTGTGGGAGAGAGAGAGAGAGTGTTGGTGGGGAGTTACTGGGGCTGAGGACCAGCCCAGCTCAGTAGGGGGCCAGTTCTCTTTCATATCTTCATGAATGATCTGAATGAGGGGGATCAAGACCACTCTTACTTTGCAGATGACCCCAAATAAGGTGGGAGTGTTGATCTGCTGGAGGATATGGAGGCTCTACAGAGGAATCTGGCCAGACTGGATTGCTGGGCTGAGCCCAATGGGCTGAGGTTCAACAAGGCCAAGTGCTGGGTCTTGCACTTGGGCCACAACAACCCAACAAACATTCCAGCCTTCGGAGAGAGTGGCTGGGAATTGCCCAGCAGAAAAAGAGCTGGGGGTACTGGTAGACAGCAGCTGAATGTGAGCCAGCAGTGTGCCCAGGTGGCCAAGGCAGCCAAAAGCATCCTGGCTGGTGTACAAAACAGTGTGGCCAACAGGACTAGAGCAGTGACGGCACCTCTGTATTCACCACTGGTGAAGCCACACCTTGAATACTGGATTCAGTTTTGGGCCCTTCACTATGCTTGCTGGAGCATGTCCAAAGAAGTGCAACAAAGCTGGTGAAGGGTCTAGAGCACAAGTGTTGTGAGGAGCAGCTGAGGGAACTGGAGTTGTTTAGCCTGGAGAAAAGGAGACTCAGGGATGACCTTCTCACTCTCTACACCTCCCTGAAAGGAGGCTGGAGCCAGGTGGGGGTTGGCCTGTTCTCTCAAGCAACAAGAGACAGGACAAGAAGAAACAGCCTCAAGTTGTGCCAGGGGAGGTTTAGGTTGGACATTTGGAACAATTTCTTCCCCTAAAGGGTTATCAAGCCCTGAAACAGGCCGCCCAGGGCAGTGGTGGAGTCACCATCCCTGGAGGGACTGAAAAGATGTAGAGATGTGGTGCTGAGGGCCATGGTTTAGTGATGGCCTAGCAGTGCTGGTTAACAGTTGGACTCTATGATCTGAAAGGTCTTTTCTAACCGAAACGATTCTATAATTCTATTCTATGACCAAGAGCCGCCCGGGTAAGGGCTGAGGCCCTGCTCACCCTCCCGGCACCGAGCAGAGACCAGGCCGTGCTCCGGCATCGAGCACCGGAGCCAGGCCGCGCTGCCGCTGCCCAGGTCGGGCTGTGTACCGGCGGCTTGGTCTCCTCGCCACTCCGAGCCCCACCACTCCCGGCTCCCGTTTCTCACCTGCCCGCTCTCGATCTGTCCGGTAACCGCCACGAGGAACACTGCAGGGCTGCCGGCGGCGGCCATGGCGCCCGGCGCAGCCCACCGACGGAGCTGGGGGCGTTGTCATGGCGACGGACGGCGCGGCGGAGGGGACACACTGCATCTGCGTACGGCGCTTCGCGGAGCTGCGGCTCTGGGAGGGCTCCTTACCTATCAAAACGGCGGCGGATCGCCCCAAATCGCGGCCGCTCACGCCGTCCCCACCCTCCGGGGACAGCCGTATCGCACTCCCCGGTGCAGGCCAGGACTCTTACTGCGGCCTGGCCCTGCAGCCCCCAGCACCCTCGTGGGTGTTCAGCAGGGCTGAGGATATGGAACACCACCTGCA
Organism: Galbula dea; assembly: GCA_013399015.1. Taxonomy (NCBI): domain Eukaryota; kingdom Metazoa; phylum Chordata; class Aves; order Piciformes; family Galbulidae; genus Galbula; species Galbula dea. The sequence goes on from VWZX01007609.1 coordinate 286,599, forward strand.
CTTCGCGTGTGTTCCTCATACCGCCTCATCTTTGGAACTTAGTCTTTTATATTAATCTATATCAGCCTATATGTTAGTGAGCAAAAAGCTGGACATGAGCTGGCAATGTGTGCTCATAGACCAGAAGACAGCCACATCCTGGGCTCGTCCCCAGCAGGGTGGCCAGCAGGGCAGGGAGGGGATTCTGCCTCTGCTCTGCTCTGGGGAGACCTCACCTGCAGTGCTGGAGCCAGCTTTGGAGTCCTCAGCACAGCAGAGACATGGACCTGCTGGAGCAGGTCCAGAGGAGGCCACAGAAGCAATCCAAAGGCTGGAACCTCTCTGCTGTGAGGCCAGGCTGGGAAAGTTGGGGTTGTTCAGCCTGGAGAAGAGAAGGCTCCAGGAAGACCTTACTGCAGCCTTTCAGTGCTTGAAGGAAGTCTATCAGAAAGATGGGGACAGAGTTTTTAGCAGAGCCTGTTGGGACAGGACAAGGGCTGATGGTTTGAAAATTAAAAAGAGAGAGAGATTTAGACTAGATAGAAGGAAGAGATTGTTTCCACTGAGGGTGGTGAGAGCCTGTCCCAGGTTGTCCAGAGAGGTGGGAGATGTCCCATCCCTGGGACCATTCCAGCTCAGGTTGTCTGGGGCTCTGAGCAAGCTGCTCTAGTTGCAGATGTCCCTGCTGACTGCAGGGGGTTGGACTTGGTGACCTTGAAAGGTCCCTTCCAACTCAAAGCATTCTGTATTTCTATGATTCCGTACAACCCCAGTAAGCTAAGTCACAACCAAGGATCTGGAGCCTCCCCCCGGTAGCAGGCACTGAGGACATGGCCACTAGATGTTGCTGCTGACCAGGCCGAAGCAGCTCCTTCTGCTCCCGGCTGAGGGCTGAAGGCCACAGCCAGGATGTGTTTTCCAAGGAGGAAAAGCGTTTGGGATCAGTGAGAAATGGTGCATTTCATGCTATCTGGAGGTTCACCCTCATGAGCCACAATGATATGAGAAGCTGGCAGGGTCATTAGCATCCCACAGCAAGGTGGTTATTCCCCAGCCTCCCATGAGTAAGCTGTGCCTCCAGAATGCCATTGTCTGGATGTGGCCGCACATAGTGTGGGCAGGGCAGGAAACGGGATTATGCTGCTTTAATTAGCCTGCTCTAATTAAAAGGAAGGGGTGAATTTGGTAAACAAGGCAGATGAATGTGCAGAGCTGAAACCACTGAAATCTTCTGACCAGGTCTTACTGTTTCCCTGCAGACATGACAACAATGCTGGGCCACGGTCACGCTGCTCACGCCGGGAAGCTTCCCCACCCACGCACACGTTGGTGCCACAGAGGCTCAGGCACCATCTGCTGTGGTTCATTGACTCACAGCTGTAGAATGGCTTGGGTTGGAAGGGAACTTTCAAGGTCATCCAGTCTAATCCACCTGCAGTCAGCAGGGACATCTGCACCTAGAGCAGGTTGCTCACAGACCCAAACAACCTGAGCTGGAATGGTCCCAGGGATGGGACATCTCCCACCTCTTTGGGCAACCTGGGACAGGGTCTCACCACCCTTAGTGTGAACAATCTCTTCCTTCTATCTATAAATCTCCCTCTCTTTTATTTTCAAACCATCAGCCCTTGTCCTGTCCCAACAGGCCCTGCTAAAAAGTCTGTCCCCATTTTATAGACCCTCTTTAAGCACTGAAAGGCTGCAGTAGGGTCTGCCTGGAGCCTTCTCTTCTCCTGGCTGTTCCATCAGATCCATGTCTGTGCTGTGCTGAGGACTCCAGATCTGGCCCCAGCACTGCAGGTGAGATCTCCCCAGAGCAGAGTAGAGCAGAGGCAGAATCCCCTCCCTGCCCTGCTGGCCATGTTGCTGGAGATGCAGCCCAGGATATGGCTTCTGGGCTGGTTCATCCCTTCACCTTCCAGGGGAGATGCAGAAAGGATCCCAGATGTTGCTCCCCTTGTTGAGAGCAATCTAGGAGGCACTTGTTTCTGTGGAAGGATAGGATGAGTGAAGGAAGCCCTGGCTCTGTGCCTGCTGGGCTTTCCCCTGCTATGGTTGCAATGATCCAGAGCCCCACCATGGATGCAGACCAGCAGGTCTGGGACAATGCCTCAGTCCTTGTCCTCATCCACTTCCTCTGTTGATCTCCCTTCTGGCAAAGCTGTTGGAGATGGCTTTGCTGCTTTGGCTCTCTACAGTGCCATGCAGTAGAGTCTCTGCTGCAGGTGCCTTTCTTCAAGGCAAAGGGACACCCCAAGATACCAGCTCTTCTGCTGAAAGGGCTGATACTGGGCTGAAAGCAAACTAACCCTTCATGCTGGAAGACACCTCCCATGTTCCTTCAGACACATTCTCTGCCAGTGCCTATTTCAGTTCTATTGTTCAGGTTTTATATGAGATTGATTTTCTTTGTTTAAAACATTCAGCAAACAAATCTGGCTAAGGGAAGAATGGGAGAAAAGCAGGAGGAGTGAGAGGGAATGGCTGAAATTCTCTCCTTTCTCCTCTGCCCTTCAGAGAAAATAATTAAATTGAACTGAAAATTATCAGGGGGAAAAAAATAAACCAGTTCTCCACCAGCTGTCCAATGCAGCTAGCAAGGCTGTTTAATTAACACTTCAGTTGGCTACCAGCTACCTCAGAGCCAGCTAAGAGCCAATTTAAGGGTTTTTTCCTTGCCTAGCAAGTGAGATACAGCTGCTGGAGGAGTTAATATCAGCACTGGGAGATCTTCTCCACGACAGAGAGAAGGCAGCAGCCACGAAACATCTGTACCTGCTTGTGGAAGGACTCTGTCCCCTCTCAGCCATAATGAGACCTTTTTTCCCCTTCCTTGCATGTCTCTAATTAGCTGCATTTTTAATCTTTGTGAGTAGAATGGAATCCCAAGCAAGGATGCATTTTTGCCCTGCTGGAAAAGGTAATTAATGATCCCTCAGAGGGTTTGATTTCCAAGCCTAGTGAAAACTCCTGGATCTTGGTGACTCCATGGGTGTTATTTAACAGTGTTGCTGTTTCTCTTGGCCATATTCACCTCTTCTCTCAGAATTGCCCTGCTCCTTAGATTTGTGAAGGGACTCTCCCTTTGGGCTGCAGCCATCCTCATGGGGGGAAAGGGGACTCACCTGCTGCTTGCTGACTTCTCCTCTCTTGGAATCATACAATAGCATCACAGAGTTGTTCTGGTTAGAAAAGACCTTTCAGATCATGGAGTCCAGCTGTTACCCAGCTCTGCCAGGCCACCACTAACCCATGGCCCTCAGCAACACATCTCCATGGCTTTTCAACCCCTCCAGGGATGGTGACTCCACCACTGCCCTGGGCAGCCTGGGCCAGGGCTTGACAACCCTTTCAGGGTTGACATTTGTTGTAATGTTCAACCTAAACCTCCCCTGGCACATCTTGAGGTTGTTTCCTTCTTGTCCCATTGCTTGTTCCTTGGGAGAATAGACCAACCCCCACCTTGCTCCAACCACCCTCCAGGTAGTTGTAAAGAGTTGTAGAGTGTGAGAAGGTCTCCCCTGAGCCCCATTTGCTTGGCCTCTGTTGGCTCCCAGCTCCAGAAGAACAACTGGTCCAGTTACTGCACCAGTGTCCCTTTAGCACTGACCTCTGTGTGCAAGGCACAGCAAACAGCTAAGGGAATTACCTCTTCTTCATTCTCACAAAGAGCCAGAGGTTGGAAAACTCCAAATTTTTCAGAGTTCCATCACTAAGAGCTTCTGAATCCATCTGGTGTACCTTGAGATTTGAAAATACTGGTAAATATTTATGCTGTTCTAAGGAAGAGGAAGATGAAATGGCTTTAGCATGCAGTGGTTCCTCCTGTGGCATCTGTATGCATGCTATAGCTTCAGCTGGATTGAATTCAAAGATGTATTTGATTGACATTATGCAACAGTTATGGTTTGCTTTTAAATAGACAGCTGGGCAAATTATTTTGGAGCAGGTAGGCTGATATGGATACTAGCAAATGTTTGTTTTGGGGTTTTTGTGTGTGTGTGTGTGTGTGTGAATAGCAAGCTTATTTGGTATTGATACCTGATCCACACTGGCAAAGCTGTGCTGTTCCAATGCTAAATTTGGGAAAGGATTTCTTTCCATCTCTACACTGTGTGAGCTGCTCTAGGGAGTCCTGCTCTGGCAGGGGGGGTTGCACTGGGTGATCTTTTGAGGTCCCTTCCAACTCCCAACATTCTGTCACTCTGTGATCTGGCTCCCAGAGCCAAACAAGCTCCTGGGGTTGGGGAGGAGCAGGATGGTGGCCTCAGAGGCATCTGGGTGCTGTTTCCAAAGGGATTGACTCCACTCTTGGCTGGGTGAGGGCTGAGCCAGTCCTTGGGAGTTGGTGAGCAGGTGGAGGCTCTCCTCAGAGCATCATAGACTGGTTTGGGTTGGAATGAACTTTAAAGATCATCTACTTCCAACCCACTTGCCACAGGCAGGGACACCTTCCACTAGACCAGGTTGCTCAAAGCCCCAGCCAACCTGGTCTTGAGCACTTTCAGGGATGGGATCCACAACCTCTCTGGGCAACTTTCCTTGCCCTGGGAGAAGCTGCCAGGCCATGGGGTGCTGCAGCCTGCAGTGTCTGGTCTCATGTCTGTTGCCCATCACCCTGTCTCTGGCCTTCTTTGCCATAACTGCAATAGCAGCAGGAGAGCCCTTGATGTGAGTGCAGGTCCAGGCACTGCTGCTTGCTGCTGCCTGGCTGGTGAGGATTTAGAAGCCTTGTGCTGTGGGGACATACCCAAAAAGCAGGTTTTTTTGTCACCATTCCATTTGCAAGTATGATTGAAGCAACCCAGGGGCTGATTCAGTGCTTCCAACAGGAGCTAGGGGAAGGTGGGGTGAGACAGAAACAAGGAAGCAATGGCACAGCAGAGAAGTTTATTTTCAATCCCAAATATTTATGATCAACACCTGCTAAATGGCCAGTGAAACACATTTTTATGGTGCCATTAATCTGCAATAAACCAGTTTTATTTTTAGGCTGTTTGCACAACGTTGCCAGCCTGATTCAGCCCTGCCTGCCTTTTATCTCTGTGAGGAGGCTGCAAAGAGCTTCCCTGCCCTTTGTCTCAACAGCCTTTTCCTCCTCTTCTCCCAGCTCTTCCCACCTGCTGCTCAAATCAAACAGTGCTGGAAGGAGGATTTTCTCTTCAGATCAAATGGCATCTCAGAGGAGGAGGTTCCTGCTGTAATTCTGGCTGAATGCATTTACCTGGAGATCTGTTTTGGTGGGAAGAGAATTGGGTGAAGAGAGGTGGGGTGAGCTTTTGAGTTATGTGGCTGAACACCATGAATCAGCCAGGAAACACTGTCAGGCTGTGCTGCCATGCAGGGAGACCTGGACAGGCTGAGAGCTGGGGGAGAGAAACCTCTTGAAGTTCAACCAGGGCAAGTGTAGACTCCAGCACCTGGGGAGGAACAACCCCATGGACCAGGACAGGTTGGGGGTTGACCTCTGGGAAAGCAGAGAAGGACTTGGGAGTGCTGGTGGACAAGAAGTTCTCCATGAGCAAGCAGTGTGCTCCTGTGGCCAAAAAGGCCAATGTTCCCTTAGGGATCATTAAGCAAAGTGAGACCAGCAGGTCAAGGGAGGTTCTCCTCTCCTTCTGCTCTGCCCTAGTAAGGCAATCTGCTCTGGGTCACCCTCCTTTAGCAGGGGGGTTGGACTAGATGATCCCCAGAGGTCCCTTCCAACCCCTACCATCCTGTGATTCTGTGAAACAAGGCCTGAAAGGTCATGGCTACACCAGGAGAGTCCCCATCCTCCTGGGCACAGCAGGGAGGTGGCTTTGCTAGGACAGAAGAGGCCTGACCATGCTTTGTAACCTGGGTGTGAACCTGAGGAGACTCTCTCCATCCACAGCCTGAGCACAGTTCACCAATATCCCCCTGGAGCAGAAAAGCAGGGTAAAAAGCCAAAGCAGCTGCTTCAATATGCAATATTCTGCTGGGTAACTGAGCAGGATGGGCTCCAGCTCTGTCCCTTCTTTGCTCCTGTGGCCACCAGGCAAAGCACAGCTGGGTCTGGGAGGTGTCACTGCCAAGGAGCTGCAAAGTGCTTGGTCTTCTGGGAGAATTAATTTGTATTGGAACTTGTTACCATTTGTGAGAGGTTTTTTTCTTTTACTTTTTCCTGTCAATAAGGAAAATTAATTAATGGCTCAGCCTGAGCCAGTCAGAATAAATGAACATGCAGGCAGGCAGGAAGGGGAGAGAAGGCAAGGAGGACTGGAGAAGCTGGTTCCTGCTGGGGCCATTGGATTTGGTAAGGGCAGAAGGAATAAGAGCAATAACCAGACTCTGAAGAGAAGAAGGGAGAGAAAAATCACCTCCTGCCTTCACCAGACAGGAAGCCATCCTGCTCAGTGGCCATCTGCCCTGGCACTGGCTGTGTTCAGGGGGTGACTTGGGTGGGAGAGCCACACTCTACTTGTGCATCTGTGGCAAAGCCTGGAGGCACCTTCATGGGCCTTTGGCAGCTTGTTCCTCTGGCTGGGGCAAAGCAGGATCAAAAATAAGCTGCTCTAGAGGATATCAATCAAACAGGCCAATAATTTACCTGGTTTCTTTCTCTGTGGTGTGACAGAACAAGGATTGCTGGTAGTTCTCTTTCTCCATAAACTGAATATTCCAATGGCCATACCTGGGAGAAAAAAACCAAACCAAACAGAAAAGCCCAAATAACAGACAATCTACAAGTGAGTGGACACAAGTGAAGAGTCCTGGCAGGAGGAACAGCCCAGCCCAGCCTGGTCACAGGCCCAACCTGGATGTGAAATCCTCTCAGACACATCTCTATGTGCAGCAGTGTGGAACCAGGGAGTAGATCTGTACCACACCATGTCCCACTGTGGGGTAACCCCTCTGAACCTTCCCAACCTCTGCAGAAAGCTTCCACTGGGGCTTGACCCCACCCAAAACCCTTGATGGGAGCAGTGGGGCTGCCTGCATTACCCCACTTTGCTGGAAGAGGCTCAAGCACCCACCTGGAGTGAGAATGAGTTATTGGAGTGCCCCAGCAGGATTGCAGCACGTAGACATGTTGAGCTGCTTGAAAAAAAACCATACAAGCCATGGAGATGTCAGCCCATGCTGCTGGTGCTGGGGCTCTGGGAGGCTGCAGTCAAACCTGGAATTAAACCTTCTTGTATGGAAAAGGAGATGGTCCCAGCCAGGAAACCACAGCCACAGATTTAAAGCACCTAGGGAAGGTGTAAGGGAGAAAGTCAATGGAATTCTTCCTCCTAAGCAAGCCTGTACAAATATCAGATGTTTATCAGTGTTCATGCAGCTTGTATGAGCTCACAGCCTTGACAGAGGAAAGGTTGACTCTAAATGGACTGGGGATGGAGTCAGAGTTGGTTGGGGTTGGGTTCCTCCCTTGGCTTCCCCCCCATCCTACAAAGACAATTTCAGATTGATGCCACCTGAGATTTCTCCTGGTACCAGAGATCACCTGAAGGCTCTTCAAGCCTCTCTCTGATGCTTTCCTCTTCTCCCTCCCCACATGGTGGTGTTCCATCCTTGCTGGATTCCCAGCTCCTCAAAGGCTGCTGAGGCTCTGGCTACCATCCCTGAGGGCTGTGGTTTAGCAGTGGGGCAGAGCCTGGGGTTGACAAAAGGACCTGACTGCATTGTCATTAACAATGCAAAGTAGAACTCGATCCCATTAAAGAATAATGACTTGCATTTACCCAGAGCTTTTTACTTCCCAGCCTAATAAATCCCTTCCCTGGTGGCACTTTGCTCCAAGCTTCTACTCCACAGGACCTGTTGGCTTTAACCACTGTTACCTCTCTACCAAGGAGATGTTCAAAGCACAAACCTCACCCCCAGCACTTGCTCTCTAGTTTGGGTGATCTCCTTGGGGCTTCTCCTGCATCTCCAGCTGCAGCTGGGCAGCAAATGCTTATCCTATCCCATCCCATCTTGATCCTCCTCCTGATCTTGAGCCTGAGCCTGGGTGGGTGCCAGGCAGAGGGAGTGTCTCTTTTTCCCTTCACTTTCCAATTCTAGAGTCCCTTGGCTGCTTTCCTTTTTGTTTGCTCCTGCTGGAGCTCATTTGATGCACTCCAAGCAAAAGCATGGCTTTGGTACCTGGATCTTGATGTCCCCAGTTTTCAGCCATCCCATGCAGTTGTGGTGCTGGTCCATGGCTTTGGGCTTGGGTAAGAGCCAGGACCAGGGTCTACAGGAGCAAATTTCCCATCTCATTGCTGACACATTAGCATGGCTTCAAGCCCTTCCAACTCCTTCCACCAACTGCTTCTCTGTCACTGTGCAGGAATTATCACCACAGCCACCCTGCCCCTCTGTCAGAGCCATGGTACCTGGGGGCATGGTTTAGTGGTGAGCATGGTAGTGTTATATTAACAGTTGGACTTGATCTTAGAGGGCTTTTCCAATCTTAGTGGTTCTATGATTCTCAGAGGCTTCTCCTCCAGCTCTGGGTCACTCAGAAGGGGATTTGTGCATAGGGGATGCTGCCTTTCCCAGCAAGGCCAAACCAGCACAGCAGCAAGTGAAATCATGAGCTTCCTCCTCCATCAAAGAATGGGCTGGGAATCACCATCCTTGTGTAGATGTGGTGCTTGGGGCCATGGTTTAGTGGTGAGCATGGTAGTGTTGGGTGGATGGTTGGACTTGATGACCTCAGAGGGCTTTTCCTACCACAATCATTCTATGAAACCATGTGCCTCCAGGCAGGCTTCAGCCCAGTGCAGGAGAATCCACCCCTCTCCTTTCCAGCCTACTGCTTAAACTACAAGAAGAAGCATTTGCCATCATTCCCAAAGCCCTAGTAATCATTACCTTTATGGAGCTTTTCTGGAATTCTTTGCTATCCCACTGAGATGGAATAATTATTTACAGTTATCCTCCATGACTCTTAATTACAGCAGTGCAGGTGCTGGGGTGCAGCCAGCAGGAAGCTGCCCAACATATGGAGGCTTTTGCATGAGGTGGAGGATTTGCTGAGGGCACCATTGGAGCCAAGCAGGAGGTAGGACCAGCTCCAAAGGCCAGTGGGCAAGGGGGTGGCCAGTAGGACCAGGGAGGTGATTGTCACCCTATACTTGGCACTGGTGAGGCCACGCCTCGAGTACTGGGTTCAGCTTTGGCTGACTCCCTCCAGGGAAGCCATGGAGCATTGGAGTGTCTTCAGAGAAGGGCAACAAGGCTGGTGAGGGGTCTGGAGCACAAGTCCTATGAGCAGCAGCTGAGGGAACTGGGGCTGGTTAGTCTGAGGAAGAAGAAGCTCAAGGGAGACCTTCTCACTCTCTCCACCTCCCTGAGAGGAGGTTGGAGCCAGGTGGGGGTTGGTCTCTTCTCCTTTGTAACCAGTGGTAGGACAAGAGGAAATATCCTCAAGTTGTGCCAGGGGAGGTTTAGGTTGGACATGAGGGACAATTTCTTCCCCAAAGTGGTTGTCAAGCTCTGGCCCAGGCTGCCCAGGGCAGTGGTGGAGTCACCATCCCTGGAGGGGTTGAAAAAACATCCAGCTGTGGTCCTTAAGGACATAGATTTGTGGCACAGTGGTGATAGGTTGACATTTGAACTTGATGAGTTTGGAAGTTCCTTCCAACCTCAAGAATTCTGTGATTCTTTGACCCAGGCTGAGCATGTTTAGAGAAGAGGTTTTTAGGGGATGCCAAGCTCTGGGGGTGGGATGGAGACCTCAGGGCTGGGACCAGCCACCAGAGCAGGGCTTGGCATCCAGCTACACAAAGTCAGGCCACGCTTCCAGTTTATACAGTTTAATACATGTGAAACAAGATACATTTCCTTTTGAGTAATGAATGCATAAATAACAGAAGATATATGTGAATGCATAAATATGAGGAGGCATGGAACAAACCAAACAAAAATGATTGGTTTAAGAATTATTGGGTTTATTTCCCCTGTGTGTTTTTTTCACTGTTGCTGCCCAGAGCTGGAGCTGAAGGCATGGACTTGCCAAGGACTTGCTCCTGCTCTAGTTTATCATCAGCTTTTCATGGTGAGGTTGCTCCTCACTCCAAGAAAGACATTGAGGTGCTGGAGCATGTCCAAAGAGCAATAAAGCTGGTGAAGGGTCTAGAGCACAAGTGTTGTGAGGAGCAGCTGAGGGAACTGGGGTTGTTTAGCCTGGAGAAAAGGAGGCTCAGGGGAGACCTTCTCACTCTCTGCAGCTGCCTGAAAGGAGGCTGGAGCCAGGTGGGGGTTGGTCTCTTCTTGTAGGTGACTAGCAATAGGACAAGAGGAAACAGCCTCAAGTTGCACCAGAGGAGGTTCAGGTTGGACATCAGGAACAATTTCTTCACTGAAAAAGTGACTAAGCCCTGGCCAGGCTGCCTAGGGCAGTGATGGAGTCACCATCCTGGAGGGGTTTAGAAGCCATGGAGATGTGGTGCTGAAGGACATGGTTTAGTGATGACCTGGCAGTGTTAGGTTAATGGTTGGACTTGATCTTAGAGGTCTTTTCCAACCCTAATGATATAATGATTGCATGAATCTGACCCACGGCGAGGGCTGGGATGAGAGGTGAGGAGGGGGCAGAGACCAAAGGCTACAAAAGAAACAATCAAACCCAAAACTGACCAAAAAAAACCCCAAACAAAAAACCAAAAACACCCACCCCTCCAAAAAAAAAAAATCCAAACCAAAAGCCCAAGTGGTGTTAAGAAGTGACCTGAATTCTTCTAGAGGCTTCTCAGAGGCTTCCAGTTGGAGCTGGAGGAGCCTAGGGAGCCAGTGTGTGTTGGGTGCAGGGGTGAGGAGGGAAGAGTGCAAAGGGATGGTCACAGCTACCCCAAAGGCTTCAAAGGTGTTCTGCTAGCAGGAGGACAAACCATCAGCTTCAGTGCTCACAAAGAACATCACCTAAGACAGCTCTTTATACCTTTACCCATGGGATCAATGATTTACTTTGAACTGCAGTCAACAAAATACATTTCTTAAATAATTTACTATTTATTTGGTTTGTTGCTTGTTTGTTTTTTTTTTCCCCATCTCTCTGTAAATTTAACTTTTTCCTTTTTTGAATCCTTTTTGTTTGGTTGGTTTTGGGGGGGTTTTGGTTTTGTTGTTTTTTCTCCCAGAAGCCATATTTGTGCAGGTGAGTTCAGATTATTGCCACATTTCACCTGAATTTCAGTTGGAAACAATAAGAAAAAAAAGGAAATAAAGAGAAAACCAGGACAGTTGTACAGACAAGGATGAAATAACTTATTATTATTGCACTGGCTACAATTCAGTAGTGATTTGGTTTTTGTGTTTGGTGGGGTTTGTTTTGTTCTTTTTCCTGTAGTTAGGACAAGCCCTGAAGTACAGCAGGCAAATGAGAGCCGTGTCAAAATCATCAGCTGTGAGAAGAAGCTGGTGGGATGGTGGTGGAGGGAAGGAGAGGGAAATGAAAGGCAAGAAGGAAGAAGAAACCTTTGGAAAAGGAATGGCTGTAATAATTAGTTCCACAGAAAGCCCAAGGAAACACCTCCCAGTTGGGGAGTCCCATGTAATGCAAAACCCAGGATTCTTCCTCTAGAAAAATATGTGCATTGTGAAGAGAGAGTTTCTGTGGGTATAGTATTAGGATGATTTTTGTTGTTGTCTTTCCCTCCCCCCACCCCCTTTGTTTTGTATCTCACAAATACATGATTTCTATTTATATAGCTGCTGATATACAGACAATGTACAGCTCCCATCTCCTGGGCACTCCTGTGGTAAGGGGACATCTCCAAAAGGTGCCTTAGGAAGGGTTGAACCTCTTTATAAAACAAAACCAACAAAAACCCCAAAACAACAACCACCCCCCTCCCCCCCCTTCCAAAAAAATAAACCCCCAACCCAACAAAACACCAAAGAGAATCTCCCAAATCCCAACTGTCACCACCTGGAACCTGAATCAATGTGATTGAGGCCACGGAGTGAGGGTGGGAAGAATAAAGCAGCCTCCAGCCACATCTCCACCTTCCCTTTAGAAAAGAAACCTCCACCCAGAGCCTCTCCCTTGCCCCCCAAAGCCATCACCCTTCTGTCCAGCTGTTTATTTGCTTTCTCCTTCATTCTTTTTGTCTT
>VWZX01007609.1:298695-371473 GCA_013399015.1 Galbula dea
GGGGGATGATTTGTGAGTGTTTTGGGATTTTTGGGGGTTTTTTTTGTTGTTTGTTTGTTTTTTTTGCAAACCTCCACAGCGCTTAAGAACAAGTGACTGAGAAAGGAAATAAAACCAGAGAGCAACCAGCCAGGGACCTGTGACTGCTCAGTTCCCTTCCCTTGGGGACCCACCTTGGTGTCAAGCCCTTGAGACCCACCCCGCTCCCCCCCCTCCCACAAAGCTATACAGGGTCATCTATGTCTTCTTCTGTAGCAATAGTCACAGGGACCAAGTCCTGCTTCCGGAGGGGGCCCTTGGCAGTGCCCAGGAGCTCTTTGCTTTTCTCCATGGTGCTCCATTGAGTTTTTAAGTGATCTGGTTTTCTCAGTTCAGAGGTGGCAGGTCCCTGCCGGCAGCTCCCAGAAGCCGGCGCGGATTGAGCGAGATCTGAGAAGCTACTCAAGGAGCTGCCATCCAACTGCTCAAAGGAGAAGTTGGGGATAGTCAGGTGCTCCCCACAGCAGGGGGGTTGACCCCTGCGCTCCGTTTTGGAGGCCACCTCCCCAGGTTGGCTCTCTGCGAGCTCCAAGGACTCTCTGTAAGCCGGGAACTCGCAGGATGGGGTCCTTCTCCTCAGCATGCTGTTCTCAGAGGGTTTGGTGCGCGAAGCTGCCCCGCTGTCATCCTCCATGGGAGGATCTATAGAAATGCAGGGCGGGCTCATCTTCTTCTTCCTCCGGGCTCCATGGATGTATTCAGACTCCATCTGGATGTGGAGGGGGGACCGCTGCTTCTCCTCAGCACGGTCCTCAAAGCTACAGTCCCTGTCGCTGATGGAGGGGCAGATCTCGATGGAGTGCCGCCTTTGGTCATCTGCCCAGCTGGGCTTGTTGAGGAAGCCCTTGGTATCGATGCTGTAAAACTTCTTCAAGTCCTTCTCCTTGCTGCTGCCCCTGGAGAGGTTGGTTGTGCTGCAGTTCTTGAGGGGCACTGGAGACAGGGCTGGGGAGATGAAGGGGGAGGTCGAGCGGCTCCCAGTGTCCGACTGCTCCCCTCCCCAGTCTTTGGCCGAGCTGTTGATGTGGCAAACCTCCTCATCAGCTAGGTCAGACGACTCAAAGAGGCAGCCCTCAGGGTTGGGAGGGCTGCCCCCGGGGCTGGGTGGCCTGCTAGGGATGCTGTGCTGGCCACAGGTGTGCTTCCGCGTGAGGGTGTTGGGGTGTCGATGTGGGGAGGATGGTGGGGAGCAGGGAGGGGTGCCTGGGAGGGAGGTAGCAGAGAGGTGGAGAGGGCTGGGGGTCAAGGTGCTCTGGGCCTGAGTTGCTGATGGTTGTGTCTCTTCGGGTTCTGCTTGCAGGCTGTCCTTGCAGTCTGGAGCCTGCCCCTCCACGGAGTCTGTTTGAATGGCCTCCTGGAAGGTGAGGAGAGAGAGATGAGGTGAGAACCTGGGGGTCTGCTGGGCTCTTGGCACTTCCAGTGATGGAACACAGCAAACAGCAGAATGGTTGGTGGTTCTAACACACCCCATTCCTGCCCCATCGTGTTCAGCCCCCATCAGACTCTCCCTGTATGAGAGGATGCAGTTTGGCTAGCAGATAGACCCAGAGCCTACTTGTACAGGTCTTGTATCTGCTGGCTCTTCTTGCAAGGTCTTGGTCTTGCTCTAGCACCAAATCCCGAGTCAGTGCAGCCTGTCCAGGCTGAGATGGTGTCAGCCTGACCACAGGCTTCTCCCAGCACTGGTAAAACCAAATTGGGCATCTTCTCTCTGGGCTTTAGCTATTCTTTCATAGGATAGTACATCCACAAAGATGAAAGCAGGTAAAGAAGGGCCTTCCCCTGTGTGTCACCTGCTGAGAGTGGAGCTCTTTAAAATTCATGGCACTAGGAACACTTTGTTCTACACAGGGAAACCCTGCTCTCAGCTCCAAGAAAAGAAAGCCAAGAGGGGACTGGAAAAGGGAAGGATCCAGGTGACTATGAAGGAGTTCACCTCTGCAGATCCTTGGCCTCTCACCTGTCTGCACAGCAGCTTGTTGAGAGTAGGAGATGGAGGGGGGACGTGGTGGGGAAGGACCTTGCAGCGGTGCCGGCCGTCGTGGTGGGGAGAACGGGCTGCCAGCTGCAGGGACTCCCTGGGGACTCTCAGAGAGCAGCATGTTCCCACGGGCTGGGAGCGAATGGAGGTGATGGACCCTAGGAAAGACAAAGAGAGAGCAGTCACCAGTGCCACCACCACTGCTGGCATGAGGGCTGTGGAGGTCTGAGGCAGAACTGGTGTCCACAGCCTCCAGGAGAGGAAGAAACACAGGAGGGGAAAGGAAATGCATGTCTGGTGTGGCTGAGATCCCAAACCTCAGCAGAAGCTTTGGGGTTAAAAATCAGGTGTCCCTTGTCTTGTCTCCTGCTTTGGACACCAGGCCATATCCCATTAGGAGGGGCAGGGAGGTTACAGATGAAGCCTCTATATCACATGTGGCCTTGCCCACTCCAGGATATTGGCTGATACCAACTTTACACTCATAGCCTCTATCTTCTGTCTCAGCTATCAGGAATCTTCTCTTGCAGCTCCTGTGACACTCAGGGTGAATGGCAGCCACCAGGACCACATGGCAGCAAACGAAGGGCAGGAGGTGGGGTTGCATTTGAAACTCTCCCACTGCTGCTTCCCTGGGAGCATTGCTTTGGGTGGATTTCATGGACTCATGGAATAGTAGCTTGGAAGGGACCTCAAGGATCATCTGGTCATCCTTTGTAAAAGGATGTTGCCTGTTTGGAGAACATGGATCAGGGAAGTCTGGTGGCTTTGCCAGATCTTCTGGGGCAAGGCACCTGAGTTGTCCTTGCAGTGCTGCCAGGGATGGGCTTGCAACCTTGTACTGCTCTACCACATGAAGGCAAGAGCAGCACTGCTCAGCTCCCTGGGAGCCTCCAGGACTTACAGGTCCAAGACACAGCCTTGTACAGCCAGTGGGCACACAGCCACTGCCTTCTCCAGGAGCAGACACTGATGACACACACAGAGGGCACTTTTCCCATTCACTGCAGCCCAAACACTACCACAACCACCTGTCCAAGGCAGACCTTGGCTGAACATGGCTCACCAAGCAGCATGGAGACCACAGTGAGTGCTTTGACAGTCCCTGAGCTCATGTATCAGGCAGGACTCACTCTCATCCTGAAGGCTCCCAGTTCCCTGGCTGAATCTAAGAGCAACTCCTCCTCCCCAGCCTCTTCATGGTGCTGCTTTACTGCAGCTCTCTGTTATTTGAAAGATCTTCTGCTTTCTTTTTTTTTCTTACTTTATTATTTTTTTGGCTGCAGGATTTATTGTCCTCATTAGCTTGAAAGCCAAGGTCTGTTCCTACACTGCTGCTCCACGTTAAAAACACAGCTATCCATCACTTCAAGAGATCTCACCCAGAGGTCAGGGAACCTGAACCTATGACAAAAGCCATCCAAGACACATTGCAGTTGCATTTCAGAAAGAGATTTGTTGTTGGGAAGAAGGAAAAGTTAGTGTTTAATCATTTTTCTTTCAGAGCTTTTCCCCAGGACACCACAAAGAGCAGAGCACTGAGCTTCTTACCTCCCACCCCACCCCATTTCGCCCTAGTTCTTTATTTGGGCTCTCCTACAGCTAGAGTTTCAGACTGGATCTGTGCTGTTCATGTCTTAATCCAGGCTTTAGGGAATGTTCTTTATGATGCAAAGAAACTGTGTCATAAAATCTGTCACAAACATGGTCATAAAAGCCAAACACTCTGCTCTCCTCCCTGTCCTTGGTTGGAATTTCCTTCTGCTGGAAACTTTCCATCCAGCTCTCATACAGGAAACCAAAAATCCACCTAAAGTGCACACTCAGGAACACTGAGGATCTCTAGATTTGAGTAGTTCTTCTCTTGCTTTCTTAGTAAGTCAAGAAACTGCATCTAAGACCAAAATAACAGAAGATCTAGTCCTAATATTTTCCCTGGGTAGTCACCAAAGTGCAGGGAGAAGACCAGACATCTTCAGCTGACATTGAGAAGGCCATGGAAGCACAAATGCTGACCTGAGTCTCTGTGTGCTTCTATCTTCTAGGGCTGTGATTTAAACCAGAGTTTGGCCACTTCAGGAGCAGCACAGCTCTGGTGATGCTGGTTAGATGCATCTACCAGACAAGGTAATACTCTTGGAGAGAAATTTGAGGAAGAGGAGGAAGTTCTTGGTCAGGTCTCCCCACCCCTGCCAACATCACAGCAGTTTTATACTGGTATAAATCCTGATTTACACCCACTACAGAGATGAAAACCATCCCCAGTAGTCCAGCCATGAAACTCAACCTCTGTTTTCTTTGCTCAGCAAAGAATTTGCAGGTGAAATAACAATAACTCTCCAGTAGAGAACATTAACTTGTACCCAGAGAGTTTGCACAAGCACAGAGTTACTTCACCCAAGGAAAACAGAGCAGATCTTGCCAACCCCTCCAGGAGCTGCAAACCCACTCCTCATCTGACCAAGCACTTCTAGCATTTCAATCATCAACATTGCACCAAAGGAAACCAGGTTGGTAAGTTCTTGGGAGCCCCTCAAGAAGCACATGTGCTTTTAGGGAGGTAAATATTTTCTTTCATATTGATTTCTTTTTCAAACCAACTCACATCAGAAAAAAAGAGGGAGAAAAGCATTTTAGGGGAACTGTATTTGGATGGAGTTGGGTAAATGGATGCTCAGAGGCTCTGTGTAGCTTGTGATTCCCTGCCTGAGGGGTATCTCCACAAGATTCATTCCCAGGCCAGGCTAGGGGAGGCACTGGAGGGTGGTTTCTAATCTTTATGCTCCTGAAGAAACCTAGGTACTGTGCTAAAAAGACCCTGGTCTGAGGCTGAAGACTGCCTGACACAAGAGCTGTGAGGGAGCACTGTCAGGAAGTAATACCAGCTCCAGCTCTTATTCCTCTTGATTTTATCAACATTGATTTTATCATCATGTCAGGGCTGATCACTCCAGAAGAAATGAGGAGCTCATACCCTTTCCAGGCTGGCATCACTAGGGAGAGTATTTTCAGGCCAGTAAAGACTTACTGAGTTCACCCCAGAAAAACAATCCTTATGGTAAGAGAGAGAAAAACAGCTACTTAGAATATTACTGTCAATCAAGGAGTAAAGAAGACTTAGGATCATTAGAATAGAATAGAATAGAATAGAATAGAATAGAATAGAATAGAATCACAGACTGGTTTAGGTTGGAAGGAATCTTTCAAGGTCCATCTAGCCCAACCACCCTGCAGTCAGCAGGGACATCTGCAGCTACAGCAGGTTGCTCAGAGCCCCAGACAACCTGAGCTGGAATGGTCCCAGGGATGGGACATCTCCCACCTCTCTGGAAATCCTGGGCCAGGCTCTCACCACCCTCAGTGGAAACAATCTCTTCCTTCTATCTAGCCTAAATCTCCCTCTCTTTTAGTTTCAAACCATCAGCCCTTGTCCTGTCCCAACAGGATCTGCTAAGAAGTCTGACCCCAGCTTTCTTTCTGTCCCTTTTAAGTATTGGAAGGCTGAAGTAAGGTCTCCCTGGAGCTTTTTCTCTACTCCAGGCTGTCCTCTGCACCTCAGACGTTGCTTGGGTTCCCCACTTCTCCCCAGTCAAACACCCAAGCCACCAGCTTTCTCTTGAGAAAAGGCAGAGACACGATGAAACCAGAAACTTGTGCAGCACGTGTGAAAATGCTGTGATGCTGATGGTATCGAGTGGAAGCAAGCAAAGCCCAAGGGGCACTGGGCACTAACTGGAACCCAGGAGGTGCCACCTGAGCAGAAGGAGAAACTTCTTTGCTGTGAGGGTGCCAGAGCCCTGGCCCAGGCTGCCCAGAGAGGCTGTGGAGAGATTCCAAAGGCAGCTGGAGGTGACCCTGGACAAGCTGCTGTGGGTGACCCTGCTCTAGGAGCGGGGTTGGACTGGATGATCCCCAGAGCTCCCTTCCAGCTCACCACCATGCTGTGACTCTCTGGTTCTCTAAGCCCTGCCTCAGGCCACAGGTTGCTTACTCCCCACCCTACCCACCTGCTGCCCTAGGTTTCAGGTAGGAGGAGGAAGAGCATTACCTCTTTGGGATTTGCAGGGATATGTTTCCATCTCCACCTCCTGGAGGGGGAAAGGAGCTTTGGCTGGCATCACTGGCCGGAACATGTAGCTGTCGTTGGGCAGGGAATGCATGCGGGAGACGGAGATCTTGCGAACTGTCAGCAGGTTTTGGGAGTCCTGGGGCCTCAGGGAGCCTGCACCACTCTGCAAAGCAAGGAGACAGGGAGAGCAGCTCAGCCAGCATCTTGGTGAGGAACTTCAAGCCACCTCCTCCTCGTCTGCTTCTTGTATTAAGCTCGTATAGAGAGTCTGCAGCCTTGGTAACAGCACGATAGCAAATCACTCTGCCAGCTAAGAGCTGTGGCTGAAGCCATCAGTGAGCCACCACTAAGGCAGCTCTTGGACACCATAAAGAGAAAAATAAGGTCCAGGAAAATGGGGCCCACCCTCTAAAGACACAAGGCAGCCAGCATTTCTCACACTGCCTTGCTCTGATCTCCCCAGCCTAGCATGGGTGGTGGTGTCCTTCTCTCCTCGGGGACAGGCGGTCCTTGGCCATGCTGACCAAGGGTACCAAGTGTTTCTGAAATTCATTACTATCTCCCCAAAACACACAAACAGGCAGACATCTAAATGCACACATTAACTCCACTGTAGACCTGGGGACTCTCTCCTACAACATGGAGCATTTTTGGCACCACTGGACCCAGAAGAAGACAGCCACTTGGCAGGAGGCAGAGGGAAGAAGACATCATAGCAGCATGTATATGGAGTGTGGAGCCTGTTCAGGGGTAGAAAAGGGCTTTCTCTCCTGTCAAATGGGTCTGGTTGGAAGACTCTGGGTAGAGCATGTCACAAACCTTAAACTTGACCCATTGCTGCTTCTCTCAGGCCCTCTTCACTTCACAGCAAATCTTTCTTACAGCAAATTCATCCTGGGGTCTCAGGAGGCTTTAGGAATTCAAATGATGTCACTGTGGCCCTGATAGAGCAGCCATAAGGTGGTGAGGTGGTGCCATGACTTGGTTAAGCACTGGGGGAGCAGGAGCCTTTGGAGTAGAACCTACCACCTGGCTCCTGGCCCTGAGCTTCTGCTTCCAAGCAATTGCCTCAGGATGTACCAGGTTATCTAACATAGGACTGGTCACTGTTTTCTCCTATGTCAGCCTCCTAGTGACCAACTGAAAATATTTTCCCAGCTGCATGTCTTAAATTAACTCTATTTTCCTTTGCTCTGCTGGGCTGTTTTCCCTTTCTGCTAGCAAAATGTGGGCCTGGGATCCCTTACTGCATAGTTTGGAGGTCACCAGGGACCTGGTTAAATCTCTTTTTTTTCCCCTACATTTCTGGCTCATACATTCATTTCCTCAGATCCCTAAAGAGACAACATCCCAAGACAAATTACTTGATGCTTTTACCCCATGGAGCTTGACTGAGATGATGGAAGGTGGCAGGGAGGAGCAGCAGCAGTTCTTCACACGTAGTTGGCATCTAGCACTACTTGCTGCCTTGCCCAGCAGCCCTCTGGGTGCAACCCAGGTCTCTGGTCTGCTATATTAATGCATCAGCAGCTTGGTTGTGCCAGTTGGCCTCTGGCCACTGCAGCTAATATGCTCTCAGCATCTCAACACCTGAGCTGAAGGCAGGCTGGAGACTGTTAACACCTCGATGCCACACAGAGAACAAAAGGTCTTGCTCCTCTTGCTCTGCAGTGTAACTGAAGGATCTCAGTGCCTGCCTATTAAAGCTCAGTTCCTCTTGTATTGGTCATGTCTGGCTGGGACAAATGAGCACAAATCTTTTCATGACATTTACAACTGCAGCTTTATAAGGTTTCAGCTCTTGTGACCCAATTGAGTTAGGGCTGTGGGCAAATTTCAGATAGCTTCAAAGCCACTGTAATAAGTACTTGAAATATGAACCATGGCCAGGGAGCTTGTTGGCTCAGAGAAGAGTTTAGATTGGAAGAGACCTTTCAGATCATGGAGTCCAACTATTATCCAGCACTGCCAGGTCACCACTAAACCATGGCCCTCAGCACCACATCTAGAAAGCTTTTCAGTCCCTCCAGGGATGGTGACTCCACCATTGCCCTGGGCAGCCTGGGCCAGGGCTTGACAACTCTTTAAGGGAAGAGATATTTTCCTAATGTCCAACTTAAGCCTCCCTTGGCACAACTTGAGGCTGTTTCCTCTTGTCTGTCTGAAGACAGACTGCTCACACATCACATCATGCCTCACACCTATTTTTTAGCCTGTTTTTGGCTAAAAAGAGTATTTCAGTGATGTTCCACACAAGGCTGCTGGCAGAGTCAGCTGGGTCAGGTTCTTTGCCCAGCTCCTGCACACACAATAGGCAGTACAAAGGGCAGAGGATGGAAATGACTCTTGTGGCTGTGAAGAGACAGGTTTAGGACAATCCAGACACTACCACAGCACAATGCCACCAATGCAGAAGCAAGGGCACAGCATCATTCACCTCAGCCTCGTGGCCTTGGGGATTGTGGGAAGGTGTCAGGACATGGTGGGAAACAGAGCAGAAGGACTGGATATCCACCTCCAGCCTGTCTGAGTCTGGGGTGGCTAAGGACACATTCTGACAGCTCAGCACCTCCTTCAAACTAGGGAGGTGAAAAGAATCAGTAGCAGAGCAAGGCTGGGTCTGAATGCTCCAACACCTTTGCTCTGTGGCATTTCCTACCTGCCCCACTCACCCAGAGCAGGAAGGAAGAGAAAAGGAAATGTGGGCTGCAAAAACTGGCAAAACTGGCAAGAAGACACAAAGCAACTCCTTCCAGGGTACCCATGCCACCATCAGACAAAGCTCCATGGATTTAACCTCTTCAGTGCAGCTAGCAGGGAGCACAGGATGGAGCTGCCACCCATCCACACCTGCCCAGAACAGCCTGGATGTCCAAGGTGGGAGTGACATCACCACAGACCAGCCCCATCATGGTGCCTTTCCCCCACCACCATTCAGAGGATAGGGAGCCCTGGCTTGCAAATCCTCACCTGCAACCTCATCCACAGGTAAATCAGTGCCACTGCTCCCTGTGGGTTATCTAGGGATAAGAGGAGGCTCTGCATGGGTCCTGATGTGCTTGAGAGGTATGGGAAGATGAGGAATACACAAGGACAATGCAATCACAGCCTATTGGAAAGGATGTGTCCTCTCTTCCCTCAATGAGAAAAGCAACCTGGGAGTTTCTGGTGCATTTTCCTGCAGAAATGTCTATTAGGAACTACATTGAAGCAGTAAATTCCCCATCACTGTGTAACTAAATTTCTTTTTACTTGACTTAATAGAGCCTGATAGATTTTACAGAAATCTAATTCCATGTAATCTAATCTCAGATCCCCCATCGATTTTATGGCAGATTTGTTTGTGATCACAGTGACAAAGCACTTTGCTATTCACTCTCAATCATGAGCTGCTGACGTGGGATGAGACAATTATCTCATGCCCCTCCTCCCTCCTAGCCCACTTTTAATTGCCCTATTTTTCTAGAGGACTAACAGAAAGGAGAGAGCAGGCAATGTATGGAAAATCAACCCAGGAACCTTCAGCTTCTTGCTGAGGGGCTCTGATAATTGCCAGGGTCCAAGTCAGCCATGCCCTGAGCAAAGGATAAGCCAGTGGGAAGCTGCAGGCTTACACCAGTGCTGGACAGGACCTGCTGAGCTGCACACTGTGATTTGCTTGAGGCTCCTCTAGAAATCCCCAAAATGGGATTAAAAAGAACTTGAGCAATGTGCCTGTGTCTGTGTGAGGGGGATTTATGCCATCCCTTGCTGTATGTGTCAGGCTTGACAGTGCCAGCATCCCCAGGGATTTATGAGCTTGCTCCCTGGTGCTGCCTGTCCATCCTAAAATGACAAGGACTGATGTGTTGGCTGGGAGAGCAGGATGTGGACCTGTGGCTCCTATGGTTCTGAACTTAAAGTTCACAACCTTTGAATGAGCTGGAGGTGGCAAGTGATGAAGAGTGTTCAGGATGATGTGACCTCTAGAGAATGAGCCCTCCTGGGATGACTTGGGGTGTGGAGATGACATCTCTGCTGTAGTGGGGCCCAGGAAAGCTGTCTTCCCCCCATGTTGCCTCTTTGTCTCTCTGTCACTCTGCATCTGACTGCCTGATGGTGACTGACAAGAACCATCCCCTCCCTCCCCTGAGCACAGGATGAGCAGATGCTTTGTGTGGACTAAAACCAGGGCTTGGTGCTTCACCTGCGCTGCTGACTCTGCCTTCACGGTCTCCTGACTCCTGTAGGGTGCTCTGTTCACCTGGGCCACTGCACCTCCTCTGCTCCCACTGGGAGCCGAGGTGGTTGCTCCTCTGGACATCTCCAACTCGATCTCAGCATCCATCTCAGCATCTTCCTTGGCCTCCTTGTTGCTCTCCTCCAAGTGTTTCATCAGCACTGCCACCACCACGTTGACGAGGACGAACTGCGCGATGAGGACGAAGGTGACGAAGTAGACGGGAGAGATGACAGGGAGGTAGCTGAGGCAGTGCTTGTCTTCTCGAGTGCATTCCCGGAGAGTGTCCTGCAACAGGGAGACAGAGGGGAGGGATTCACAAGGGCAGAGGCTCTGCTTGGCCTCCAAGTACACAAACACCAAAGATGAGGGCTGGAAAGTGGACAACAACTTAGCTAGGTGGCTTGTGGGTACAATGAAAACAGAAGAAAACATGGACACCATGAATTACATCTCCTACAAAGAGGAGGATCATGCTATGTCCCCATGGTTATTTCTCTCAGCCACAAGAACTGGCTTCATTTTCCTGAAGTATTAAATGGAGGTTAAAAAGAATGAAGCTTCAGGCTAGCTGAGGCTTAGGACAACTTTGAATTTGGCTTTCGGGTGGGAAAGTGTCATTTTGATGTTTTAAAAGGAAACTTTTGGGAGTTTTCACATGAGAGTTGCCTAAATTTGGCTGAAATCTGTTTCTCTATAACTGCAGAGAGAAGAAAGCACCCTGAGATTGCACACACCTTCATGATACCATTCCAGTTGTCCCCTGTTGACACCCTGAAGAGGGTGAGAAAGGCCATGCCGAAGTTGGTGAAGGTTGCGTGTCGGCTCAGACCTTCACAAGGGTTTTCTTCACTGCAGTCTGTAGGAGAGCAGAAGCACATCAGAGAAGCCACTGTTTGCTCAGGAGAGCAGCCCTGCTGAGACCCTGAGCTATGCCACACTGATACAAAGAGGACTGCTAAGTGGTGATCTTATGGTGGCAGCTGTAGAGGTTGTGTAGCCAAACCCTTCCCAGTGGAGGCAGATGACATAATGGACAGCAACACACTGTGGGTTAGGAGGCCCAGGGTGGACATTAGGAAAGTTGTTTTTTGTCTGGAGGGCTCAAAAGACTGCCTGCAGCTTGCCCCAGACCTGGGTTGTTCCCAGGTTCTGCCCACATGCTGTGGTTGCCTGGGGGCTGGCACTGGCAGGGTGTGTGTGTGGAAACACAGAAAGGGTTCAGAGCAGGAGATGGTGAGATTACTGCTCTGCTCTGGGGAGACCTCACCTGCAGGGCTGGGGCCAGCTCTGGAGACCTCAACACAGCAGAGACATGGACCTGGTGGACTGTGTCCAGGGGAGGCCACAACAATGATTCAGGGGCTGGAACAGCTCTGCTGTGAGGCCAGGCTGAGAGAGTTGGGGTTGTTCAGCCAGGAGAAGAGAAGGCTCCAAGGAGACCTTACTGCAGCCATGCAGTATTTCAAGGGGACCAATGAGAAAGATGGGGACAATGTTCTTAGCAGGGACAGGACAAGGGGTGATGGTTTTATACTAAACAAGGGAGATTTAGACCAGAGAAGGAAGAAATATTTTCCACTGAGGGTGGTGAGATCCTGGCCCAGGTTTGCCAAAGAGGTGGGAGATGTCCCATCCGTGGAACCATCCCAGGTCAGGTTGTCTGGGGCTGTGAGCAGCCTGCTCTAGCTGCAGATGCCCCTGCTGACTGCAGGGGGGTTAGACTAGATGGCCCTGAAAGGTCCCTTCTAACCAGTCCTCCACACCAGTCTATGTCTCTATGATTCTAGGGTGCCTCTATGAGTTAGACATTTTCCCCCCCTATAGCTGAACAAACAGAATCAACTCTCTCTAGCTCTGCAGTACAAACCACACAGGATTTCACTTGGGAGTGGCTGCAGAACTATTTTTTTCCCCCAGGATTTGTTGGAGACTGAAAAATAATTTGTCTTTCTTTGGTTGAAAGAAATATTCTGCTTTCAGGCACTTGTAATCTGAGCAGAGGGTTGGCCTCATCAAAGTTATTAATGACAGCCATAAAAACACCACAGAGGAAGAGACCTTCTGATACTCCTGAAGCCCTAATTGGGATACAGACATTGAGAAGATAGACACATCTCCATCAAAGAGCATGTTTAAAGGCAGTGAGTGCCTTGGCCTGGCTAAGCTGGGTGAGGTAGGGCTGTAGTGTGCTCTTTCTGACCCCACCTGATTTTCTTTTCAGTGGTGGACACCCTCATGGTCAGCTTCACAATATCCTCAAGCCAGAGGAATAAATGGTGTTGGACAACCAGGAACCAGTGGATGCTTCCTGATTTATGTAGTGAGGGGAAAGTGATGCTGAGAAGAACAACAGACAGGCAAGATTTGGGCAGCTAGAAGAGCAATGTGAGCCAAGGGCAGAAAACTAATGGAGTGTGGTGGAAACTCCAAGGAGAGACATGTTTATGGTGGCACCTCTCCAGCAGGAATCTGACTATCCTCCAGCTTTGCAGACTCATGGTCTGTCTGAAGGAGCAAACTTCCATCTTTGTGAAGATATCTGTGCTGGATAATTGTATTTAAACAGTAAATAGTTCCTCTACAGCCAAGGGGGGTGTTGGACAAATCTCTAAATGTGTGTGTGTGTGTGCACATTAGACAGGTTCTGTATTACATCCTCATGTGTCATCCATGACCCTAAGATCAAGAGAAAGCTTTCATCTTCTGACTGAGCTGTGAAGCTAAGGAAGGCCCAAGAATGAAAGAGAGAAGGAAGGAAAGAGCTAGACAGCAAATAAACATCGAGCAGATGCCATCAGTTGTGTCAGGCTCATTACTCACCTAGCTTGCCAAACAATTCCACTCCCAGGGCAGCATAGATAAAAAACAGGAGCATAAAAAGTAGGCCAAGGTTCCCTACCTACACAAGGAGAAAGCAGAAGAAGGGTCAGGCAAGTTGAGGTCACCAATTAAATTGCTCCATCACATTTTCAACACAAGCAAAAGAGGGACTGGTGGCCAGAGGCTCATCATCATCTGCCCTGGCTTCCTCTAGCCTCTTCTCCTTTCACTGTTCTGCTTTAATAGACCCAGAGAAGCTCTCATGGTGGGGAAGGAGCAGATGCTCCCATAGTCTCTATGGCTGGTGCCTCTCCATCACCCTTCCACTTACCCAGGATGTTGCCTTCATCTGTACTTTGGCCAACCTGTAGCTGTAGCCTCTGTGGCACACAGCTCTGCACTGCAGTGCAGTGGGAGTTGAAGTGACCTGGTGCCCTGCTTTAGGTTTTAAGGGGTTTTCCTTTCTGTTTGCCAGCTTTCAGGCTCTGAGTATGAAGACTGAGGGTTCCAAGACAGTGACATTCACAAAGACACATCTCAAGTCACAAGAGGAGTTTGTAGTTTTCAAAGGCTTCTCTGGCCTGGAGGGCTCCATGGGGATGGAAAGCTCTCCTAGCCTTGCCATATCACAACAACAACCACCTGAATTTTAGCTTTCAGTGTCTCAAAAGCCTTGTTCCTTGTTTGAGCTTGCAGTTCAAACACTGCCTGGTGTGCTGCTGTTAGGCATTAACTGACCCAGGCTGCCCAGAGAGGTTGTGGAGTCTCCTTCTCTGCAGAGATTCCCAAGGCAGCTGGAGGTGATCCTGAACAACCTGCTGTGGGTGACCCTGCTGGAGCAGGGGGGTTGGACTGGATGATCCCCAGAGGTCCTTTCCAACCCCCACCATGCTGGGATTCTGTGAACATGCATGGCAAGGTGGCTGAAGGGGATGCTGCTAGAAGCACAATGATGCTGAAGGGAAGACAGAGGCTCTTCATAACAACAGTGCTAGAGTTACCTGCACTGGAGGCAATCACTCCATGGGCTCAAAGCCTTTAAAACATCTCAAAGAGCAGGGGTTTTTTTTATGATTCAGGGCAGAGTAACCTGACCAGGAACCACCTGCCTTTGACCTGCAACTAGCTGCTCACATTTACCTTTCCTACCACTTTGAAATGCTTTATGCCCAAGGGTAACAGAGGCAGAGCAATCAAGTTCTCCACTTAGACATGGTGACAGAAGAATCATTTTGTCTCTAGATAAAAATGAACCAGGTGATGATTGAGGCAATCAGCCTGAGAGATCCCTGATCTCCAAGGTATCTCCTAGAGACTTCAGTTTGAGAGAGAGATTCCTTCTCTGATGTGGCACAGCCACAGTGTTGCTGAGTCAACAGTCAAAGACCAAGCAGCTTAGAAAGGTTATCAGTAAGATACCTGTTATTATAAAACAGAGACCACTTAGGAAGCAGGGATTTGGCTCTTTATTGGGTTTTTTGTTGTTATTTAATGGGTTGGTTTTGGGTTTGTTTGTTTTGGGGTTGGTTTTTGGATTAAAGAAATGGGAATAGCCAAATCTCACCCAGTGGAGACTTTAATTCCTATAAAGCCTAAACTGGCTTCAGCTGGCCTAGACACATAGAGCTTGGCAATTCCACTAACATGATTACCATGCTCCAGGGACTAATAGAGATAATACAGGGCTGAGGATGGCTGGGTCTGGATTATTTCATCTGCATGGACTCCCTTCTGGAATAGTGTTTCCTACCTCACCTCTGCTAGATCACTGGTGGTTTGTAAGCCAGTAGAAGGCAGTCTGCAAACTGACTGCAAATTGGAAAGCACAAGAAAAGAGGCAAATGGACACACAGACACACACAGAGGCTGCTGGGGAGGCAAGGGAGCAAACAATGAAAGGGAAGGAAGAGAAAAGGGATGAACAAGTTTTCTAGGTTGGGTGTATATTAAATCATGGTTTTGCAGCACTGCAGAAGAGGGGCTTGGGTTTTTCCTTTTCAAAGCAGGTTACAAGCTGAGTGTTTTGCTGGCATTTGAATGTCAAATCAGGCTGCAAACTGTTGGCATTGATGTAGCTCCAAAGCATTTAGACTAACATCAAAGTTATTCCCAAGTTATCAGTCACAACTGTTATCTACCTCTCAACATGCAAAGCATGTCATGAGCTGACATTCACTCATAAGCAACTTGCCTGCTGCCTAGTGTGCATTTGTAGAGGATTCTGCATTTAATTTATCATGACTAATTCAATTACTGAACCAATGTGTCTCAGAACAGGTCCTTTAAGTCCACTTTACACTCTGTTTGCTGCATAGGCTCAAGTCATCACAGCCATAGGCACACTCCAGAAATGCTGTGAGAGGCATGTTTGCTAATGGGGGGTTTGCTGGTGTCCAGGGTTGCATCTGCCTTTGGATGAGAGTAGACATATAGGCAGCTCCAAAGCTCAGCTGATGCACAAGATCTCTTGGGAAGTGATTGAACATCACAATCCCAGCATGGTTGGGGCTAGAAGGGTCCTCTGGAGATCACCTAGTCCAACCCCCCTGCTAAAGCAGGGCCACCCACAGCCGCTTGCACAGCATCACCTCCAGCTGCCTTGGGAATCTCTCCACACAAGGAGACTCCACAACCTCTCTGGGCAGCCTGGGCCAGGGCTCCAACACCCTCACAACAAACAAGTTTCTCCTCCTGCTCAGCTGGAACCTCCTGGCTTCCAGTTTGTGCCCATTGCCCCTTGGCCTGGCCCTGGGCACCACTGAGCAGAGTCTGGCCCCAGGCTCTTGCCCCCAGCCTTGAGCTCTTGCTGAGCATTGAGCAGCTCCCCTCTGGGGCTGCTCTTCTCCAGGTTAAGCAGCACCAGGGCTCTCAGTGTCTCCTTGTCCCAGAGATACTCCAGCCCCCCTTACTCTGATTTGGAAACATGGCTATGTGAAAGGGAGATGAGGGAGACAGCAGCAAGTGAGAGATCCTGAGATGGGTGATGGGATCACCCTCACTGTTAAAAGTCCATCCCACCCTCTACCTAGACATCCAGAGCTGCTCCCCAGGTGACAGCCACTGCCCTGACTACACCCTGTAGATGGAGCATCCACATGGATATATGCAGGTAGTTGGTGGCTCCTGAGGGCAGCCCACAAACATCTGGTGCTCCAGACAATGTGGCTGAGCAAAGCAGTTCACCTCTTGCTCAGGTGCTTCAGCAAAACCTCTTGGTCTGTTTGTGTATCTTCTGGCTCTGCTGAATCTGTACTAGGCAGATCCAGACTTAATGCTTTGTCAGTGCTAGCCCATGGCTCTCTGGAACATGTCCCTCAGGAAAGGAAAGGAAGGTCCTCTTCAGTCCATAGCCTTCAGGAAGGCCTGAGCACAGAGAAGGACCCAAGGAGAGGGCTGAGGTGGAGGCAGGGAGGTCAGCCAGAGGCTGCTGAGTAGCAGGGAAGGCAGATTACAGTGCCTGTGACCTTGAGTGAGTCGTTCCTCTCCTGTCACTCAGTGTACCCCTGTGTAATACCCTTCTAGAGAGGTCATTAATGTCTCTAAAGCACTTGGAGATCTGCTGAGATTAGACAAGAAGAAGATCATGCATGAATCATGACACTGGGAGGAACAGGAGCACATCCAGGCACTTTTCTCCAGCAGCCAAAAGCTGGGTTGCCTTTGCTGGACTCTCCTTCAGGAACAGGGATCCAGCTCTGGTCAGCAACCTCAGCTTTGGCAGCAGGCTCTGAGAAGTGGTTCTGCCCTAGCAGCACTGAACAGGTCAGCACAGGCTCTGTTCATCCATTAAACTCCCCCTGACTTGGGCTGGTGTCTTTGGCTGGGCAGAGGAAACTACAGATAACCTCTTGATCTCATACCAAGGGACTATCCATCATTTGCTGTGGCTCCAGAGAGGAGGGGAGGCTGTGGCCTGTAGAGAGCAAAGCAGAGATAAAGAACTTGTTGGAGCTGTTAGTGCCCTGAAGTACCTCTGAGAAGTCAGAAGTGAAGATAGAGTGGTGAATGTCCAGTGCCAGGACCCATCTCCTGGGCTGCATCCCCAGCAGCATGGCCAGAAGGGCCAGGGAGGGGATTCTGCCTCTGCTCTGCTCTAGTCCTGGGGCCAGCTCTGGAGTCCTCAGCACAGGAGAAACACTGACCTGTTGGAGCAGGTCTAGAGGAGGCTACAAAAATGGTGAGAGGGTTGGAATGTCTCTGCTGTGAGGACAGAGCTGGGGCTGTTCAGCCTGGAGAAGAGAAGGCTCTGGGGAGACCTTCTAAGAAAGATGGGGATGGTCTTCTCAGCAGGACCTGCTGGGACAGGACAGGGGCAGATGGTTTGAAACTACAAGAGGGAGATCTACACTAGATAGAAGGAAGAATTCTGTTTTACACTGGAGTTGATGAAACACTGTCCCAGGTTGCCCAGAGAGGTGGGAGATGTCCCATCCCATCCCATCCCTGGGATTATTCCAGGTCATGTTGTCTGGGGCTCTGAGCAACCTGATCTAGTTGCAGATGTCTCTGCTGACTGCAGGGGGTTGGACTAGATGCCCTAAAAGGTCCCTTCCAACCCAAACCATTCTGTGATTCTATAATTCAACAAAACCAGCAGCTCAAGGTCAGTGTGAAGCTCCAGAAGGGGAGACTAAGCCTTGACAGCTTCATTCTTCAGTCAAAATGCTAACACATGCCCATGTCTGGGGGTAGTTGGTTCTCTGGTATTCAAGCTCTCTCTGCTGCTGAATAAAAACAAATAGAAAGCTGATGAAAATCACCCAAAAGGGAAAGAAACAACTGCAATGAGAAGACTTTGTGATGGTAAGCCCAAAAATAGGCATTCTACATGCACCAGGCATAGAATTTCCCCCCCAAACCATAATGTATAAACATCACATCCATTTTTCTCATCACTGAGCAGAAACATTCAATGAGGATCTTCTGGCTGTGGTTTCAGGCTGCTAAATTAATTGGGGTAGGAATTCTTCCCTTGCCTTTGAAATGAAAGCTGTAGCTTTATGAAGAATGATGGTTGTTGGAGAGGTCTTCCCAAACTTCCCTCCTCCTTGCTCTGAATTTCACTGGAGGACAAAAATGTCATTGTTATCTGGACAAGATCTGCTTGGAACATCCTTGGGAATCTCCCTTTAAAAGAGACTTTGGTCTGAGTGTTAAGTGCAAAGATACCCCAAGGAAACCAAAAGCCTGGCTTGCAGCCACCCTATTGTGTGGGGGGAGAGAAAATAAGGAGAGAGAGAAAATATGCCCTGTGATCACCATGAAAAAGAAAGATAGACACAACCCAAATGCAAAACCAGGAGTCAGGTTGGGAAATTCCATGCTCTACTCCCATCCAAAATCCTTCACTGAGAAGGAAATTTGAATAGCAAAGGGCAAATGTCTCAGATTAGAAACCTCTTTGTGGCAGTGATGAGAAGTAAATGAGTCTTTCCAAGAAAATGAAATGCCCCTTTTTTTTCCAGGTCAGTTGGAACAGATGATGAACTGCTTTGTCCTGAGCAACTAACTCCCAGGGGGATATTTGGGTCATTAGATGGACTAGTTCTACTGATTCTCATCTGGCCACTCATCCTCTGGAAGAGATGTTCACATGCTGCCTGCTTTTGGCCAAGCCCCAGTGCTATCATCCTGCCCTTTGAGATGTGATCCCTCTGCAGACTCCTGAAGCTGACCAAGATGTGACTTCCCCCCATGGTGTGCTGCCATCCACCTGGACCTCTAGGGCTGGCAGAAGGAAAGCCTGATCCTCCCAGTCCATCCCAGGACACACTACACTGAATGGAGTGGGCTCACTCCTTCCAGCACCTCAGCTGAGGGATGTTTTGAAGGGGTTAAAAGCTAAGGACTTGTCTAACCATGCCTGTGCATCCTTAAAAGTACTGCTTCTGAACTGCCAGCTCAGAGAAGAAGGCTGCAGGGTTCCTGTACCTTGGTCCTGCTGGCCTGGCATCTCATATTGGTATTCACTTGTAGGTAAAGTGTGGCAGTAAATATTCCCAGTGCTGTCTGATGGGATACAGGATCCTGGTGCCATATGAAATTGGAATTTGCAGGCAGCTGAGCTGACTCTAAAGACTGAAAGATTAGGACTCACACCATTAAAGCCACAAACTACCAAAACACAGCTTAAATACTGTAAGATTTTAAAAGCAAAGGAACCCTAAACTTCTTGGAATTCTTCTGCTGTGCTTTAGATCCCTCTGAGGGTGGAGTGCAAGTCAGCAGAACATTTTCCTCCTTCTTCTTTCCAATAAAGGAATCCATAAAAGAGTGGTTCCAGGAGCAGAACAGTTGAAGGATCCTATCAAGTATCCTCCAGACTGGCAGCAACATTGTTCCTCTTGCAGCTAATGAGATTGTGGTGATCCAAGACCCCACTTCAAGCTTTTAACACCCAAACATCTCCCTTATTTGCCTTTTGAAGTCTGCAGCTCCTCTGGCAGTAGGTGTCCATACAAACATGGTTGCTTCTGTCTCACAAGGAAAACTGGAAGCTGCTTCCAACACTATCACCAACAGCTTTCTCTGTCTATCCTTGTGTCTCTTGAACTTGCCAGTGCAATCTGTGTTTTAGAACAGCTCTGCCTGCAGCAACTGTCTCTGTCTTAGCACTTTTCTCCATCATTCTGGTTCTCCTACCTAACACACTCTGTGAGCAGCATGTGCCATGCAAAACTCAGCCACCAAGGCGCTGATGGAAGCAGAGAAAGCTGACATCCTCCCCAGGTGGTTTTCAGTGCCCACCACACACAGTGGCACAGAGCTGGCCCCAGGCCCAACAAGCATAGTCCACCTGGGCATGGATGAAGTCTGAGGGCTTACCTGGGGAAGTGCTTGGACCACTGTGTCCAGCAGAGCTCGCATCCCAGTGGCCATCTTGAGCAGTTTCAGCACTACAATGAGAAGCAAATCCTGGTCAGCAGGGCTGGGAACTCTTTCAAGCCAAACCCCTAAAGGAAGTCTAGCTTCAGATCTTGTAGAGAGGGTTTAGATCTATCTCTCTTGCATCTATTCACACAGATGGCAAGCTCATTGCATCCTGGCAGGGCTCACAAAACACCTCAACATCCTGACTACTTCCCACACCAATTTTCATTAGGGACTTCCATAAGAGAGTCCAAAAGCTGCAAGAACCTCAGCATGTCCTAGTAGGGAAATGGAAGAGTGGTGGGGAGACTCTTCATCAGTGAAGAGCATTACCTCACCCTGCCTGCTACCAGTATAAAAGGTCTGTGAGCCCAGGTTTGAATGAGAGACCAACCCAAGATGCCCCTGGAAACACCCAGGAAACCCCACCCAGCTTGCCTCTGAACTGCCATCTCTTCAGCCTCATCTCCTAACCGTTCTCAAAGCAAAGTGAAACAGCAGGTTGAGAAGAACCAATGGCCAAACCACTTCCTGACACATCTGGAGGGGTGGCTGGAGACCCCTAGGGATCAGCTTGTACCTCTTGCTATTCTCAGCACCCTCATGATGCGGATGATGGTGGGGTTGATGGGCAGTGCAGCGTTCATCTCGATCTCCTCCAGTGTGATTCCCACAATTGATAAGAGAACTATGGCCAAATCCAGCTGATTCCACCTAACAGACAAAGAGAAGAAGGGAAGAAACAAAGATGGATAGACACCCAAGAGTAGAGAGTTCTCTGTGTACCAACAGCTCCTCAAGTTTTTACTTCCTACACCACGAAATCTGGACCCATGAAGAGATCATTTTGCTTTTCCTTGCACACAGTGTGCAGTACAAGCAGAGTAACACTACATTTACCCAGCCTCTGGCTCTGAAACTGGGTCAATCTCTCCCAATCTATCCCCAAGCTCTATCCCAGCCACACAGGAGTGTAAAATCCTCTCACCTGTCCTTAAAGAACCTTCGGAACCCAAACGCCACCAACTTGAGCACCGCTTCGAAGACAAAAACGATGGTGAAGACATAGTTGCAGTACTTCAGGGCTTCATCCAGGGACTGGGAAGAGAAACACCAGTTAGACCAACCCAAGCTGGTCCTTTCCTAGGTCCCTGCCTCTGCACTGGCAGGCACAAGGTTGGCATAAGCACAGAGATCTGAGAAGAAAAGTCCTAATGGCTTGCAGAGCTCCGTTACAAAACTGCACTAAATCACACAGCAACAAGGATTAAACACTGATGCAAGCCAAAACCTCATGAGCACTAATACTGGTGGTGCAAAAATCCAACAAGAGCTATCAATCCTCCAGCTTTGAGGAATAAATTGTTCAGAGTCTGGGAGACAGAGAAAATTTCACCCCTTCCCCTAATAAAGTTTCCTTCTTCTGAACTGCCCAGCCTTGGGTAGAGTAGAAGACTTGATGGATGGTTTCTTTACCCTAGCCTAGCAATCCTTAGGACAATGGTTTTGCTTAAACCACTTCAGAAGAATAAATCATGTTGGGGATGGATTAGATCTTGCCTTCTTGAAAAATGGTACATCTTGAGAGCTGGGCAAAGTGTGTCCATATTTGGTGCAACGTTCTCGCTCTCTATGGAGCTGCTCTTGGATGTCAGGAATTCAGAGTGTTTATACTTGAAGATGATGAGTGTTTGTAATGGATTTCATTGGAGCTGTAGGTCAACAATAGCAAAAGAATCTTGGTGGGACCTTAAAATAGAGAGTTGCAGAGTGAAACAACTCTTTGGTTGGCTGGGGAGGGAAGGGGAATCCAGTTCAACGTAGTACAGGTCTCTTCCAACAGTCAGATGATAGCAGTGGAGATCAAAAAGAGACACAGAGAAGCCTGCAAAGCAATGTCTCCTTTGCTGACAGGGGAAGCCTCAAGCTCTCCTCCTCACCTCTGTGTGATGACTGTGCAAAGACCCCCAGATATGTGGGATGACCAGGCACTGATTTATTTTTTTGGTGGGGAGCAACAATTGGAAGTGTTTCAGATGTTGGCATTCCTCAGTGCACTACCCTCCCTATTTTTACTTCAGTGCCTGAAATAAAATGTCAGCTTCAAAAGAATGCAGGACAATTTACTATTTCATCTGGAGCATGCTGCCTGAGCCTGAATTCTTGTGTAATTTGTGGTTTGCATTCAGAATGACACCACTGTGCTTTACATGGATCTGAAACAAGCAGAAAGAAGACCTAATCTGGATAAATAACATTTCCATGCAAAACAAAGGCTGTTATGCAAAGGAATTATGGAGGCAGAGCAGCACAAGCAGTCAGTGGCTTGGTGCCCCTCTGGCTTAGCTTCCAGGAGGCATCTGGAGGTTACCTGGCAGATCATGCAGTGCTAGGAAAGTAAGCACTGAGCCCAAGAGCTCTGTGGATGATAAAGGGATGGAGGGTTAATGTATGCAGCCAATGCACAGGCTACAGGATTTGGGCCAGAGGTTTTCTTGGGAAAGAAAGGTTTAATGCTAGGGAAAGAAGAGTTGTTCTTGAGAGCTGGTTTCTTCTAAAGCCATTAAGGAGAAGTGTTGCTGTGCATGCATTAGCTTCACTTTTTTCATCTGTTCATGGAATATTCTAAAACTGGACTGTTGTACAGCCTGAGGGTCAGTCACAGCTGGGATCAGGAGAGGAAATATTTGGATTGGTCTTTTCCTAGTAAAGGTGTAGCTCATTCTCCACTAGCTTTACTCTCTGCTTTTTTTTGCAGACAAGCAGGACAATGAAGATTTTGGCTGTGGCAAATGGCTCCTTAGTGGCAGAGCTGGCCCAGAGTTGGATGAATTGCAATGCTGAGCCTGCAGCCTGCTGAGTTTTCAAGCATCAGGGAATGGCCCCAGGGCTGCCAGTCTGGTTGCAGACCTCACTGGTCACCAATATCCCAAGGAAAGAAGCGAATGGTCCTGAGGTCCTCTGCTACCCCTCACTGCTGCATTCTGCAGCCAACACATGGCTGGGTGGCTCTTACCTTTGGCTGGTTGTAGTGCTCCATTGACATGGTGATGACATTGACCCCAATGATGAATGTGATGAAGAGGTCGAGGTAGTGGCTGGTGCAGAGGCTGTGGATGTATTTGCGTGCTGGGGAGTAGTCAGCATAGTAAGGCCTGCGTTGGGCTTCTGCAGAAGAAGAGAAAGAGAGGCAAGGCAATGAGTGCAGGCCCTGCCACATGCTTGGCAGCCATCACAACACAGCCTGCAGGTCGTGTCTTATGCCCAGAGGTAGTGTGTAGGAGAAGGGATTCAAGGACGGCACCTGAAACACCCAACTGCTTCTGCTTAGAACCTTCAAGAACCATAGTGGGGTTCTCAGACTGAGCCACATCTCTTGTGCCTGCAGAAGGCATCTCCACAGCTTGGACAACCAGTTCTGTTCTTCTCCCAAGTGCTCTCTGTCCTTCCTGCTCTGCCTCAAGCTAGAGGACAATCACTTAGCAGCACTCCTGTCACTAACCAGGCAGGGTGAGAAGCAGGATGGACATGAGACCCAAAGCCAAGAGAAAAGCTTCAAGCCCAGCAATGCTTCAGCTCCAGTTTAGAGGGAAGACTTAAGGCAGGTCTCATCAAGCTGGACTCTGATATGTCTCTCTCCTAGTCCTGCTGGTACCAGGCATGTTCCACAAAAGAGGAGAACACTACCTGAGCTCACTTCTGTGACAGAAGGCTTTGGGTGTGCTTTAAAGGTCTAAAGAAAACTTAGCAATGCCTGGTGCAAAGTAGGGCATGAGCTTGAGGGTTAGTAGCACGCAGGAGATCATCAACAGCAATGGAGCAGGGTGCTCAGCATTTGTCTCTACAAGGACTATCAGCACAAGCTTCTCTGGAAATGGCAAACCAAGGGCATGGCTGCATCTAAACAGCCATTCAGGCTAGGACCACATGAATTTAATATCTCTGCCTATGAGGTCATGACTCCTCTTTTCTTCTCTTTGGAATGGGGAAATATCTACCAAGTTCCTGGGGCTGTTCCAAGGAGAGGGTTTGGACACTGCCCTGGGACAGAGTGGTGGCAGATGACTGCCTGTGTCTCTCTTAGATCAGGCTGTGGCCACAAGCTGGCTGTGGGCACCTGGATGGAGTCAAATTCACTTCAGCCTTCTGAAATACAAATATTCAAAGAGTGTACTGAAGGCCAAAGTCAGGAGGACTGCACTCTGCAAGTGAAGAGAGATGTTAGGTCCCACTAAGTCAGAGCAGGATTGTTCCTATCAGGGAGGGGTTTTGGGGCAAACATTTCAGCAAGTTCAGCTTGAAATGCACAAGGAGCTGGGGAAAGGGAACTGCTTCACCTTCAGAATAAAGAGGGAAAGAAGTTCCAAAGTATTCAGTGTCCCCCTGAAATACATCCTCCACTCCTCTCATCTTGCTAATCTCTTTCAGATGGAGTCACTCTCAAAATGTGGGTGGGGAGATTTTTTGGTAGATGTCAGATTAGAGTCCAAAACCCTAAAATAAATAGGATAAGGGGAAGCAGAATCCATTGCTCTCTTTCATCTGCTGGTTTTTTTTTTTCCTGGTAGTTAAAAGAGGCATTTGAAAAAAAACATTTCCTTCTGACCAGGGTCACCTAGATTTATTTTTTTGTCTGCAAATGGGTGTGGAAAAACAAGATGAAAGCAAGCACAGTTGGTTTGGAATACATTTCTTTTTTCCTGCTGCTTTCATGTGCTTTAGTCCTAGCAGTCATCTTGGACTTGTAGGGTTGGTTTTGCTACTGAGCTTAGCTAATCTTCTAGTGTGTCTAAGAAATAATAATAAAAACATAGCAGTGTAATGTTTATTGAAGTCTGTACAATGCACTTTCATCTCTGGTCAGGATTACAACAGGCTTTCAAACATTATTTATTTATTCTGGTAAAAATATCTTCTGGGGAATGCAAAAATATCAGCTTCTTGGGAGGTCTGAGAAGGCCCTCAACAGGCAAACCTTATATTAAGGGGCTGTTTATTAATGACTAATTGTTGAGTAATGGATCTCAGAAGAACATGAGCAGTGCTGGGCAGTGCATGAAGACACTGGCTAGCAGCACATCAAGAAAATGGGGCTGGAGGTGCTGTTAACCTCTCTCCAACCTGCCCAAATGCAGCCATGGATGAATTAATCTGCAACAGACCAGGTGTTGATGAAGTTTTATAGCCTACCTATAGAATTCTAAAGCATAGTCTCAAGAAGATGTTTTCCCCTGTAAAGCTGCTGAGCAGAAGAGCTTCCAGGCTGCCTGTGAGCAGCAGAGCTCTCTCCTTACTTGGGCTGGACATATCAATAGTGAGGAGGAAGCAGCCAGTCAGAAGGGTGGCTCTGTTTTGTTGAGTGAGGTCCATGCCTATGGTCAGAGCTGGCTATGCCTGGTCAACTGGTTGCTAGGAAAACTTGGGATAGGCTGATCTTGAGCTGGGATCAGGGAGCACTCAGAAGTGCCTTATTTAGGATGCTTTGCACCCCTGAAGCCAGGATAACAGAGGAAAAGAAACTTCTCCTGGGGGGACAGATACAAGGACAGTCTGGGATACAGTTGACAACACCTTGAAACCCATGCAACAGTGTCATGCTCAGTGCAGGAACCCATGCAATGCCCATTAGAGGAGAGACTGCTCATGCCAGGTGAAGGGGAGTGAGCAAGGGTGTGCAGGAAGGACAGGCAGCTTCTGCTCTCAGCAATGCTGCTGTTGGGTTAGGAGAAGCCCATGAAAGCAGAGAGGTTGCAGCAGGGTGAAAGCAGTGAAGGATTAGCCACACAGCTTCAGCTCTGAGCCCCTCTGAGCAGGAGGGAGGCTGTGCTTCTGAGCCCCAAGGCTCTGCTGGGTCACTGCTCACTCCTGGTCCCTTGAGGAACAGTTCTACCTCAGGCAACAGGACAGCAAGGTGACTCTGGCCTCCTCTCAGGTCAGACAGGCATTTTTATCCTTTAGGAGGTGAGGTTGGACAGGGCTCTGAGCAACCTGATCTACTTATAGGTGTCCCTGCTTGCAGCAGGGGGTTTGGAGTAGAAGACCTCTGAAAATCCCTTCCAACTGCAACCTTTCCATGATTCTATACACTGTTATTCTCCCCAGTTTGGGTGCAAGTGCTGACTGCACACACCTACTGCTACAGCCTGCTCATCCAGGAATGTGGGGTCTGCAGGAGAACCTGGATGAGGAGAACCATGGGGGCCACTGGGATGTGGGCACAGCAAATCTAATGCCTCATTCATTACAGTAGGCAACACACAACCTGGGCCTGGTTTCCCCAGGGAAATGATTTCTGGGGTGAAATTCCAACCAGGCAAGGAGCAGATTTCTCTCAAACACAGCCAAGAGTCCCTTCAGTTGCAGCTGATGGTTTGAACTGGTGGAAATGCAGGAGGGAAAGGAGAAACCATTCAACACCTGCAAAAGGAAAACCACAGGCTTTCCTCTCCCTCACATCTAGCTGTTGGCTAATGCTTGCATCTCACCTCTCTGCAGAGCATTTAAACTGCTTTGCTTGTGATTCTGCTGACATGAAAATTAATGAAGCACTGTCTCCTAGCTTAAAAGCATTTAGGTTGGCATTACAATTGCTAGCTACAGCTCCTCCATTATTCTCCTCTGCATGAAACATTAGAAAGCCCTAATGGGTTTATATGGATGCTTGGCACAGAGTAGCTCTGTACCTGCAGCTGCCTGGAAAAATAAGCAAGGTGGTTTGATAACTCCCTAGTTGAAGATACTAAACACTCAGAGATGTAGTGCCCAAAATTTTAGTTACAGCTCAAATGTTCCTGCTGGGATCCAGAGATGGTTGTGGCACTGAGAGGATGGGTTTATTGAAGTACCACTGTGTGCTGCCCATGACTGCTCACCCCTAGGGAGAGAGGCTAAGTCAGTGCTCTGAAAGGCATCTCTG
This sequence comes from Galbula dea, assembly GCA_013399015.1. Classification (NCBI taxonomy): domain Eukaryota; kingdom Metazoa; phylum Chordata; class Aves; order Piciformes; family Galbulidae; genus Galbula; species Galbula dea. The sequence continues at coordinate 325,613 of VWZX01007609.1, forward strand.
GTGGGTCTTAAACCAAAATTGGCCTTCTCAATGCTCAGACACTCAGCTTTGTGTTGGGAAATGCCTCTGAAAACATGCTGGGGGACATGCTCTTCTTGAACAGAGTGGAAACCAGGAAAAAGCATTTTTCCTGATTCCTCCCCCAAGGGAGGGGATTCTGCCTCTGCTCTGCTCTGGGGAGACCTCACCTGCAGTGCTGGGGCCATCTCTGGAGTCCTCAGCACAGCAGAGACATGGAGCTGGTGGAGCAGGTCCAGAGGAGGCCACAAAATAGTCAGAGGGCTGGAACCTCTCTGCTGTGAGGCCAGGCTGAGAGAGTTGGGGTTGTTCAGCCTGGAGAAGAGAAGGCTCCAGGGAGACCTTAGTGCAGCCCTGCAGTGCTTAAAGGAGGTCTGTGGGAAAGATGGGGACAGAGTTTTTAGCAGGGCCTGTTGGGATAGGACAAGAGGTGATGGTTTGAAACTAAAAGAGGGAGATTTAGACTATATAGAAGGAAGGAATTGTTTACACTAAGGATGGTGAGAGCCTGTCCCAGGTTGCCCAGAGAGGTGGGAGATGTCCCATCCCTGGAACCATCCCAGGTCAGGTTGTCTGGGGCTCTGAGGAACCTGCTGTGTCTGCAGATGCCCCTGCTGACTGCAGGAGGGTTGGGCTAGATGGACCTTTAAGGTTCCTTCCATTCCAATCCAAACCATTCTATGATTCTCTGATTTGTTTTTTGTGAGCTCTGGGGTCTTCCCATGGACCAGTGACTTGGTGACACTACTAGAAGGCACTCTCTGCTCCCCAGCTGGGGCCTCCTTAGGGCTGTATGAGACATTTTCAGCTTTTCCTGCTCTGTGCTCTGCTTTCAGCACTTGGTGTCACCCAGACCTTGCTTGCAGCCTTTGAAGCCCCAAACATTGCCTGTCTTTGACCTGACACCACGCTCTGCTCCACAGGCTGCTGGCTTCAGTGCAGATCCATATCCTGAACACAGAGGAGATCAAGCCCATCTATGTGGTTTTAATCAAAACCTTTAATCTGGGGAGGCTGCTTTCAGTCTGTGTCTTTTAAGACCCTCATTAAAAGGTTAGGAGCAGCAGGATTATTAAATTGCACTACACTTGTTTACATAGCAGACAGAGTGGATGGAGGTAGTGACTGCCTCAGAAAAATGTTCTAGTTTCATCCTGAATTTTTCCTGAAAGGCCTAAAAAGTACTCCCAAAATAGACAAGAGATTATTCCCCATCCCACCAGCATGGGGTCTGATGAGGGAGCAATCTCCTGCTGCAGGGCTGTCTTCTCCATGGAGCAACCCAAGTAAGAAGAGCTAGGACAAGAGGAAACAGCCTCAAGTTGCACCAGGGGAGGTTTAGGTTGGACATGAGGAACAATTTTTTCACTGCAGGAGTGGTCAAGCCCTGGCCCAGGCTGCCTATGGCAGTGGCAGAGTCACCATCCCTGGAGGGATTGAAAAGCCATAGAGATGTGGTGCTGAGGGCCATGGTTTAGTGGTGACCTGGCAGTGCTGGGTTAATGGTTGGACTTGATGATCTGAAAGGTCTTTTCCCACCTAAATGATTCTATTATTTCCCTCTCTCCCTGTGCCAGACTCACAGCTCTGCACAGGGACACCCAGCCTGCAAAGCCTGAGATTCATACTCAGTCCCTGCTCAGACAGGACCATCCAGGCACTCCCAAGCTGAGGCTTAACCCATTTCCAAGCCTGATCTCAAACCTACTACAGCTCAAGGATGTGTTTCTGTGTGTGCAGGTACCTACAGGTGCCCAATGACCTCAATACACAGAAAGACACACAGGGCTGCTACACACAGAGGACAATAACAGACAGGAGACAAAGTCAAGATGCCAGGAGACAGGATGAGTCTAGATGGATAGGACCTGCCTGGGTGCATTCCTCTGTGACCTACTCTAGGGAATCCTGCTCTGGCAAGGGGATTGGACTAGATGGTCTTTTGAGGTCCCTTCCAACCATTCCAATCACATTCTGTGATTCTGTGTTGCTCAGATAGTGCATGTTAGCTGTGCTGGATTTTATTCCTCTTAACAGCCCTAATTCTTCCTCTCCTTATGGTCACTTCAGGCCAAATGCTAGAAGTGGCAACTTGAGAGAGACCCAAGGCTCTCTGCTAGGCTTCCCAGCATTGGCTCCTCACTCCTCTGAGTGACCATTGGTCTCCTGTGCCCATCCTGCCCCATGGTGACTAGCTTCTTACCCACTCTTCTGTCTGGGTGAGAGACACAGCCCTGGGGCATGTGGACATTTGGCCAACTCACTGTCACCATGCAGCATCCCACACCTTGCACACAGACACTCCCCTCCCCAAAAACACTGCCATGCATGGCACCAACCACACCTCACATCTTTCTGAGTCTGCCACATTTTTGCACCAAATCCATCATCTTCTACATTACCCAGAAGGTGAAAGCTCCTCCCATGTACATAAACCAAAAGAATTCTTGAAATGCAAACAGTCAACTTCCAAAATCTGTATCAGATAATTGATTTCACCCTGGTGACAACTCAAATCTGGATGCCACATTGTCCATGCTCAACAGAGGGAGGTAGAAGACCTCTGAGCCAGATGACCTGAGGTAAACTCCTGGAAGCCCAACACATGGCCAAACATTTAGCCTCTCAGATGCTGTATTGGACTTGATCACCTTCCAGAAAGCTGTCCTCCTCCCTGTGTGCTCTCAGGGACATGTTACAACCCACATCTGTGCAGTGCCTGGCTCTGAGTCTGAAATATCTCCTTGACTCTATCCTAGGAGATAGCTGGTTAAAGAGGAGCAATCTAACAGTGTCCATCACTCTGTCAGGGACTGGACCTTTCTGGTGTCTAAGCAGTGAGCTGCAGACAGGCTTGTAATCAGATTTACTTACTAATCAGGAAGACAAACTGGCTGTGGTTAAGCTATCCCTCCTCACCTGTGCCCCAGTCTATTGTCTCTAGGGAAGCTTAATGTTCCTTGTCAATAAGCTTGGGGATTTGTATTTTGTATTTATTTATTTTTAATGTAAACTTTATCTGAATGTCTTCCTGGGTCAGCAGGCTGGGGTAGGAATACTGCCAAGCAGGAGGACTCCTGGGAACCTGAAACTGATTTCTTTTGCTGTGCTGGAAATCCTTCCTCCAGGATTTCCACTAGCTGGAACCTCAAACTCCAAAACCAAAATGGGAAAAGAGAAATGAAATTGCACTTGAGCTCTTCTAAACCTCCAAAGAGATTCAATGTCTGTTTGCAGCTGGCAAGTTGGATCTAGATTTCATTTGAAGCCAGCTGCTTAACTCACAACTAGCTGACATGGAATGGGCTTGTCTGTCAAGGCCCTGAGGAGACCATGGTGTAGACATTTAGTGCTGAGGTCTCCCATGGCTCTGATAAAGGGGGCCACAAGAGCAGGAGAGAGGGATGCAGCTGCCTGTCTTCTGACCCAAGGGAGGATGGATGGAGGAAATTGGCTGAGGGTTCTACTAGCAAAGCCTCTGGTCACTATGTCCTTAGAGCCAAGCAACAGGCTGTTGGATCTCACTATAGTTTTCTCAGCTGAAAATGGATACCTATGGCTTGATGTTTGGCAGACAACTAGCCATGGTCACACTGAGATATGAAGTCCTTAAAGGAGGTCTCTGCCCATGGCAGGGGGGTTGGAACTAGATGATCTTTAAGGTCCCTTCCAACCTGAGCCATTCTATGATTCCATGATTCTATGATTACACAGGGCAGCACAGCCCTAGGCCAAGAGCCAGAGGGCTGCTGTGGCAAGTGGGGCCAGAAGATCTGAAGCCTTCCTCCTGTTTAAGCTTATCTTGGACCATAGTGGCCAAGTCATGTTCCCTCATTTACTTCTAAGAAATGCTTGCCAGTATCTAACCCAGGCTATCCCTGTCCAGTGAAGGTGATGGGACTGGTTTCCTGGCACCTTCCCTGGGAATACCCATTAGATGCTCCAGGCAGCTTGTCCCTGGTGGAACCCACCACAGAGCAGTGAAGGTGAGAACTAGTACATGAGAACCCCTGGGAAGGTTTGAGTCAGGAGAGGAGCACAACAAGCTCAGGTGTTTTTCTGGTTTGATGGCCCCTACCAGATCCATTAAGAAGCAGATTCCAGCTAAAGGTCTTCTCCTGCACCCTGAGGGCATGGCTTCTGATCAGTATTTCCATGGTGACCATTTGCAAGGACAAAGTGAGTCCCAGCACATTGCTCAGGAGTGCAGGGCTCCCCCAGCCTGGGATGGGACAAGCATCTCTTGTAATGGACATCTTCCAGAGAAGAGGTTTCTGGACAGCTATATCTTGGGGCTCCATTCCTCTCCCCAGGGCTCTTTATGTCCTCATGCAACGTTTGTGGGGCATGCGGGGCCATGCTCTAGGACTCTAAAAAGCATCACAGCTATGTTGTCTAAGACAAGAATGAAGAACTCAAACCACCACCACCATCATCAGATGCAAGCAGCACCTTAAGCCATTGGGCCACCCTTAGGACCGGCCTTCACACCCACACTAAGCATTGCATCTGCTTACTCCCTGCATCCCTCACCACAGCAGGAGCTCCTGCTCAGTGCTTGGGACACCTTTGGCCTTGCAGAGGGTGACAGAAGACTCTGCTTGGAGGAGGATTTTTCTCCCCAGCCAAGTAAACAGGTAATGCTTGTAGAGGACAATTCTAAGGTGTGGGCAACCCAAGACTTAAGGTACCACCAAAGAAGGTAAGGAAACAAAACAGCCTCTTGAATCCCATGGAAACAAAACCAAAGGAAAAGGAAAGTCTTGCTTTGGGAGCAGGCAGGGCTCAGAAAGATTTGGGTTTGTAAGGCAGTCTACCGACCAGACAGGTATATCTCCTTACTCCTGCGCTTTTTCTCCAGGCGTCTCAGCCGCTTCTCCTCCCGGCGCCGAGCTTCCTCTGCCTCCTGGTGCTGCCGGCACTTGTGGAAGTTCTCCACCACCACCCCCACAAACATGTTGAGCACGAAGAAACTGACAATGAGCAGGAAGGAGATGAAGTAGAGAAGCATCCAAGGGTTATGGTTCTGGATGGGCTGGTGAGGTGGGGAATGAAGAAGAACAAAACAAGAGAGAAGAGAAGCAGCAGAGATATGTGTAAGTCTGGATATTGGGCTCCCTGGAACAGCAAGACAGCACAATCTACTTTTGGGGGGAGGAGGAGGAGAGGGCTGGGAGGAGTTAGGAGATTTTTCCCCAGACAGTTTCCTCTCATTCACTTTTTCACCAACCAGAGCTTTACTGTTTTTGTAAAACCCATCCTAGCCTCCATCAGTTGGCTTACAGGATTGACTGAGTTTGACAGGTATTTCATAGAGCTTAAGATCCATCTCAGTGGATGTGCAGGATCTCAACTATGAGATCATTTTAGTTAAAGATAGGCTGCAACTTATATTTTTATTATATCTTTTTTGGAGACATGTGCTCCTGGTTAATGTTTCTCTGTTATGGGACCTTTAAAAGCAAGAGAAAAGTTAAGTACAAAGTGCTACTATCACTAAGATGGGATACTGCTCATCTAAGGCTCTTGACTTTCCTTTGCCAATGCCACATAAGACACAAACTTCTGTCTCTTTCACAACGTTCCTTGTTTCCCATCTTGTGTGAGTCTGCTCTCAGTCATCATGCCTTCCATGAAGCCACAATGAAGTGGCACCTGCTCAAATACCACTTCATTCCCACCCTCATCAGTGCTTGCTTGTGGTTACATGGGATGCAGCCACTGTAAAAGCTACTCAGTGGAGAATGGAATTGACAGGCCAGTGGGCTGTCAGGACCTGAAGGAGGTCCTATAGCTCTGTTCCTTCCTGAGACTTCAAAACAACCACAGTCACCCAGGCATGAGACTCCTGAAAGCAGCACACCTGGACTCTACAGGACATTTACCTGTTGGTCAATACCAACGGCATCCAAACCATCGTACATGATGTTCACCCAGCCATCCTTGGAGGAGAGGACAAACAAGGACATCAGGGCCTGTAAGAAGACAAACAGAAAGGATTGGTCTTGCATTTTAGTCCCCAGAAAAGAAGCTAACAACAGACAATGCTCAGCAAAACCAATCCACAGTTTCTAACACATCGTCTGGCCTGGAGCTGGTGGAGAAATGCAACATATTGTGGCTTGCTTTTACCTATTTCCATATCTAGCTTGACTATGGCTGTTAACACTTCATTTCCCTCATGTACAGGTTGAGTTTATCTCAGACACTCCAGGCTTTCTGGTCACCAAAGCATGATTTAAGGTCAATATGTCAGGCTGGCCCAATGTCATGGGGTTTTAACAAGCAATAATACCTCTCAGCCCCCACTATGGGCTGTCTTGCTTTCCAGCCAGTAGAAAACACCTTATTTTATTGTTTTCATTTGCAAACATAACAGCTGGAAGTCAAGACACTGAAAGTGACAGCTGAGGTCCACACAGGAAGGGCTGCATGCAAAGGCAGTGGCTTTAAGACAACACTCTCCTATAAACAAGGAAGAGATCAGGAGGTGACCTGACCCATCTTTAACCATTAGGGTTGCTTCTGAGATTTGAATGCTTATGTTGCTCTTGGGAACTTCCTATGGTGGAGGTGCCACATTCTCCTGAAGGAATACATTTGAAGTGCTGATCCATTTAAACCTGCTCCAGAAAATCCCTGCCAGCAGGACTTTACCTGTCCCAGGTTGTCAAAGTTGTACTTCCTCCGAACCCACTTGTAGCGTGCGTTGGTGCAGTCAGTCTTTGTCGTGATGTTCTTCACATCAGGGCCATCACAGTAGTAGAACTTGCCTTTAAAAAGCTGCATTGGAGAAGCAACAAAAAAGAAGCAGCTCTGAAAAGTCTGTCTCCTGGTTTGTCTTTCTTTCCCCTAGTAGAGTTGCTTGCCAAGTTTAAACTCCTTTCTTTCCCTTCCAGCTGTCTGAACACACACAGCAGGAGAATGTCTCTGGTGAACCTTCAGGCCCTGAGACACTGTAGTGTCTTGCCTCAGACACAGAAGGAAGGTGATCCTGCCCTGTCTTGGTGGGAGGGCAGTGTCCCCCTTGAGGAAGAGATATTAGACACATCCTCCTAGCACACAGAGCTGGGAAGGACCTTGGGAATTTGTTATCTCCTTCCCCAACCCTCAGGCAGGCTTAGCTGGTGCTGTGCGGTTCATCAGGGAGATCTGTTCTTCTAATCCTGAGGACCTTCCAAAGAGCAGGTGCCAATCCCACCCCAAAGCATGTGTTCTAGGTCCTGGCTCCTCTTTCCTAAAGCCTGACTGAAATCATCCTTTGGAAAGATTTAAGCTCATTACTTCCACCTTAAGCCCATGTGGTGAGATGAACAGCTTTTCTTTGGCAGCAGATCACTTACAGATGGTCATGGTAAGGGAAATACTTTACCTGGACCCCTAAAATCCCAAAGATAATGAAGAAAGCACAGCAGATGAGAACAATATTCCCAATAGGCCTCAAGGAAGAGATCAAGGTTTCTACCACCAGCTTCAGACCTGGGGCTCTGCTGATGACTCTGGAGGGAAAAAAAGGCAGAAGAAGAAAGCTTTTGATTTTTATGCATGCTCTGTTATTCTGTGGTTCCTTTTTCTCCTCTGCTTGGTCTAAAGAGAGAGTACCCTCCATGGGCAGGATGTCACAGAGCTTCCCACTACAGGTCTACTTGTACCTCAGTTGAGAGAGCTGATCCCCTCTGAGGTCTCTCTGATCCAAGCAGAGAGACAGACACCAAGGAGGAGTCTGCTTCCTAGCACAACGTGTGTAAACAATGGTGCCAGAGAGCATGTCTCCTCTCCACAAAATCAAGGAATGGTAGGGATTGGAAGGGACCTCTGCAGATGACCTAGTCCATCTGCTCTATCAGAGCAGATTCACCTAGAGCAGCTTGCCCAGGATCACATCCAGGTGGCTTTGGAATCTTTCCAGAGAAGGAGACTCCACAACCTCTCTGAGCAGCCTGTTCCAGTGCTCCACCACCCTCGAAGTTCCTCCATCCTCCTGACCCCCACCCATCAAGTATTGATAAGATGCCCTCTCAGTCTTCTCTTCTCCAGGCTAACCAGCCCCAGCTCTCTCAGTCTTTCTCCTCTTCCTACCTGCTCCCCTGCCCTGCTGGCCTGGGCCCCATGATAACTTTTCAAACGAAGTAGTTTCAGTCTGGTTCCTAATTAGTTCCTGATCTGACTCTTAGCTAACAGGAACCTGTGATCAACAGCTCCACAGCCAAAGGGTCATCCCACTAAAGAGCAACTTGCTTGCTTGCTGTAAGATCACAAGAGGCCAGGCATGCTCTGAGCACAGCCTGAAGCAGCTTTTGGCTATGATGGAGAACAAGTGGTTTCCTTTCCTGTATGAATGCCTGGAGAATGGCTCTCCCATGGGTGTCTGCAAAGTATGTGTTTGCACACCTAAGTGTAACTAAGCACAAGCAAGCTTTCCTGGAAAGGTTGGGTGTTTTGCCTGAAGAACATCAAAGCTTCTTTCAGGAGAAGCCTGGTGAGGGTCTGAGTCCTTGCAGGTAGCTTAAGCTTGCAGAGCTCATGGTGTTTTCATGCCTGCCAAACATGGAGGGGAAAAAAAAAAGTGCTGTATGCTGCAGGGACAAAGCATTTCAGGAGGGTCTTGTTTGGCAGCAAGTAATGTGGCAGGCTGAACTGTACCTACAAAGTGTGAGGAATGGTCCCTGGAGTAATCCTAGAAGAAGCTGTGATAAGTGAAGCTGTTGTGAGAGGTGATGAATTCCTCTCTATTAATAGGATCTGGCCTAGTTGTTCTCCAAGAGCAATTCCCTTTTTTCCCCCTTAAGTTCAGTTATGAATTGCCTGTGCCCTGATTTCTCTTCCAAGTTATGTGTGTTAGGTGTCCTGAGGTTCTGCCAGCTCAAGGTTTCTCCATGGTGACCCAGAGAGGCTCCTGGGGAGCCAGCACTGCAAGGGGACCCTGGTACCACCAGGAGAACAGAGATCCTCTTCCTCTCCTCAGCCCTGGGGAGGCCCTACCTGGAGAACTGTGTTCAGTTCTGGGCTCTTCAATACAAGAGAGACATGGAGCTCCTGAAGAGAGTCTAAAGGAGAGCTACAAAGATGATGGGGGGCTGGAACTTCTCCCTGATAAGGAAAGGCTGAGGGTGCTGGGCTTTGTTAGCCTGGGAAAAAGCAGGTGGAGAGGGGACCTTAGGAATGCATATAAGTATCTGAAGGAAGGGTGTCAAGAGGATGGAGCCAGGCTTTTCTCAGTGGTGCCAAGTAATAGGATGTGAGGCAACAGGCACAAACTGGAACACAAGAAGTTCACCTAAACATGGGGAAGAACTTCTTTCCTGTGAGCACTGGAATAAGTTGCCTAGAGAGGTTGTGGAATCTGCTTCTCTGGAGATATTCAAAACCTGTCTGGACACAATCCTGAGTAATGAGCTCTAGGGGACCCTGCTAGAGCAGGCAGGTTGCACTAGGTGACTCCTGTCAGTCCCTTCCAACCTTAACCATTCTGTTCATGCTATTACAGCTAGTTTCACTGTTTTCAAACAATTTCACTAGACAAGGGCTCCCCAAAGATGATATTTCTACTCCTACTGTGTTCCAGCTTTTTGTGCTGCTTAGCAAGACCTTGAGGGATGATCATGTGCATTTTCTCAGAGCCCTTGATCTATCAGCACACAGCAAACTCAGTGACCCTGGGGATGAACATACCGGAGAGGTCTCAAGGTCCTCAGAAGTCTCAAAACACGAAGGACCCCCAGGATCTTAGCTCCTCCTGCTGATGCCATGGAGACAATAATGTCAATGATAGATACAAAGACCAGGACTCCATCCAGGACATTCCAGCTGCTCTGCAGATAGGTGTTCTCCCCAGAGAAAAAGCCAAGAGCTACCACCTACAGGCAAGAGAAGAGAGGCATTTAAATCTTCACCCAGATCATAACCATGTCATGTTCTGGTCTTTGCCAGGTCTCACTCTGGGCTGTGGGGTGAAGATGGAATTACCTTAACCATCATTTCAGCCACAAAGATTGCAGTGAAGATGTAGTTAGAAACACTTAGGAATATCCTTTCCTGTAAAACACAGAACAACAGAAAGAGGCAAGTTATTTAAAGACATTAGAATACAAACATCTTTCAGCTTGCAAGGACCTTGTCCTGACAAGACTAAGTTCTAAGGATGCTGGGTGGAGGAAGAAAGTGCCTCAGGTACTCACTGTGCTGTGTGGGTCTATGTCTGGACGCTCCAGTGCTATTGTGATGCAGTTGAGAAATATGAAGACCAGCACCACATGATCAAACATTTTGTGGGCAATGACCTTCTGGCACATCACTCGGAACCTGAGGAAGTGGTGGAGAGAAAACACTTGGAACACTTCAAGTGGAGTCCCAGCCAAATGGCATGTCCTCAAAAGTCTTCAGCAGCTGTGCCACCAGCCCAGTGGTGAGCTGGTATCTCCACAAGCTTTAGCCTTTTTTATCAAGGCAGTGCACAAGATGTAATAACAGCTGTTATTAATGGTGGTGGTGCCACCCTTCTTCCTTGAGAGGCAAGAAGTGAACCACACAACAATTCTGCCTGCACGTAACAGAGCAAGTTACCTAAAACCTGATCTCTAAAGCTCTCAGTGCTTCTGCATCAGGAAAAGGCAAGGCTAGCTAGAAATGTCCTATTAAATTACTACAAAAACCTGGTAGGCTGGCAGCTCCCTGGGATTTCTTACCGATTCTGGGGGGAAAACAAGTAGAGGGACCAGTCCTCATGGCTCTTGCACCACTGTGGCTTGTAGGGCTCCAAGACTTTACGAATCCGGTAGCAGTAACTCTGGAGAGAAAAGAAGAAAGACCTTTTCTTCCTCTTTTATTTTCCTGCCTCTTCAACTTTCACAGTCCTTTTGTGGAAGGGGCAGCACATGGCAGCACATAGTGCCTGTGGGGAGTCGTGGCTTTTGGGACAGGGAGGAAAGGGGATGGAAGAAAGGAGCTGCTGTATGATGAGATATGAATGTAACAAAGCAAGGCTTTTCTAGGTAGGTATCATTTTGAGATGCAAAGTTGGGCTGAAAACAAGAAGGCCTGAAACAATCAAGAAGTTAAATACAGAAGACTCTTTCTAGGCTTCTGAGCCTTTGAGATGCCAAACAGCTCTTGTGAGCAAAGGCATTAGTTAGCTGTTGTGCCTGCAGCTCATTTTTGGAGGCATCCTGGGCCAGTGGGACAATCTCAAAACCAGTCCAAGTGCATGCACAAGCCCTTGCAATTTTACCTTGTTAGAGAGCACTAAACAGCCCGACCCATTAATTAAAACAAAAAAACATTCTCTTTTGGGAAGTGAAGGCCCAACCCTTGGATCTGGATTTGGTTTGTCTACATTAGCCACTGGGCAGTAATCTGTTCAAAGCCTGATCTTTAACCAGCCTTATTAGAATCAGAGACTGGTTAGAGTTGGAAAGGACCTTTCAAGGTCATCTAGTCCAACCTCCCTGCAGTGATCAGGGAACTAGATCAGGTTGCTCACAACCCCAAACAATGCAGCCTGGAGTGGTACCAGGGATGGGACATCTACCACCTCTCTGGGCAATCTGGGCCAGTGCCTCACCACCACTAGCATAAAACATTTCTTCCTTTAACCTAGTTTAAATCTCCCTCTTTTAGTTTCAACCCATCACCTCTTGTCCCATCCCAACAGGCCCTGCTAAAAACCCTTTCCCTATCTTTCTTATTGCCCCCTTTAAGTACTGAAAGGCTGCAGTAAGGTCTCCCTGGAGCCTTCTCTTCTCCAGCTTTCTCTTCTTTTGGAGTGGAAAAACCCCTCAACACATGAGCTCCCAACCTCCCCCTCAACTCACATCCTCCACATCATCCTCATAGTCCGCAGCATCCTCTTTGTGGCCATCGACACGGAGGAAGAACTCGCTGGGGACATGAACCATTTTGCCATTGCAGTCCTGGTACTCAGCAGGCAGAACAGCCACGGGGCTGATGCTGAGTGAGTGGGGCATGGTGGGCAGCTGGAGCAGCTCAGGCAGCTCCAGGGAGCTGCGGTAGTCCAGGGACTCTGCCCGGCGGTGCAAAGAGGGTCTGCTGACAGTGCTGGACTTGGCATCATCAGAGTCATCGTCTGTGCTGCCTTTTCCCTCCCCAGAGAGCAAGGACTCTCTTTCTCCTGACTGGTTCTTCTTCTTGAGGCTTGGGGCTCTGCCCAGGCTGTTCCAGCTCGAGCGTCGGCTTCCCCAGTTGCTGCTGGTGCCCCAGTTGGCGCAAGGGGAACCGCGGAGGCTGGACTGAGAGAAGAGAAAGACATGTGAGGGGTTGTTTGAGGAGGAAGCCAAAGGATATGGCATTTTGCCCAGACTGGAGGACTCTTCTTATTGCAAGTCATATCTTCCCCTTCCAGCTTTCCTTACTGCTCCAGTTTCACCATGCCAATGCCTTGAGATGGGAGCCAAGCACGCAGCTGAGCCCACACCAAGTACTCTTTGAATCACACCTGTAGCACTCTGTGCTGCCTAACTTCCTACTGTCCTGGCAACAAGAACTATGCATGAAAACCAAACCCAAAGACACTTTTCTTTCCTCATGTTCAAGTGGTTTCAGCCCACAGCCTCTCTGGCTTCCACAGGGGCTCTGGCATGAGAGTCACTCAAGTGTCTGTTGGAAATTGTGCTCCCATTTGCATTAGTTCCTCTTCAGGTTGCTGCATAAGGAGATGGAATCAATGTGCCTCTTAGAGCAAATTCCTGGCACTGCTTGGTGTGGCAGGGTGCTGTGGCTGGCAGGCAGTTGCCAGGAGGAGAGCACTTAAGGTCAGAGCAGAAAAGCTCAAAGGAAAACTCCTTTTCCCTCCATGGCTTCCTCCCAGCACAAAATGAGGCAAAGTGTCTTCTTCTTCCTCAGTGTTGGCCAGCTCTCCTCTGACTGCTTCATCTCCCTCTGGCTGGTAGCACTGATGTGCTATCAGAGAAAGGATTCAAGCCATGAACAGCCCTCCCCAGCAACTCACAATCCCATGAAACCCCAAGGCAAACAACAGTCATCTCTATTTCCTTTTCAAAAGCATTACCTTGACTAAGCAGCTTACCAAAGGGGATAGTGGCTCTGCCTGTGTGAAGTGCCTTCACGGTCTGCTGCCTTGATTTGAACATGATATTGCAGTTAGAGAGCAGAGGAATGGGAGAGATAAGCAGCAGCAGCAATCCTCTCTGTCTATTAACTCTCCTCCATCTGTTTTTCACAGAGCTGCCCTCCTCCTCCTCTTTTGCAGGCAAAATGCAACCAGTTGCCAAAACAATCAGCTCCAGGCCAGATCTCTGCTCCATGAGCTGGGCCTGGTGGCAACGGGTCAGCTCCTACCTCGTTCCCTCTGTTTCCCCTCCACTGGGGCTGCTGCACTGTAACTGGAGCTCAGCTGCTGTGTTGCTAAGGGTAAATGCTTCATTCATTTCCCTTGACACAAGGTGGATTCAAGATGCAATACTAAAACACTGTGAGGAGGAAACAGGACTCATCCTCAGAGGAACCCTTAAGAGCTTCACCAAGACATCACAAAATGGCCAGTGTGGCTGGCAAAAGATGCCTGCTGCTCCTCAGAGGGGTTTGCTGGCATAACTGAATGAAGTTATGACTTGTCTCAGATTGCATGTCTCCAGACATGTGGATTGGCATGGACTTCCCACCAGATACTAGGCAGGAAAACACCAAATCCCAGTACATCCCTACCTCCCCTCTTCATGTACTCACTATCCCTGACTGTTGTCACTGTCCTGCCCCAGCATGAAATCACAGAGTCCTTAAGGTTGGAAGAGACCTCTAAGATCATCAAGTCCAACCATCAACCTATCACCCCCATGCCACTAAACCATGTCCCTCAGCACCACACCTAGATGTCTTTTAAACCCCACCAGGGATGGTGACCCCAACACTGCCCTGGGCAGCCTGGGCCAATGCCTAACAACTCCTTCTGGGAAGAAACTGTTCCTGATATCCAACCTAAACCTCCCCTGGTACAACTTGAGGGCATTCATTTCTCCCTCTTGATTCTCTTCTACTTCTGCCTTTCCACATACTTCTCACTTCTATCACCCTTATTTTGTCTTCCAACAGCACATAAACACACACCCATAGAGACCTCATCTGCACCTTTTGGAGGCACTTTGAGGGAGAGCTGTTAGCAACAGGAACCTACCAAGGACTTCTGATCATAGCTCAAGGGGTCCAGGGATGCATTGCTGCCTCTCCTGGAGTCCACAAACGTGTGCACTGAGTCCATGTGTGGGGAACACTTCGGTGTGGGCATTGGTGTGGCAGCAGTGCGCATGATGATAGGGGGTGGCATGCTTCCCCTGCCCTCCAGGTGCCCATTTGGGGTGACAGCAAGTGAGTACATCTTCATCTCTGGAAAGAAGGGGAGAGACAACATGAGGTCAGCTACAGAAATTGCTCTTCAAAGGGGACATTGCTCCTTGGGTCTTCTAGGAGTTCTGCTCGATGGAGACAAAATGCCATGGCCAGTAAGATCATCCTCCCCATGTTGAAAGGCATAAGGCAAACATCACAACCTTTGAAGAGGTCTTCAGCCCTACCTGGACTTGGAACTCATTGCCCTCCAGAGGAACTTTCCTTTGCTTACAGTTTCTAAGGATTTACAGAGTGGAGTTACAGTTTTGGGGAACTGGGAGAGAGTTTCAAGGGAAAGGATGTGGAGGGCTGGCTAAATTCACCCTAGGAACTTAATCTCTTCTCTTGGTCATAGTCTTGCATAGAGATTTCTATACAGTTCTGATGTGCTCCAAGTTCCTTCAAGAGGAAGGCTTTAAGCAAGCATTAGCCATTGTCTTTGGTCATCTGTTCAGGAGATGGGAAATGGAAGTTGCTTCTACACATTCACCCATCTAGAAGAGCATTCCTCCTGCAGCAGAGGAATCTAATGGCCCATCTCTGTGGTAGCTGCAGAAAACATCTCTTTTAGCTGTATGGCAAGTACAGACTGCAAAAACCCTCTTCACACTGAAGAGGAACCAGGCATAACACCTCCAGCCCTTTGGAGTGCTGGAATACTCCAAATCAATTCAAACACAAACCTAAAGTGGAATCCCTGTTTTGCTGGGGTTTGCTCCTGTTTTACTGGGGTTTGCTCCTGTTTTACTGGGTTCTGATTGAATTACTGCAGAATCAGTCTTAAGGATGGGAGCAGCTGTGACCAGCAGGGAAAAAGTACAAGTCTGTAGTGACAAACCCAAGTGAGTGCATTCCCCCCCTGTGCTATTTCTAATCCACTAGCTGCTTCTTTGTAATACAGTGTGCTTCTATTGTGTCATCTGCTTAGCTGCTGGCTCCTGCACAGATACCTGATCTGCACTGCAGGAGGCCATGGGAACATTGCCTTTTGCTTTGAGGGGTGCAAGATCCACCTCAAAATCTTCTCATCTGCAATACACCCTCCTCTTGCCAGTGTTATCTGTTTACAGACCAACAGCTCTGCAATAGACTTGTTAATGTCCTTCTACTGTTTAGTCACCAGCTGGCACCTGTGAGCCTTATGGAGGCACATAATTACTCATGGACTTTGACTGATGGCAAGTCCAGCCCTTATTTTCTATCCCTGTGTTACCCTAGAAGAGGTGATAATATTCCTTTCCCTTTGAACTCTCTTGCTATTTGAAGCTGCTCAGCCAGTAGTTGGTGCAAAGCTGGTGCCTAGTTGGTGCTGTGGGTTCCTTGCCAACTAGGCTCATTTGGTCACTTGGGGTGTGGAATGTCTTGCTTCATCTGCAGGCTGAGCAGCTCCATTACTTTGCTGTGATCCAGCTCTGTCTCATCTTCCCCAACAAATTCCTTCTGCCCCTTCCTCAGCTGAATTTCATCTGCTCCCCACTATAAATATGATTTCCTTAGCTGAATTGAATCCTGGTTTAGAAGCATTTAAAGTAATCCCCAGCAGAGCCCAAGCCAAGAACCAAAGCACAGAGGAACTAAACTGGCTCCTGTTTACCATCAAGCTATTCACTCTCTTGCAGTATGTGACCCCTTCCTATCCCCTGTCTGGTAGCAGCCTCTGCAGGGTGAAGGCTGTCACCTACTCCTCCATGTTCAGAGCACACTAGAACCATGTGGCCTTAGCCCACATCCATTGGCAACTCCTCCTGCAACACAAGTGAGCAGCAACATTTCCATCCATCAAACATCACCTCCATGCTTCTGTGGGAGAAACCAAAGGGAACAGATGAGAAGATGATTGATCTGCAAAGCTGCTGAGAGGTAGTGTGAGAAAGCTGCTGTCAGCAAACCATGCTGTGGTAATGGTACAGAAGAAAAGAGAAGACATTTAAATATTCTGCTATAGCTTAAACTAGAAAAACATCTGTTTAAAGGCAGTATCCACAGTGGTTCAGCTGTCCCCCAAAAGCTAGCTTTTTGGCATAGCTGCTCTGTTAACACAGCTATCAGATTAATTGCCAAAGGAAATGGATTCTTCCCCTATAAGTGTCTGTGAGATGATGAGTAGGAGCAGAGCTGTAGCTCTCAGATCCCCAGGGAAAGGTAGAAGCAAAATCCTACCTGTTGCTCGAAGGTCCTTTAGCTTCTCAAAGTCATCATCAAAGTTGGCAGATGTCTTGTCCTCATCTGTGTCTGACCTATTGGCATCCCCCTGCAGAGAGGAGAAGGGTAATGGACAGACTTGATTCATTTCAGCTTCAACACAAAGGCCCTTTGGATTGCTCAGCAGCTCAGAGATACCTCAGCTCCCCATGTGTGGTCCCAAAACCCAGGAAGGCTGAATACCCAATTGCCTCTGGTACTTGCCTGGGGAATGACCTCAGTAAATACATTCCTTTTCCTTGTTTAGTTTCATTTTTGTCCTTGGACAGAAAGGATGTTGTTGTGATTGTGACTACTGCTCCTGCAATGTTAGGTTTCCTCACTGTGTCCAGCCTCACTGAGCAGCACGTCCCAGGGGAGAACAGGAAAGTGCAGCTGTAATCAGAGGAGTGCCTAAGGAAAATTGGCTTTGTGGGGTTCCATATTTGCACTCTCCATGATCCCAGCTGAAAGCACTTCGGTTTTAGCCTCAAAGGATGTTGAAGGGTTTTATTTGGTTCTTTGACAGCACTACAAATTTGACTGAGAGCTGAAAACCTCAGCCCTGATTTGCTCTCTTCACGCTGCCTGGTAATCGAGGTTGTACTGGCAAATCTCTTGGCAATCCTGAAGCTGAGGCAGAAGGGAGTGTGAGGCCAACTTGCCTGGCAGCACAGCATCATCTCAGGACAGAGAACAAGCCAAGCACCCTCAGACTGGCTTTCCTCCTGGAAGTCCAGTTAATTTTTCCCTTTCATGCATATCTGCCTCTGCTAACAAAAACCATCAGCCTAAATAATGTACAAGCCTGTGACAAAAGAGCTATTGTCAAGTTCTCCTCTGCTGGGGTGGGGAGCATGGAGAGAGATTCCAGCAGGCTGTCAGCATGGCTCTGGTTGGATCCATCAAGGCTGCAGAAAAGCTCTGCAAATTGGTAGCAAATGGCTGGATTAGAGCAGCTGATCCTTAAAAAAGGAGCCCAGTTCCTTAGGTGATGCCTGAACAAACCCCCGTGGTTTCTAGAGCCATGGTGCTGAAGTGGCTGTGAACTTGATTTCATCTCTGATGGGCTGCTAACTGCTGCAGCCATGCAAAAGGGCTGAAAGCCTAAAGTTCCCTTCTTCTCCTTCCCTGTTTTGGATCACATGCATGAGTGCAGAGTAGATGAAAGCTATGCACAATTTGGGAGGGTTTGCCTGCTCTTCCACAGCAGCTCTGGGTGGATTTCAAAGCAACTTGGGAACAGCATAAGCACAAACATGCAACTCATGTCCTGTTGGAAGTCTGGCTGCTTGCTGTCCCAAGCAGAAATGTATTAAAAGTGGCTTTGTGGTCAGTTAAGCTTATTCTTTTCTAGGGATACTTCCATCAAGCTTGCTCCACAGGCAGATCAGAGCCTGAGATCAAACTGAGTCCATGTAATGTGATCCACAGCACAAGTTTTAGTGTCCTTGCTGAAATGCTGCTGATGGTTCAGAGCTTCCAGCAGCTCCAATGTGCACCCTCTTGTGGTGCACAAGTCTCCCAGGAGTCACTCTCCCTCTGACTGTGAGAAACTCCTGAGCAAAGGGAGAAGAAGTGCACCTGAGGGTCTGCTGTAACTAAGAGCATCACCCTGTAAGAGGGGAAAGTCCAAGAGGTCAAACCAGGAGTTTCTGCCACATTCCAACATACCAGCTGAACCAGGGATGACCAGAGGAGACCTGGGACTCTTCCTGGGTGTTGTCCAAAGAGACTTTGCTTTACAATCAGAGCTAAGTGATGCATTTGTACGTGCAAGACTTGAATCAAGCCCCAGTAGCTGAAATACAGCCCTGAGAAGGGTTTTCTGTCACACAGCCAGTGTCTCACACTATGAGACAACTGACAAGCCCATAGGCTTAATGTCAGGATTTATAATAAATGGAAGCAGAGAGCAAAATGTGCCCTGCAAATGTCATGCCTGTGGTTGCTGGCCTTTTCTGAGGCACCACAGAGTGAGTAATACAAGCTTTGGAAACTACTCCTTACTCACATTTCAATCATGGTCTGTAAGAGCTCCAAAAGGAGCTGTTAAACCTGAGCAAGAGATCAGGCTAGCTCTGTGGGCATGCACTCAGAGAGTGCTGCAGGAGGGTGGCCACTAGCAGGTGATTCAACCTCCAAGAGGGCAGGTAAGGAACAGGTTCCATGCTGTACAAAGGTACCTGGACACTGTCAGGGTGCTGGAGGGAGAAAACTTTCTTCTGCCTTAAAGCAATGAGGAGCAAAGGATGCAAACTGCTGTACAAAGGCTCTCTGGGCCTCCATGCAAGATTGCTTGAACAGAAGTTTCCAGGCAGTCAGGTCACACATGCTGGTTATCATCTGGTTGGGTTTCCCTGGCAGGTCCTTTGTTTCCACCCAGATTTGCTGGTGTGTGAAGATATGTGACATCCCTGGCAGGGTTCAAGGCCAGGCTGGATGAGGTCCTGGGCAACCTGGTCTAGTGGGTGGCATCCCTGCCCATGGCAGAGGGGGTGGAACTGGATGATCTTTAAGGTCCCTTCCAACCCAAACCATGATTCTATGCTAGCTGACATGCCTGGCCACTGACCAGTCCTCTCTCTGAGCTACCATATGGCCAAATGTATTGGTTGCTCCAGGACAATCTATGACTTTAGCCCAGATTTTAGGCTGCTATGGTCTGTGTTGGTTCACAGCACAACCCCTGTGAACACAGCTACAGTTTTCCTAAAGGAAAAATCCCTTCTGGGCTGGAAAACAGCAGCTGCTGCAGAGCTTGCAGGAATCCTGGCAGTTCCTTTGCTTTGCTCTTACTAGGTTAGTGGCCAAGATGTTCACCTCCATTTGCAACAGGATGCACTAGAAGTGGTGTAACAGTATCCAGAGCAAAGCCAGGAGATGCTGAGACCAGTGCCACTGAGAAAACTACAGGAATCTGGAAATAGCCAGTGCCAGCAGGAGCTCTTGTCACTGACACATGGAATACAGGTTTGCTCTTGGAAAAAGACCTTTTGATCTGCTGGGTAGAATCTTCAGGGCATGAACCACACTGTAGAAGACATTAAAGTGCCCATTAATGCAGTGGAGGGTGATGAGCTGGACCACTCATGTCTTCTCTGTGTGTGCAGGTGGCACTCACCACCCTCAGCATCCAGAAAGCAGCCCTGAGAGATGGAGATCAGGATTGTTTTTTCCCAAACTGGGGCTTGGCTCCTGTTGTTTCAATTAATTTTCCTCTCCTAGTGCTGTGAGGCACCTAGGAAGGATGTTTTAATAATGAATCTATGCAGGTATCCTGCACAGACAGAACTGTGGCTCTGCTGGCTTGAGAGAAGGGAATTGTTGCTCCATGAATATTTCAGTTGTACTCCATGGTCAGTAAAAGTTTGCCTCAGTGTGATCTAAACATGGCTAATGACAGCATGATACCATTTTTTCTGGGGGGGGGAAATGAAAAGTGAAGAAGAAATCCTATACAAGCAATTTCTTTCTCCTCTTTCCCTTGGGAGCTAAGGTGATGAAAACTGAAGCCATTTCCTCAGTTTCTTTCTGTGTGTCTCTGAGGCCAATCCAGCTCTAAGCAAACTTTCCCTTCTTAATGGCTGCAGAAACAAAAAGGGAGTAATTAGAAACCCCCAAAGTGTGACTTTTGATGCCATTTGTAGCTTTCAGTGGGACTAGATGATATTGGGAAGTCTCAAAATCACTTCCATTTGCACTAGGACTTGGAAGAAAGGAATCTTTTTCTGGTCTGGATGGCAAATAAGTGCACATACATTGTTATATTTCCAACCAAACCAGGTCATCCTCACTTTTAAATCTCCCCCAGGTGGACTTACTGTGATCTGGAAGGAAGATGGAGAAGAGCAGGATAGGGCAGGGGCTGGCTGCTTTCACTCTCAGGATGCTGAAAGCACATCTGGAGTGGACTTGCCAGTGGGGAAGGGAATTGAGGAGGCTGCAGGGGCTTCCCACTCCCCCCCAAGTACTCCACCACTTACACCAGTGTGTGTCCTGCTGCTCTGGATCATGTGGCACAGGGTTGTCTGCACAGCAGCTGAGGTTCCTGCCTAGTTCAGATCAGGACATGACAGAGCACTTCTGACTGAGAAAACAGAATCATTTCTCTAACCCTTTCCATGGGAGATGAGATGTCTGCAGCTGATCATAAATTCCCTGCTTATTGACCTAACATAATCTTCAGGTGTAGGCAAAAATCTCTTTAGCACTTCTATGTCCTACAGCATCCTCAGTATCTCAAAATTTCATGTTTGTAACCTTGCAACACACCTTCTGAAGAGCTCTGCTCCTAGCCTCAAAGAACACATAAAGGGACAGAGACACAAGGAAAGGTGTGGACTAAGAGCCAGTTCATGTCCTGCCTGGTCCCCACTGAAGGCCAGAGCCCACCCTAAAGAAACACAAGCCACAGGACACATGGGAGGTTTGGGGAGTGAAATTCATATTTTGAATTACTATTACCTTCATCCTTTGAATTCTTTGCTCTGGGTCACACCTAGACCCTGTAGCAGACCAAGCCAAGGGTTGGTCTCCCAAATCCCATGCCAGCTCTGGTGGCCCTTATTGCAGAGAGAGATTCACCAGAGCTTCCCATGCCCACCCCAGCTCATCTACACCCCTTAGGTTTAACTTTAGGACTGCTTGCATGGCTAGATGTTTGCACTGACAGGGATCCATCCCTACACTCTTGCCTACATGTGCTTCTCAGTCTTCTCCCTCCCTCTGCTCAGATCTCTTACCTCTGCCTGGAAGCCTTCTACCAGGATGGCAACCAGAAGGTTGAAGAGCACATAATTGCCAAAGGTCATCAGGGCCACGAAGTAGAGAGCTGCCCAGGAGGATGTAGATGCCATCCCATTGTACAGGACCACGTTCCAGTCCTCCTGAGTGAGGATCTGCAGAGAAGTGAAGGGGGAAACTCTCTAATTACTCCACTCCTCTCATGCACAGCAGCTGCATTCACTTCCTGACTCCTCCATTTCTTCTTCCTCTCCTTTTGGCCTTTCCTGAGCACAATCATCATCAGATCTCAGGAGATGAGACAGCAAAACATCCCTTGATTGAGATCTTTGCAGGTGAGAGCTTTTCCTGGCCAAACCTTCCCTCTCTGCAGGAAGATCTAGCACACTGCTGCCCACAGAGATGACTAGTTCAGATCCTAGATATGGTAAAATGTAGAATGTCCTGGTCTGAGTCCCATTCTTTGGTGGCAATGTTGCCTCCTTTGACAGCCATCAGAAGAGAACAGACCTGAGGCCAGAGCTGTTGTCTCCTTTCAGGCTGTTCTTAGAAGGCATCTGGAGCTGAAGGGAAGGGGAAGGGACATGGGGTTTGTTGAGATTAATGACCTTGGGTGACTCAAGAAACTCAGGGAAGCAAAGTGGCTTCCATTAGGTATCAACACTGAGAAGCTGAGCCAAAAAAAAGACACATCCTTGCAAAGCCTTGCTCCAAGTGACCTTCCTCAGGGTTTCCCACTCTCCTAGCTTTCCTGAAGCTCAAAAACCCTGGAGCCTAAGAAAAGCAGATGGCAGATTCATGTTCCACATTGATTTCCTATGCTAACAAGGAAAATGGCTTTTAACTCTCTTAAAGCCAAGGTGGCTTTGGGGACAGGAATGCAGTCACTGAGTCACATCCCTCACTAACCTCCATGGGATGTAGGACTGAGTCTTTGTGCTCTGCATCAGCTCCATTTCCCAAGAGACTGTTAGATTAAACACTGCAACCTGTATTTATGTTGGTAAAAGACACATATGAACCTGTGAGATCCAGGCTGATTTGTCTTTGCTCCTCTGCAAGGAGAACCTTGCAAGAAGTTGCATTCTTCAGAGTGAAGACCCTGGTTGCTACCTTGAATGATGTTGTGCTGAACAATTTCTGTGGTGCCTGGGGCCATGGTTTAGTGCTGCCCATGGCAGTGCTGGGTGGATGGTTGGACTGGATGATCTCAGAGGGCTTTTCCAACCAGAATGATTCTGGGATTCTATTTAGAAACTGAGCTTAACATTGTTTACATTCTGCTTCACTTGCTGCACTTGGGCTCTAAAGACTGAGCTTTTAAACAGAGAAGACTCATCTTTCTATTTAGAGTGTCCTGGAAATAGCAGCTTATTGCTCCACTGTGGAACATCTCAGTAATTTTAAGCACATAGCAGATCTTGTCTGCAGAGGAACAGCAACTTTTTATAGAAGGACTTTCCCAGCAGATGGAGTCAGCACCTCCAGCTCTGAGTTCTGACAGTGTTTGCCACTCCTAGAGAAAGGAAACTGGTTGCAAAGTGCAAGTTTGGGGCAGTGGAGGTGAGGTAGGAGACAGAGATCTACAGGATAGGGACAAAATGGACTGTGGGTCTTGACCTTACTGACTACAGGATAGGAAAATAGGGGTGGACTTCCAGGCCTTCTTAGACTTTATTTTTACTGATAACAGCTATGCACAGTGATGATTTTGATTGCATTGCTTCTCTGCCAGGGCTTACAGAGACCAACTAACTCAGAAGCACAATCACTTTGCCCTATTAACTCTACAGAGCTGTTTCAGTCCAAATTTGACACCTGCTGGAATAGGTGGTTTGTTTCTTTTTTGGATGAGTGAAATCATTCCTCCAGGTGATCTACATTGAAAGTTCCCAGAGGATCCAGAGCTTACCTGAAATACAGTCACAATGGCCCAAAGCAAGGAATCAAAGTTCTTTCTGTCAGGAACTGTGTCTCCTGTATCTGTTTTCAGGCTGAACTTACATCCAAAAAGATGCATACCAAGAATGCTGGAGTGGGAAAAAAAGGAGATGGAAGAAAGACATTATTGTGTGAAATATGATGGTTACAGGGAGAATTGCAGTGATTTTTGGGACACTTTTGCCTCTCCCACCCCCCAGTGTTTTGTATGCCAGTGATATCTCCAGGAAGAAAGGTTCTGCTCCAGCACTGACATGAGCACTGATCAGACCCTGCCATTTGCTCCTTCTGAGCCATATTTCATTGCAATTGTCTATGCTGAAGTGAAATCAGGGATCTCCTTTGCCTAGAAAATGAGAAACCACATTAGCAGCTCCCTCATCCAACTGGTTTCCAAGAACAGCATCCTGAGGAGCATCACAGGATCAAACAGGCTGGAGTCTACCCAACCTCCATCTCTGATATAACACTGGTAGAGCCCAGTTACTGCCAGCTTCCTGAGACATAGCTAGAGGAGCCTCCCAGGAATTCCAGAGCAATTGTTGCCTGCTTGTGCCTTTCATTCATCTCCAGAATTACAGCAGTGCCCCAAAACCCCCTGAGACTGAGCTGAGGGAAACAGTCTGTTGAGTGTCTGCTTGTCAGTCTCCCCTGAGCACCTCTCTCATGTAGGCAGCCTGGAAAAGGCAGCCTGTCATTATCCTAACCTACAGATTCCTGAAGCAAGCTGGCTGACTAACTGGAGAAGAGTTGCAGCCTCTGGTACCTGAAGATAAAGATGAAGAGCATGAGCAACATGCAGAAGGTGGCAACGTTGTCCATCGTCTTCATCAGGACCACCAGCTGCCGCCGGAGGGCAGGCATGAAACGCACCAGCTTCAGCACCCGCAGCAGCCGGAAGGTTCGGAGCACTGACAGCCCTCCGTCTGACTGGCCAATGATCTCCCACACACTGCAGGAGAACCAGAAGGAGAAAAGCTCTAAGCAGCAGTCCTGGACTGGCAAAACCCTGAGGAGGTTGGTTTCTTCCAGGACATCACCCCATTTAAAGCCCTAAAGGGGGAGGTTATTTGCCCGCTATGTTCTTCGGGAGAACATCTTCACTTCCCAGCTGTGCAGACACATGTTCCCAGCTGTGCAGGCACATGTTCCCAGCTGTGCAGACACATATGTTCGTGCACAACCTGTGTCCCTTCTGGTTCCTGATTCTTTCATTCCCTTGCTTTCTGTGGCTCTCCACAACACAGCATGTCTCCTGCCAGTCTGCAGCGCTGCAGGCAGCCACAGACCTAGCTACACGATGTTGTACCCAGCTAATGTCCCAAGAGACATTTCTTGGGGTGGGTTGGTTTGATGAGGCCACAGGTTGGCTTTTGTTCTGGGCCTCTTTCTCTCCTCACCCCTCTGAGTCGAAGGGATGAGCCAGCTGAAGCCAAGAGCACTATCCTGGCCAACAGCTTCTGTGCCTCCCTTGACTTCTCTGCCCCAAATCACTGCTGGAGGGGTGGCAGCACTGCTAAGGAGAATCCCACTGCAGAGAGGTGCTGCATAGGCTTTTCACTCAGCTTAGGCTGAGGTAGTGTTCCCCTAGGAGACACCAGAACAGTGCCCTCTCCTACCCTCCTGCTTGCCCTATGCCAGCTGAAGTTCCCTGTTAATTCAGGAGAGGGAGGGCATGCTGCTGGGCTAGGGAAGCTCCCAGAACTCCTTTCCCAGGACAAGCCATTCTGTACTTCAGTGGAAAATTGACCACAGTGCCAGATGTGTGGCATAAATAGACTTTGTTCTCCAGCTGCTAGGTCCATTTTCTTTGGACATGCCTTCTAATGACTGGAATCTAAAAGGCCAGCATAATTATAGCACATCACAGCCAGTGAGCCCTGGATGAACACATGCCACCTCATTCCTGTTCCCCAGCCCACTCCTCAACTGGTCTGACCCCTCAGCAGAACAGCCACAGTGGAGAAAGAACTGGCAGTGACCTGATGACAACGATGATCCCATCAAAGATGTTGTATGGATTCTTGATGTAGCCAAAGAGGCCAAAGGCAAGGAGTTTCAGGAGCATCTCCAGGGCAAACATGCTTGTGAAGACGATGTTACTGATCTCCAAGGCGTTGGTCAACTCATCTGGCTATGAGGCAAAAAAGCAACATGGTCAAAACAGCTAGACAGTGGAAATGGCTCAAGGCTGGCCCATTCCTTCTGCTCTGGGATCTGTGCTAATGATAGACAAATGCTTCATCTTCCTGTGCTCCTTCCAGAGAGCCAGGGAGGCAGAGAAGTGGCTGAGGGGAACAGCAGACAAGCCTCATGGCCAGTCCCTGTGAGTCTTGCTGGAAACACAGAATCCCAGCAAAGCAGAACAACTGTGCCAGACACATGGGCCCAAACCTCTAAAGCTATGCAAAGGAGAGAGCTTGTTCACTGCTGCAAGGTACAATTATCCAGCTGAAAGGCTACTATGGCTTGTAAGGCTTCTCTTTGGGCTTGCACTAGTCAGGTTGGTTTTATTGCTCTGTAGAGCTTTGTGGATACTGCTCTATCCAGAGCAGGACCACAGTCAGCACAGCATAGCTTGATTCACACACACACACACACACACACAAAGCACTTTTCTTGCTGACATCTCTTAGGAGAGTTAGGACAACAAACACTAGTGAAAGTCACTTTCTCTCCCCTGAGATATTCATCTCCCTTTGGAAACTCTCCCCCCCCAAAACCCAAGATGATTTTTGCTTCTGAAATCCTGGTTGGTAACATCCAACAGATGTTGTTAGGATGACAGCAGAGTGGCCCTGGGTGCCAGGTTTCCCTCCAGGATCAGTGTGGGCTTCCCTGAGTGCAGGGCACAGCACCTGGCTTACCTCCAAGAACTGATTTTTTCCATTCCCCTCCTCTCTCACCAGCACCAAATTACCTTGGGCTACCATGCTGCTTTTCAGACACAGCCTTAGATGTTCCTCTGGAGTAAGCACCCAGGCTCCAAAGAGCAGGGACAGATGCCAAAGGTGGGATGAGGTTCACTCCCTCCAACAGCACCAGGCTCTGCAATGCACACTGCTAATGCTCAAGGCCCTTTTGCAAAGGAAAATGAGCCTTTTTAATTTCCTCAGTGTAACAATATTGTCTAGAAAAAGGTGTTATTTTCATATCTGACTCATCTCCTGACTGATAATAGCTTCCTTTATTTCCCATCCCTCATCAGAGGCTGTGTTAACTGTTGGCAGTTTCTTGGGGACCTTGCTGCACTCTTGGAGGCTGTGAAGGGAGAAAACCATTAGAGTGCTGGGGCACAGCCACACTGAACCCCACAGGCTGCAAACTCAGTCCTTGGCAACTGAAGGAGAGGGTGAAAGAGTTAACAGGAACACAGGAAGAGCCCAGACATCCCCTCCCTTAGGCAGCCACAGTCTGTGGGCTGCTAATGAACCATCACTCACAGGAGAAGTCACTTTGTGCCACAGACTGCCTTTTGCCCAACCATTTATGCAGGAGAAAGAGCACTAAGAGCCTCAGCCCTCATGATTATAATCCATATACACTAATTACTAAGGGACACCAGCAGAAGGACTGGGCAATTTCCCCTTCTTCAGTCTCCAGTAAGGGGTGGCCCAGATGGCTGCACAGGGCACCTGAACACCAGGAGCAACAGGCTGCTATCCTCACACTGGCCTTGCTGTAGGGATGGTGATTCCCTCCTGAACATCAGTCAGCCCTTACCCACAGTATTCCCCACCTGAAGGATGCCAAAACAACCTGGGCAGAGAATCACATAGAATCCAGCATGGTGAGGGTTGGAAGGGAGCTCTGGAGATCATCTAGTCCAACCCCCCTGATAAAGTAGGGTCACCCCCAGGTGACTGTGGAATCCCTCCACAGAAGGAGATTCCACAACCTCTCTGGGCAGCCTGGGCCAGGGCTCTGGCACCCTCACACCAAACAAGGTTCCCCTCCTGGTCAGATGGAACCTCATGGCTTCCAGTTTGTGCCCAGTGCCCCTTGGCCTGGCCCTGGGCACCACTGAGCAGAGTCTGGCCCCAGCCTCTTGCCCCCAGCCTTGAGCTCTTGCTGAGCACTGAGCAGCTCCCCTCTGGGGCTGCTCTTCTCCAGGCTCAGCAGCCCCAGGGCTCTCAGCCTTTCCTCCTGCCAGAGATGCTCCAGTGCCCTCAACACTTTCCTAGCCTCTGCTGGACTCTCTCCAGTAGTTCCTTGCCTCTCTCAACCTAGGGAGCCTAGAACTGGACCCAATACTCCTGATGTAGCTTCACTAAGGCAGAGTAGAGAGAGAGAAGAACCTCCCTTGACCTGCTGGTCACTCACTCTTCTTAATGCACCTCAGGAGACCATTGCCTTCTTGGCCATGAAAGCACACTGCTGCCCCATAGTGAACTTGTTATCCACCAGAGCTCCAGGTCCTTCTCAGCAGAGCTGCAAAGGTCTTCCCTTTGCCACATGACTGAAGAAAAGGGCTGCTCTAGGATGGCATCTAACCTAAAAGAGTCTGTTAAGTTGTTCTTCTCTAAAATCTGTTTTCCAAGGCAGCCCCAAGGTTCTTCTGTGGCCTGTTGAGCACATGGCATTGCAGCCACTTCATCTGCTGCTCTCACTGCTTGAGCTGATTTGCCAATGTCCTTTGAGAACTTGGTGCCTCCCTGCTTCCTCCCCAGCACCACCTCTTTTCCTTCCTACCACAGCCCAGAGAGTGCAGGAGAAAATCTGCAGCTGTCCCTCAGGGGAAGGGAGAGAGGGCACAGGGAAGAGGGAAAGGAGAGGACAAGGTGGCCCAGATGAGCTCATCCTTAGCTGTGCTGAAGAGCTGATCCAGCAGATCAGGCTGATGAGAGGCTGCCTGGCCAAGGTTGAGGGACACAGCAAAGCCAGCGGTGCTCCAGCCCAGAGATCTTCATTCTCCTGCAGCAGTCAGATCTGGGGTGAGGCAGGAGTAATTCAATGACAAGGACTGGCTGGAACACGAGGCTTTTGGAGCACAAGTCCTGCAGGACCCAGTGGGCACAGACAAGGATGGATAGCCCTGCATGCTGGCAAAGCTGCTGATGTCAGCTCTTGTATTATTAGAGTGGAAGCTGGAGAGCAGATGAGCCAAGCAGCCAGTGATCCAGCCTTCAGATGTAATTACCTTCTCTCAACACCAACTGCAGCCTAGGAAACAGCCTGCCCATGGATGTTTTTACAGCTTCTGAAAGGGTTTGTTGCTTAGAGGACAACTCATTTCCCACCTCTCTCACTCCCTGATGAGCAAAGATCTAGGAGGAGGGTCAGGGAAGAGGCACTTGAGAGCTTCAGTGGGTTTGGCCATTCCCCTGGAGCCAGCCACTAGGAGACACTGTTGTTTTGGTCACATCTGAGTCAACTCCAGAGAAAGAATTTTTCCAGGAGCCTTTTTCTTTGGGAAAAACCCAAAATGTTGATTTGCTGAAAACAAAACTCTTCATGGCAAGGATTATTTTTTGTCAAACTTCTTGGCTAGAGGAAAATGAAATCCCAGCAAAGCTTTCCAATTGCTGCAATGTCTTCTTTTGCCCTTCTCAGAACAGGGAATTTCAGGCTTTTTGCTTGGGATGTGGTTGTGGCACAAAAATGCAGCTTCCTTTCTAGCAAAGAATGATTAACAAAGGTTGGCATCAGAACAGCACACACCCAACAGGGCACTGCTAAAGTGGTGTTTTTTGCTTTGTGCCAAATAGTTCATAAACCTTAACACCTCTGATAGGAGGAAACTGCTTCCTTACCATAGGACTCCAACCTACATCAGTGAAAACTTCCTTTCTCAAGCAGGATTCCCTCATCAGATTTGGATACCTCCCCATCTTTTGGTCTTGTGATGCTTGACCTTTCCATTGCTCTAGGTTTGCAGAGACATATGGAGCATGGGCAGATGGCAACCAGGTGGCACTGCACTAAGGAATCCTCATAGTGTTGTCCCACTGGTATGAGGATCCACAGGGCCAGATGTTGAGGCTGGAATGGTCTTACCATGCTGGAGACAGTCAGGAAAAAATGAGCACAGAGAGTGATTTAAGCCACCAGCCCCACTGGCAGCTGCCAGGTAATGCTCAAAAAAGGTTGAGATCTGAGTACAAATCTTATACATTTCAGGTTGAAATGAATCCTCCCAGGCTGAGTTCAGGAGGAAGCTCTCCACCACTGAAGAGAAGAGTAGAAACTGCATGGGCTCCATTTAGGAAGGTTCCAGCATCCTTGAACATGAGTTTAAAGGAAGAGTTAGCCTTGACTCCAGACAAAAACATGTCCCAGGAAAGCACAACCACCTCTGCTCCTTTGGAAGGCCATATTTATGCTGCAGAACATTTCACTGCTTCAAAACCATGTTATTATTAGGGACAAACCTCAAACATTTCAGCAGTTCATTCCAAGGTCAGATAAACAGACCAAAAAATCCTTTTCTAAATAGTTTGGGTCTGAAAACCTCAGAAGCTTAGTCTCTTTCTGAGAAGCTGATACTTTTGGTTTTAGCAAGATGCAGCACAACCCCAGAGCCTTCCTGGAATAGGGAGAAATTCAATCAAGGAGAAACTCATAATGGCCAAGTTATTAATGGTTCCTTCAAGCAGAGGATGAAGAACAGGGGTAGGACTTTGCAGCCTTAGATTCTCTTTGTGCAACTGAATGACACAGAATCATAGAATTAAGGTTGGAGGAGACCTCTAAGATCATCAAGTCCAACCATCAACCTGTCACCACCCTGCCACTAAACCATGGCCCTCAGGACCATATCTAGATGCTTTTTCAGGAAGTCACTCTCTCCTTGTGTCTCTCTTCTTCCTTTCACCCCTCTTCTACCTTATCTTTTGATAGCTGCATCAGTAATCACCTCTTTCCCACAGCTGAGGTTCAATCACCAGCAGGATGGGACCATGCCTTGGCTGGGGCTTTGATACTGGCTAGAAATAATCCTAGCTGCACCACACTGGAGCAAAGAGCTGTTAGACACCTGCTCCCTCCTGCTGAACCAACATGGAAAGGAGGTTTCCAGAGGCAAAGATATCACTTGCTTCAGTAAATCCCCACCCCAAGCCTTCTCCCTCAAGCCCAAAGCAACCATTTTGACTCCTCCAGAACAGGGAGAGCTGAGGCTGGCAGAGGGCAGAGGAGTGGTAAACAAACCCAGAACATTTAGTCTCATAAACATCCTTTGCACTTCTGTATTATTTTTTTGTATCCCCTCTAGTCCTGGACCTAAAGCTGTCAATGAGATTCTGAGCATTTGTTTTTGGTTGGCTTTTGTGCTTTCTGTTTGTAAGTTGAGGCTGCAGAGAGCAGGGAGAGGAGCCCTGAGGAACTGTCAATGTGCCCTTTGCTTCTGGAGAAACTCTGTATTTTCCCTCTTCACCTCATTTTTGAGAGCCTGTCATTTAGCTATTCCACTGCCACTGATCTCTCCTCTCTGCCAGCATCCTCCTTTCACTGAATTCAGACTCAAAGGAGATGCAGGAGAGAGGCAGGGAGCAGGGGAGAAAGCATCCGAAGTAGTCACAGTGAGGAGGAGGAGGGAAGGGAAATCCAAACCACACACAGCTTTTTGGATTAAGAAACCCAAACTATGGCAATTAGTGCAACCCTGGATAATTCACCTAAAGCACTAAGGACCTTTACTTCTTGCCCTGTCCATAGGTTGCCAAGGCAGCTGTGGCCAAGGACTGATGGAGGGACTGCTCCTCATGCTGCCCAGGAAGGAAGCAGCAAGAGCCAAGCACAGAACACCTAGAACCACAGAATCAGTCAGGCTGGAAGAGACCTCCAAGCTCATCAAGGCCAACTCTCAACCTATCACCATCATGCCATCAAACCACAACACCAAACACCACATCTAAACTCCTTTTCAACCCCTCCAGGGATGATGACTCCCCCACTGCCCTGGGCATCCTGGGCCAATGCCTAACAAGTCTTTCTGGGAAGAAATTTTTCCTAGCATCCAATCTAAACCTTCCCCAGGAGCAATTTGAGGACATTTCCTCTTGCCCTATCACTGGTAACCCAGGAGGAAAGACCTACCCCTAACTGGTCTTACTTCAAGGACTTATTCTCCACCCAGCCCTTGTCCACTTGCCAGCTCCTCCTTCCAAATACAAGCTCCTGCCTTCCAGAGGCTGGGCAGTGGTGTCAGCTGTGGCTCTGTCTAAGCTCTGGTGTTGGAGTGTGAAGGCTTCACTCCACCTTCTTGACAGGAGACCTACTTGTGGGGATTTTCCAGTCCTCTTCACACACTGAGCCACAGGCAGGGAGAGGTTGGGAACTCAAGAATTTCTACTTTTCCACTGCAGGCTTTTCCAGGTGGCATCTCTGGATGCTGCACAGATACACAGGGGACACCAGGACACCTGCAGCCTTGGTCATGTCATCACCAGCCCCCAAAAGCCATGCAAAGGGGATACCAACCCCACTGCTATTCTCCCTCTCTCAGGGTGGAAGGGGGAGATGGTGCCTCCTCATCTGATGCTCACCTCAGCATCACGTTTCACTCTTCATCTCTTGACAGATGTCTGTGCTCACTCAGGTGAGAGGAGAACCAAGACACCACAAGCAGCCAACCCCCAGAATCCATCCCTGCAAGGTGTTGGAAGCTCTTTATATCTCTTTATATCTCCACTGAGTGCTGAGCACAGAGCTACACATGAGGCAGCCTCTCCTCTGCCAAGCCTGCTTGCATTCCTCACCAAGCCACACAGCCTCCTCCATAACTAATCTCTTTAACTGGTGGATTACTGGGCTCCATATTCCATTGGTAGGGTTTATGTGACCCTCTGAAAGCAATCATGAGATGAAAGCCAGTTTTCTGGGACAGATTCAAGTGATGCTTTGGGAGGGATTAGACTCTTTAAAATAAGAAATATTGTTCACAAATGGTGGGAGAGAGCTTCCAGGAGCCTGAAGCACTGGCACCACAGGAGGGGAGCAAATCAATGGACTTGCTAAAGAGAGTTCAAGGTTACAAAAGAGCTCTCCAACTTCTTCTGAAGAACCCTAGAACATGCACAGAACCTGTGGCTAATACTGATCTGACAGGCAGGCTCCCACGGGGTCAAAGCAGTGAGCAGCAGGCTGCAACCCTGGACCTCTGTGCTTCCTGAATGCAGGATGAAAAGCTGGATAAAACATTGCATGGGACTGCTGGAGGCTAGGTTGAACTCATCAAGAAGGTGCAGAGACCTCAAAGCCACAGCCTGTCTCCTTTCTTTCCTTTGCTTGGAGATGGTTGATTTATCCCAGTCCTCACCAGCAGCCACTGGTCCTCCTCCCCATGCACCACAGCTCACCTGCATCTGGAGAGGTCCCCAAATCCTTGCACTCTTACAAGCTTTGGTGCCTGAAACCCTCAGCTTTCTTTCTTGCATGCTTCCTCCTTTGAAAACTTAAATCAAGCACCAATTCCTTGCCCCTATCCATTCCCTATGGCAAATCCAACTGAAGAGAAGCCTTAGTCTCCTCAGAGAGGCTCTGCTCAGGGGTCAGGAGCTGTCATTAACAGTCCCTTCACAGGCATTTTGCAACAGAGCAGATTTTGGCCAAAGGACATGAAGACATCACTCCTGAACACAAGCTCAGACCCTCCTGAAGTCAGCTCAGTAACCAGACATGGCATGGGCCAGGCCCCAGCTGAAGCTTCTAAAGGCTTGGTGGAATGTTGAGGAGAATCTGACCCTTGAGCACTGAGGATATTACTTGCTTATCCTACCCAAAGGTATGGAATAAGCCATGTAGCATGAGATCAGATGCTCCAAGTGCTGGCATCTGGGGGCTGCTCTCTTCCCTCCATCACACCAGGTTTTATCAGCCAGGCAGAGGAACTCAGTCCTGCCACCCCCAAAGACCTCCTGCTCTCCACATCTGGGACAACAACAGCCCAAATAGCCCTGGAGATGTGGTTCTGAGGGACATGGTTTGCTTGTGACCTGGCAGTGTTGGCTCAGTGGTTGGATTTGATGGACTTCAAGGTCTCTTCCAACCAGAACATTCTATGCTCCAGGTTTACACTAGGGTGCAGAAACCAGGCAGGTAGAGGAGCCTGCTGGTCCCTCCCAGAGCTTTCACCCAGGCTGTGTGGAGGCTGAGCCCTGGTGACCACCTTACTGGAAATAATGGCATGTGCCTGAAAGCCCAGCAAATGGGCAGCAAAAGGCAATTTCACACCTGAAGAAGGACAGGAGTGTTTGGATCCATGTGCTTTAGGAACAGCTACAGGCTCTGTCAAAAGGCAGCCCTGGCTGGGACATGTCTGGAGACATTCAAGGCCCACCTGGACTCCTTCCTGTGTGACCTTATCTAGGGTGTCCTGCTTTGGCAAGGGGGTTGGACCTGATGATGTTTCTAGGTCCCTTCCAACCCCTAACATTCTCTGATTCTATGTTCCACACACCAGTAATGAAACATAAGAGCACAGAGTGGTTTAACTGCAGTAATAAACAGGAACAGCCCCTGCCCCAGAGGGGGGTGAAGGAGGGAAGCTGTGACACCTCACCATCAGGGACTCACTCCTGCAGTGACTACATGCAGAAGAGACAAGGTTACAGAATCCCAGCATGGTGGGGGTTGGAAAGGACCTCTGGGGATCTTCCAGTCCAACCCCCCTGCTCCAGCAGGGTCACCCACAGCAGCTTGCCCAGGGTCACCTCCAGCTGCCTTGGCAATCTCTCCACACAAGGAGACTCCACAGCCTCTCTGGGCAGCCTCAGCCAGGGCTCCAACACCCTCACAGGAAGGAAGGTTTTTCCTCATGGAAGTTCAGATGGAATTTCCTGGGGAGCAGTTTGTATCCACTGCCCCTTGCCTTACACTCTGCACCTAGATGCTTGCTGTTATTTACACCTAGTTTGATCTACTGTCTCTGAAGCACTATGGGGAAAGGTCTCCTCTGAGGGAGTTCAGAGAGCCAGCAGCTCTCAGCTGAGGCAGAGCCATCAGGGAATGCCAGTGACAGAAGGCTGTGAGCAAATGTGAAGGCCACATTTTGACCTTTCTTTTTCTTCCCTTTTTAGTTTTGCTTGTCAAAGACCAAATGGAATAATTCTGATACTTCTAAGGTAAGGAAGCAAACAACCAAACCAGCCAAGCAAATAAACCTCAAGCAATGTAAGCCTTGGCTTCTTTCCTCCTCTGCATTCCTTGCCCTTAAAAAAAAGAGATGAAGAAGAATGCAAGTGTGTTCTGCATTTGAAAACATTTCCTTTGTAAACCTTTCTGATGCAGCTTACTTACTACAACACAGGACTCTTGCTCAACTTCAGACCACTTTACTCCATCCAGACTATGTCTCAAGCCATGGAAATTGCCTTACTTTCATATGCTGGAGCTTCTCTTGCTAGAAAAACTGGTTTGGATGGTGCTTTGCCATGTAGATAATGTAGCTGAAAGTATTCAACCTCTCTGGCCTTGGAATGGGAGCAGGGACTTCAACCAGGATGCCTCAGCTCCTAGAAGACTGAGATGTTTGCTATTCTGAGGTGCCTTCTGCCCTGCATCTGGCAGCCAGGCACCACAACCTCTCAGAACTAAAAGCCCTTCCTGAGAAGGGTTCTCCTCTCATGGATGTCTCTACTAAAAGCTGTGACTTCAATGAGTTTGTGCTTTCTGAGGAAATAAAATGTTTTGCTGAGAGATTTCCAAATGGGCTCTACCTAAAAGAAGGCTGGGAAGAGGAGATAGAGATCTCCTCCTCATGCCTACTGATGAATGTTCACTCTCCAGCTTTGGACTTCAAAATAGAGAATTTATTCCCTCAGTCACCTCTGCTCTCAGGTTTAATGCCTTCCTCTTCATGTGGAGTGATAACAGTTTAATTGAAGATAGCCAATGGTAATTTTTCCTCTTTTCAATTGACCTACTTGATCTCCTAATGCTCCATGGAATTACTTTTCCCTCTCTGCTCTGTGGCAAGGAAGTCATTGCTCATAATTACTTCTGCAACTGCCTATGAGCAGCCAAATGCCAAAGGCTCTGCTCCCTGCTGGAGCTGCAAGTGGGGCATCAGTGGAAGAATGGAGCAACCTGCATCCAAGCATGATGTACTCTGGCATGGAGAAAAGAGAGCCACCAGAATGAATGTTACCCAGCAAGGAGCACAGAGCAAAGCCACATATTCTCTGGGATTTTGGTGGGAATCCTTCAAGTTCCCTTGGTATTGACTCCTGGCTGGGAGTGTTCTCTCCTGAAGAAACCTTGGCTGCCACACTTGTTGCCTCTCTTGCAACAGGAGCTACAGATCAGAGAATTTGTTCTCTGGGATCCTCAACTCCATGGTAGCTACCTCAGGAAGCTCCCAGGCAGGAGATCCCACATGGCACAAGGTATCTGTACTATTACTTTCCCATTTCTCAGTTTCATTCAGCAAAATGCAATTTCATCTCAAGTGGCACAAATGCCAAGCTGGATCAGATCAGCTGCTGTCTTCTCCCCCCTCAGGAGGAAAGGACCAGCCCAATCTGAAATGCTAGCAGCAGCAGCAGTCAACACTCAAGCTGCTCTTCTCCAAAAGTAAGCCAATCAACCAGATGATAGCTTGATGGAAGATCACTTGGCCTGGCAGATGGCTGGAAAATAAGCCTTAAAATCAAAACAAAACCAACCCCCCAAACCCTACCAAATAACCTCCCAAAGAAGGCCAGAAGTGCTGAGGTTTCAGATACAGCAACACACCAAGAGCACTGGAGGAGCTCCTGTAGGGAGGAGATGCTTGAGTGTGGAGTCTGGGAACTGCTCATCCCTGTCAGGACTAACACACTGACCAGTTTCACTGGGAGAGAGGAAAGATGGAAACATACGTGAACTGAGGACAGTGATCACCTAACCACTCCTCCAGTGCTGGCTGTAAGCAAGGAAGAGCCTGGTGCTGAGAGGAAGATGGTGTGATTCTTGGGGTGTTCTGCATAGGCTGAGGAGCTGGACTTGATGATCCTAGAGGGTCCCTTCCAGCTCAGTAGCTACTATGATACTGTGAAACTGTGATGATGGTGGTGAGACACTGATAGAGGTTGTTCAGAGAGGCTTGGATTAACCTGCTCTAGTGGAAGGTGTCTCTGGCTGTGGTAGGAGAGGTTGGAACCAGATAATAACTTTAAGGTCCTTTCCAATCCAGACCATTCTGTGATTCTGTGATCACCCCTTCACTCTCAGCAATGTCATGACTTCAGGAGCATGCAGGAGAGCACATGTCCCACAGCACATGAGGAGATGCCTCTGGCCACATTGCAGGGTTTCAGAAATGGACCTGTTGCTTGTACCCCTTCCCTCTTCTCTGCAGCAGCTGTTAAGAGGAGCAGGCTCCTCTCTGTGAGCAGACTGCCACCCCACCCCACCTCAGAGCCTTTAAAAGCATCTGGCAAAAATCCAAGGAAGTGATAGAGACCAAATCATTCCCATCCATCTGCTGGTGGAGTCCTTCAAAGCACCAGCAGATCTGCCCAGGCATGACAGCTCTCAGCAAGCTCTGTGCTGACTCCCATCCAACCTGCTGAGCTTCTCCCTCACCATCCAAAAAATAACACCCACACCAGGGATTACACTGACATCATTCTTGCCCAGTGCAAATCTTCCTGCTCTTGACCATGACCAAATGGTCAAAAATCATCAGCCTAATGCCTGAAATCAGCTTTGCTGCCTGATAAATGATGCAGCATTCACAGTGACACATACATCATCATTATGATGATGATTATTATTAATATTTAGGCTGAAAACACCTTCTATTCCACAGCACTCACCAGAGAGAAGAGCTAGAGTCTCTCTTTTCCTTTCAGATGTAAACTGACTGATGAGATTTCAAGAGCTGGAGCATTTAAGAACAAACAGAGAGTATTGTGGGCCAGGCAATCAAAGGTTAGACACAAAGAAGAGTCTGTCACAGAATCACAGAACCATTTGGGTTGGAAGAGACCTTGCAGATCATCAAGTCCAACACTGCCAGGTCACCACTAACCCATGTCCCTCAGCACCACATCTCCATGGCTTTTCAGCCCCTCCAGGGATGGTGACTCCACCACTGCCCTGGACAGCCTGGGACAACCTTGACAACCCTTTTGGGGAGGAAATTGTCCTTAATGTCCAACCTAAACCTCCCCTGGTGCAACTTGAGGCCATTCCCTCTTGTCCTATCACTTGTTCCTTGGGAGAACAGACTGACTCCCACCTTGCTATGACCACAGATGCAGTTTATTTACTGCATTTATTTAGTTGTAGTTAGTAGATCCTGCCTCAAGGAGCCTGCACAAGACATCAAAGTTAATTGTTGATTTTCTCTCCTCAACTCTTGCAGCCAAACCACAAGAGTGTGTTTCTGGCCATCCCCATCACAGGCAGCTCTGACAACATCCATTTAAGGTGGCAGGAGCATGAACATCAAGAGACAAAAGAACTGCTTCCAAACTCTTTGATTGTCCTGCAAGAGGCTTCTCTACCAATGATTACAGGATCTGTATCCAGCATCCAAACACCAGACTTGCTCTGTGACAGCAGAGATCAAAGGCCTTTGGGTTGTCATTAGCAGGCAAACTCAATAGCCCCTGTTTACTTCATCCAAGCTAATGGCAGTTATGGAAATGGAAACATTTAATCAAAAAATGGACACTCTCTCTCTATTACTGCCAAGATGATTCAGATGGGGCCACTTAAATCTCTTTTGTCAACCCATTACTCATCCCTTGCTAATAGACCTTTAGGGAGAGTCCCTTTGAGAAATGCCCATTCGTGACTGGTGGGCTGTGTGCTGCTATTAGCAGAGGAGGCAGAGCAAGAAATCATGCTAGGGACTGCTGATGGGAAGAAGAAGATGGGGAAGATGTTTAGTCTATATCTGGCAAAGACCTTGACTTAGTCATCTTGGAAGGCCAAGGAGAAGAAGATGAAGTGGCCTGCTGGGGAAGGAGGTTCAAGGAGAGGATAATTCATGGGGGGAAAATGTAAGCAATCTGCTGTGATTGACCTCTGAGTGCCAAGAGAAAGAAGGGAAGATGGAAGGAGATTAGGAGAGCTTTTCTGAGGTTCAAGGGGCTTTGGGTAGAAGAAGAAACCAGAAATGTTGGGTAGACAAGAGGAGAGAATTCAGTGGTGTATCTTGCAGAAAGGTGGGGTGTTGCCTGCTTGACCACTGGGTCACCAAGGGGAAGCTCAGTGTCTGCAGGGAGATGTCAAGTGTCAGGGCCCCCAGGCTCTTTCCCTAAGCCCTAGCCTAATGTTTAGTCTCTCACATGGTCCTAAACACCCCTCAGACATTTGGGCACAGGAAATCCCTTTGAATCTGCAGAGGCTTTCATTAACCAAGGATGTTCACCTTCTGGGGCTGTCTTAAAAGACATGAAACCTCTTCTGCCCCTGATACAGGTGGAGTTGATCCTGCCTTGGAGCAAGAGGATGGACTAGGTGAGTTGACCTCTGTGTACTGTGGTTTTGGTGACACAGGACCTGAAAGATCCCTTTGGTTTTGAGGATGCAAGCCACTGTTAGGGTGGGTAGCTACATCTTACCACTGGGGAAGCTCAGGAACATCCAGTGGGACCAACATAGCTGGGAGAACCTTCAGCCCTTTTGTCTTCCAACACTTCTGAAGAGCTTCAGATTCAAAAGCTCCAACAGCATGGAAACAATTCCCTGCAAATCCACATCTGTAACACTGACAGCAACTCCTCTCTGCTCTGCATAAGAGACAGGCTGGGGGCCAGGAGAACAAATTCAGGGGAAATCCACCTTTCCTCCTCTTTAGCAAACCTAAAGCAAGCCAAGCAATTGTTACAAGCTCCTTGTTGTCCCTGAGAACACAATGCTGCCAACAGCCCTAAGTGCTGTAGCCTGCAGCCAAAGCAGGCAGATGGGAACTTCAGAGCTGCTCTTCTGTTCTTGCAAGTGAATTATTGATACATTCTTCTTAGCCATGAGCATCAGACTAAAGCTGCAATTAAAACCATCCATGGAAAGGCACAAAACTGGAGGCTGTGTTTCCTTGCAGCCTGTGCTGTTATGACTGGCAGGGAAGGCTTCTGGTTCCTCATCCTTCAGGTGTGTCTTTGCCAAGAGGCTGACTCAGAGTAGATAGTGTTGAGCAGCACAGAGTCATGGAATCATTAAGGTTAGAAAAGACCTCTATGATCATCCAGTCCAACCATTAACACTGCCAGGTCACCACTAAACCATGGCCCTCAGCACCACATCTCCAGGGCTTGTCAACCCCTCCAGGGATGGTGACTCCACCACTGCCCTGGGCAGCCTGAGCCAATGTTTAACCACTCTTTCAGTGAAGAAATTGTGCCTAATATGCAACCTGAACCTCCACTGGCACAACGTGAGGCTGTCCTATTGCTAGTCAGCTGGGAGAAGAGACCAACCCCTGCCTTGCTCCAATCTCCTTTCAGGGAGCTGTAGAAAGCAATAAGGTGTAGGATGCTGACACCTGAGACCAGAGACTCTCTCCCCAGGATGAGTTTGGGTTTGGAGGTTGGCAGTTCAGCCTTGGTGTGTTGGGAGAAGGAGGCAGCTATGCTAACACTAATGACACTGTTCATGGCAACACCACCAACACCTCTCAAATCACCAGCACTGGTGCTGTGAACACCAAAATGACTGATGCCTTCATGTGCTGCTGACATTCCAAAGTGAGCTGTGAGGCAGAGAAAAGCAGAGGTAAAAGAGGTAGCACCCTCTATCTGATTTAGCATCTTGCAGACATCCCCGGTTTGGGTGAAGGACCAGGCAGCCCTTTCTTGTCCTCCTCTCACATGCAGACCATGCTATCCTCTGTGCTGCTTTGCCACAATATCCCCACCCTGACCCACAGCATGTGGAGGAACCCCATCAGGAGAACCCCTTCAGCAGAGGAGATGAGCTATGGCTTGCTGCTCCACACGACAGCACCCACCTGCTCTTCAGCCCTCCTGCTGCCCAGATAGTGTCAGACAGTGACAGCTCAGACAAACAAACCAAACCAAACCAAAACCCCCACAACCATAAATGGATTTAATTTGCAACCTTCTTCCATTCCACATGGAATTTTTTCTCCTGGAAAAGCTCTGCTCATCCCT
Source organism: Galbula dea (assembly GCA_013399015.1). Taxonomy (NCBI): domain Eukaryota; kingdom Metazoa; phylum Chordata; class Aves; order Piciformes; family Galbulidae; genus Galbula; species Galbula dea. Next base: position 365,902 of record VWZX01007609.1, read on the forward strand.
GCCATGGCTCTGACAAGCAGAAGCTATGCTTCTCCCATGGAAAGAGCTGCTCCAAGCAGCCCTCGTGGCTACCCCAACCACAGCAGGGCTTTCATCCAGCTCCTTGCCCTGGGAGCAGGGCTACCCCATCCCCTGCTGAAGAGGCAACCCCAAGAATCATAGGATCATAGGATTGTCAGAGTTGGAAGGGACCTTAAAGATCATCTAGCTCCAACCCCTCCTGCCTGGCAGGGACACAGGGACATCCAGCCTGGCCTTAAAAGCTTCCAGGGATGAGGCTTCCACAACCTCTCTGGGCAACTTGTTCCAGTGTCTAACCACCCTAACAGTGAAGAACTTCCTCCTAATATCCAACCTAAATCTCCCCTCCTCTAGCTTACACCCATTTCCCCTGGTTCTATCATTATCTGACCTCCAATAAGAATAATAATGATTAAGAATAAGAATAATCCAAAGTGATCCATATCCTCCAAACAACCAGGTTTAGTTCTCTTGATTTGTGCAGAGTGGGAGTGAAGGAGACTTTTGATCCAGTCTCCAAGGAGGTGGCTGTAATAACCTAGCAAAGCCAAATCAAGCATGTGCAAACACTGAGCCCTTCAGAAAGCAGCTGAGCTCACAAATGCTTCTGCCCTGGTGGAAATCCTCCTCATGGGGTTGCCCAACAGATAGGGCATGGGGAAAGCTGTCAAAAGGATTTGATTTCTCTGTCCCCAAGTGTGTTGAGGGGTGGGATACACCATGGACCTCAACCAATTATTTGCCAAACATCAAGACTCTGCTGAAATGCTCTTGCTTGAGGAAGTGCTGAGGGTTTCCATGGCAATGAGCTATTGCCTTGGTGACCATGGACCTGGACCAGTGCTGCTAAAACACTTGGACCTTTGGACATCTGAACACCTTGCTGTGATGGGTTTTATTTTCTTTCTGAACTCATCCCCATCTAAAAGTTGCCTTAGGTGCTTGCAAGAGACAGAGAAGAACAAATTACTTCAGAGCAGCCTTCTCTGTTCACATCTGCCTCTCTCCTACCCAACCCAGAATTAACTCCTCTAGCAGCCAGGTGCAAACCAACCCTAGGTCCAATCCTGGCTACTCCTGAGGTGTGCTGAGCCTCTGCCTATAAACTGGAAAATGAAGTAGAGGGGGCACAGGACTTCATTAGCTCAGGCATCATTAATCCATATGCATTCAACCCTTTTAAGAGGGGTCAAACTGAGAGGCAGTTGTGTTAACAAGGGGGGGAAGAGAACTAGCACATACAAAAAGCAGCTTTGCACATAGACAGGTATCCTCCTAGGCAAGAAATTCATCCCTGCCCCCTGCAGGGGGGTTGGAATTAGGTGATCTTTAGGGTCTCTTCCAACCCAAGCCTATGATGCTGTGATTCTGTGGTGGACTTGGCAGTGTTGGTTGACAGCTGACCTTGATCTTCAAGGTCTTTTCCAACCTAAACAATTCTATGGCTTAAAATTCACTCAGATTTCTGTAAAAGAGTGAAAAATCTGCCTGTTTCTCCCTCCAAACAACCTTCAGATAGGCTCTGTGCTATCAGAAAAGCTTTATCCTGGACTCACAGACCAGAAGATTGTTGCCTCCCTGGCTTTGAAGAACTTCCACTGCTTTTCTTCCCAACTTCATCATCCAAACACTCATCCAACTGAACCACCACAGCAGTTCCTCTTTAAATGTGCACAAAACCCTGCACTCTGCAACTCCAGAGTGGTTTCTATGGAGATGCTGGAAAATAACTCTCAATGATGGAACAGAACCTTCTGGGTGCTGAGTTGAGCATGGCACAAACTTGGGTGAGCAGCAGAGGCTGGGGGAGAGGAAGGACTTGAAGACCCAGAATACAATTGTTTACTCAGAGCTGCAGATAAGGAGGGGAAGTTGGGGCTTTGGCTGGCAGGAGATAACCAAACTGTCTCCCTGCATTGACTATCATGCTGTTGCTACAGGAGAGGGCAGCCTGCCCCAACTTCCTTAGGGTGGGAATGGGATGGGGAGAGGGAGGGATGTGAGTGTTTGTGGTCCTGGTGCATGAAGAGGTTTCAGAGGAGCTGTGTTTGGCTGCCTCTCAGAGCAGCTCCATCTGCAAAACTGGGCAGAGGAATCCAAATCTTGCAACTTCCTCCACTGTCTATTTTTGAGTCTTAGAAACCAAAACCAAACCCCCAACACACAAGAGGAAGGATGTGATTACCAGAACTAGGTCTGAAGTCTCCCACACCACACCCCCATCAATCTTGAGGGCTTCACCATTTGCATCCTTCAGACAGAGCTTCCACATCCCATCCCATCCCAGCTGTATGGTCCTGCTGGAGCAGAGCTCTGCTCTCCACCAGTGCCCAACTCCCTCCACACCCATGCTAGGTGCCAGGTTGTCTCCACTCTGCTTTTCCCAGGCACCAAGTCAGACACAGAAAAGCCTGGAGGCATGGCTGAAACTTCACCTCTTGTGTTGACACAACTGCCTTGAGCCACACAGAGCCCAAACCTGAGGGCACTGACCCTAGAGAGACACAGTCAAGAGCTCCAAGACTCTAACAAGATCTCCTCTGCTCCAGTTGAAGCTGCTGTAGTAGGAGGGTTGGACTAGATGATCTCCAGAGGTTCCTTCCAACCTCTCCCATGCTTGGGTTCTACAGCAAGTACACTATTCCCAAGGATGGTTGGTAATGTTCAGACCAATATTCTCTTTAAAGAAAGGCTAGATTGTCCTAATTAGACAAATCTTCATTAAAATCAACCAGCCAGGACTTCAAACTTCAGCCCATGCACACCCAGAGGAGTAAGGAAGAGCACAGACACAGTGTAAATGTGGTAGGGGAGGACTGGAGAGCACAGAGTGTCCTTGCTGTCTGGAAGGGAGGCAGAGCATCTCTTCCTTCAGCCATGGTAACAAGGACATCTGTTTTGAAGGGAACACACAATAAATGGTGTGGAGCATTGTCTCCCTCCTGGTGAGTGCTTCCCCTTGGGATTTGAACATATGGCTGCATCAAGTCTGGCTAGTGCCAGCTTGATTCTTAAACTGCTAACCCATCCCTTCAGGCTCTCTCTCTCTCTCCTGTACTTTCTGTGTATATTGTACAAGAGGGAAGGAAACAAACAATGTGATTTGGGGTTTGGAGGATTTCAAACAAGGCTATCCAATTAGAAAAGTATTTGCTTCAGATGAGGATGAATAACCCTGGATTGGAGAACCTCAGAAAAATCTCTGTTCTTTGCTCTGGTGTGATGACACAAAGGCTTCTGGAGTGCTGGTTTTACATGCTTCCCCCAGAGCCCAAACTTGTTAACCTTCATTGCACTGCATGTTTTCAGAGGAGTGACAGCTGCAGCCATAAATACACATCCAGCTCTCATGCTAGAGTTAAAACCAATCCAATATGCTTGAAACCTTCTGCTATTACACACTGACAAGCAAGGGCTATGGGGGGTGGGGAAAGAAGGAGTAGGAGGAAACTCACAGCATTAAATCACTGCTGGAATACAAAAGGACTTCTGCAAGCTCAGGTGGGAAACACCCACTCCATGGTTAGCAGCAAGGTCAGTGTCTGCCTGTTGGTTTCAACCTGCCTGTCCATTGCTCTGGGGTTAAAGAGGCTCAGGAAGAGGGAGAATCTGTGCATGAGAAAGGAAGGAGCAAAGGCATGTCCTGAGCTAGCCAACTCCTCACCACTGCAGCAAGGGAATGAGTCCTGCTCCTTTTTGGGGTGTCTGTATGTGCTGGTAGACTGGCAGTGGGAAGGAAGGGATGGAAATGACAGGCTAGGAGATCACAGTGGCACCTGAAAGAGGGGAGACAGGTGGGGAAAGAAGAGCAAGGAATAAGAAGAGGAATGGGAATCCTTCTTTAGATACATTTATAAAGCATTTTAGAATCACAGACTGCTTTGGGTTGGAAGAGATCTTTCAAGGTCATCTAGTCCAACCCACTGCAGTCAGCAGGGACATCTGCAGCTACAGCAGGTTGCTCACAGCCCCCAAAAAACAGACCTGGAATGGTTCCAGGGATGGGACATCTCCCACCTCTCTGGGCAACCTGGGCCAGTGTTTCACAACCCTCAGTGCAAAACATTCCTTCCTTCTATCTAGTCTAAATACCTCCTTTCTTAGTTTAAAATCATCACTCCTTGTCCTTGCCCCAACAGGCTCTGCTAGAAAAGTCTGTCCCCATCTTTCTTCTAGGTTTTGGTGGGTTATGTTGTCCTCAGAAGAAGTGGGGAGTTGCCCCCCCACTTCCCTCTGGCTCCAGAGGCTTTCAGAGACATTCACAGCTCCTAACAGACCTGGGATTTCTGGCATTTAATCCTCCTGCACTTCCACACTCCCCAGTTCAGTCCCTTGTGCATGCATCAGCTGACACCTGCCAGCACTCCAACAGACCATATTAGTAGTTTAAAGACATTTAAGATGCTGATCTCTTTCTTTTGGCAGCTTCAAGAGACCTTAGCCCAAGTGAGAGACCTTCTGCAATGTGGCCCCCATAGCACAGGCCATTTGCAAGGAGATAATTGCCCAGCAACCCTCACTGCTTTCAGACTCTCTGCCTGAAACTCATTTCCACAAATGACTTTGGACTGTTTGAGCTCCCAGGCAGCAGTGACCAGGGACAACAACCCAGACAGGCTTGATGTTTTGCCTCTAAACCCTTCAGGAACAAAAGGAAAACTCTGATGCTCTCCCAGAGTGAGCAGTTCCCTGTGGCTCAGTTTGTTTCCTCTTGGTGGCTGGATTTGGGGCAGGCTGGAGCTGTGAAGTTGCTGCCTATGTTCTCTGAGAGCAAGGTGCACCTGGGGAACACAGAGCCAGGCCTTTGCTCACCTGGTCTCATCACCAAGCTCCAGGTAGAGCAGCCTAGAGCATAAACCACCTCAAAACAAACTTCAAAGCACAGTCAAGCCCATGTATAGTTATGCTGAGAGTCAGAGAGCTACAGGATCCATCTGCCTGCAACAAAGTCAATTCCCTTTGGAGTAGAGAAAAGAAACAAACCACTTCTCTTTCTGCTGCTTTCTCCAGGGGCACCACAGTAACAAGTCTGGGATCTGTCTGTGCATGAGACCAGGACAGGAGAAGGAGAGAGGAGGCATTCATTTGTACAGGCACCAGAGGAAAGCTCCTGAGAAATGCCTTCATAAGGGGAAAGAAGCCAAGTGGTCTTCATGGATGTGTGAGGGGAGTTAGTGACAAAGAATGAGGATAAGGCTGAGGTGCTTAATGCATTCTTTGCCTCACTCTTTAATAATAAGGCTGTTGTTTCAAAGGATATTCATTCCCCTAATCTGGGGAATATGGTCAGGGAAAGATGTGACTCCCCCCTAGTCCAAGAGGAGATGGTCAGTGATCTGCTGCATCACCTGGATGAGCACAAATCCATGCGGCCAGACAGGCTGCACCCAAGGGTGCTGGAAGAACTGGCGGAGGTGCTCACTGAGCCACTTTGCATCATTTTTCAAAAGTCCTGGCTGACTGGGGAGATACCAGCAGACTGGAAAGCAGCCAATGTTCCCCCCATATATAAGAAGGGAAGGAAGGATGATCCAGGAAATTACAGGCCTGT
>VWZX01007609.1:372016-518236 GCA_013399015.1 Galbula dea
GTCTGGAGAACAGGCCTTATGAGGAGAGGCTTAGGGAGCTGGGGTTGTTTAGCCTGGAGAAGAGGAGGCTGAGGGGAGACCTTATCACTCTCTTCAGCCACTTGAAAGGCCATTCTAGGGAGGTGGGTGTTGGCCTCTTCTCCCTTGTGACTAGTGACAGGACTAGAGGGAATGGGCTTAAGCTGAGCCAGGGTAGGTTTAGATTAGATATTAGGAAGAATTTCTTTACTGAAAGAGTGGTTAGATATTGGAATAGGCTGCCCAGGGAGGTGGTGGAGTCACCATCCCTGGAGGTTTTTAAGAAGAGGATAGATGTGTTTCTTCAGGGGATGATTTAGGGGTAAGAGTAGTGTAGGGCTATCGGTTGGACTAGATGATCTTGAGGGTCCTTTCTAACCCTAATGATTCTGTGATTCTGTGATTCCTGCCCCATCCTCCTTGGTGGCAGACTCCCTGCTCCAGCAAGCTTCACCAGTGATGCTACAGGGGCTGTGCATGGAGTGTTTTTCCCAAATTGGGAGTCAGGCTGTCTGCAAAGCAGACAGAGCAAACCAAAATAGAGCTCTACAAGAATGCAGGCAGGCATGCCAAATCTCCCTCCTTTTCCAGCAAGAGTCTCACTCCTGACAGATGCAGCTTTCTCCCCCCAGATCTCCAAACCATTTCTATAGAAGCATCCTCATCTTGCAACCAAAGACCCAGAAGGAGCTTTCAGGGAGACATTTAAAGCTTCATTCATAACTCCAGAAATTCTCCCTGTCCCAGGCAGAGAGCCCTGGTTAAACCTGTGGAATATCCATACCTCAGGTTGACAGCAGCAGGAAACTGTTGCTGTTCATTTCCTTGCTTCTCCTCTGATGGAAGGATGCTGCCCTGAGCATCTTTACTCCTCTGCCTGCCAATGGGGACAGCTGCAGGGACTTCAGCTCTGAGCTACTCACAGAAGGGTGGTGTAGAGGACACCTCATCAAGCTTTCAGGCTGAGTTGGCATCATTGCATGCGTGCTGCCAAATCCTAACCCCACTTTGTTCTCAGGTGTGGCATTGCTCTCTTTCCTACAGCTCCCTAACATTTTCTCAGTTAAATCTATTTTTAAGCTTTTTCTGTAGCTTCCAGATCTACAGAGAAAGGAATCATCCACAGGGAGTGGCTGGAAATCCACAGGAGGACTAAATTAAACATGACTATTTCCTTTGCCTCCTAACAGTTGGGAGCCACCAATCTATAGGCACCATTATGTACAGCACCATGGCACAGCACCATCCTGTAGCACCCTCCCCATCCTCTTCTCTGCATCATCTCCTTCTGTTCCACTCCTGTTGCATTTGGGTTCAATTTGGGCTGTAAACTTAGTTTCAGAGTCTGCCTGCAAGAGAGTACTCTGGTCCCCTTCTGGCTGCTCTTATTGCCTGGAATAACATCTAGCAGGCCCTGCTCAGGAGCTGCACAAGGCAGGGAGGTGCACACAGAACAAAATGCAATCCTTGTCTTGGGGAACAAAACTAAAACATCCAAGAAGATAAAAGATGGCTGCAGACAGAGTGGGGAAGCATCAAACAAAGAGACAGCCTTGGCTAACATGGGAGGTGGTGTTCCTGGTGGAGCTGCAGTTCCATCCTCCCCAGGGGTCCTGAGACAACCCAAGGCACTTCTTGCTTCCCACCACTGCAGGACATGCTCCTCTCCAAGCCTTGCCAGTGATGCCTAACCAAGTTTTCCTGCTCCCATCAGTGGCTTTGGTTGCCTCAGTCTTTTCCAGTCTCTGCTGTTCCCTGCTAACCTTCCTCCTGTGCCTCCATGAAAGGCAGCAGGGAGGCTGACAAGCTGCTGCCCTGTGCAGTACCACAGCCACGTGGGCTGCTCAAAGGGACCTGCCTAGGACTCTGTGTGGTGCCTGCAGGCATCCTGATGTCTCTAGAGCTGCTGATCACAGCTGCCATGAACCAGACACTCGAGCTCTTCCTCTGACTTGTCTCTTGTCATCACTCAGGCAAGGGACTCCCAGGCACACCTGCTTTGGAGCATGGAGTGTGCTCACCTCAAAGCCAACCTCCCACTCACCAAACCTTCTCCCAGCTGCAAAGCATTTAGCTGACAGCCAGCAGGAAGTCCTAGGCTCAAGGTAACCTCTCTGAAAGGCACCTTTCCCCAGCAGAGACCTCCTCCCATGGTACTTTGCCTTTCAGAAAGCCAACACCCTGCTGTCCAGCTGGGCCAAGCCTCCCTCTCTCAGAGCACATTGCAGCCATTGTCAGTGGGACATCTGAAGCTGCTTGCCCACGGCTCTGATTTACACACACTTTTTGGGTGAGGAAAGGCAGCTGGCAAGGGCAGTCTGCTTTCATTCTTGGGGCTCTGTTACACTTGGTTTACTTTACCTGCCAGCTGAAATGCAAACAATCTCTCTGCATTCTATACATAACCACCCTGTTGCCATCATGTGTGTTTATGAAGCCTGGGGCTTTCACAGATCCAAGGCTCAGAAGCCTTGCAGGGCACTGTGACCTTCTCTGTGGCCTTACTGTATGACTCAGGTGGAAGGCATGCAGCTGGTGGGTCTTGCATGGACCCATGGTGGCTGCATGCTGTGGGGCTGTTCCTGCTGCTGTGTGGGTCTCCAGACTCCATGCACCAGCTTCTGCTGGCAAGCATGTTACTATCACCTGCTGAAGAAGTCTGTCACCTTGGCTGAAAGCAGATGTGATTTACACTGGCCAATCCCTCACCACAGAGAACAGCTAATGGCATAAGTGAGGGGAAGGAACTGAACCACTGCTGATGGTAGAACGTGCCTGGAGTTCCACAGGGAATAATCCTAACACTATTCCCTAGGCTAATGAGCACATCTACAGGAACCAGAGCAGACTGCAAACTCCCCCTGCCATGACTAGCTCTCTTGTTCTCCTGACTCTCCCCTGGCTGCTCAGGATGTCAGCACTTGCATGAGTTATTGCACTCAGTTTCTGCACTGGAGAGGTGCTCTTCCTGTCTGCTTAGGAGGCAGAGGAATGCAAGGATCTCTAGTATGCTTTCCCTTATATAGTAAAAAAAAATATACCAAGAACATACAATCCAATAGAAGGAAACTAGAGCAGTGCAGGAGTCTGTGAAGAGGAGAGTCAGAGAGAGAAAAGGCTCCAGGAAGCCCACTCATGGTAGGCTCCCCATGGAGGACATGATTTACAGCCTTTGCCATGACAGCTGCTAAGGTCCAGCAGACAGTGGTCTGAGCTGGGACACCTGGCTCTTAGCTGTGAACCTTTGCTCTCAGTTCATCCTGATCCTACACTGGTTTGGGTGGGAAGAGACCTCTAAAGATCATCTAGTCCAACCCCCCTGCAGTCAGCAAGGACACCTTCCACTAGATCTGGTTGCTCACAGCCCCACACAACATTGCCTGGGATGGTTTCAGGGATGGGACATCTCCCACCTCTCTGGGCTCTCTTGTCTCTGATCCTTGATTCCCTCTAACATGGGAATGACACCTTGCTAGGTGGGAATGCTCCAGCTCCTGCTGGCTCTGATCAGAAGCCTTGCAGCCTGAACTGTGCAGAGGGGATCCCAAAACTGTTTCTAGGTTTGTTAATGTCCTGACAGAGTGACTGCAGAAAGGAGGTCTGGAGAACACTGAAAGGTGGTGTGACCTGAGGGCATCACCCTTCTCTTCCCTAAGGTCACCAGACAAAGCTCTTCCTTCCCAAGAGGTGGAGACAGAATTGAGGTTATCACAAGTTGTTTGCTGAATGAGCCAAATTCCTGTTGCTCTGGCTCAGAAGACCCAGAACATGTTCTTGACCAATGCAGCTTCCCCCAAAACCAATGCCTGGGGAAAGCTGTCCACATACTGCTGGGACCTTGGAGGGGGAACAAGGAAAGGACAGCATGGTATGGAGCTGACAAAGCCCAAACACATAAACCAAAGGACTACTAAGGGCAGAATGAGCCTCACATCACTTATGCAGTGAGGACAAGCATACTGGGCTGGAGGAATCTGCTTCCTTCAAGCCCAACCACTGTGTAAGCTCTTAAAACAGGATCATGCCAAAAGTCTGAAGAGTGAACAAGCTTTGCCAGCTGCAAGTGAGAATCTCAGATCAGGTTCATGTTTTATTGACTCCCAACTCAAAAGGAATTTAAGCATTTTGCTTCAAAAAGTGCTGAAAGATTCTCCTCTGCTCTCTGAATAAGTGCTGAGCTTTCCAGGCCAAAGCAATTTTTCCAGCCCAAATTGACAAGTGCTACAATAGAGTGGCACCAAAGGAGCTACTTGCTACTTTAAATCACACAGAACTACTTTTAGTCCAGAATAATAAAATGGGCTACTCAAACCCAATCCTTCTTCTCCACTGATCAGCCATGGACCACTGGGTGCTCACCAAGGTCATCTCCAACCTACTCTGCAAACAGCTGCTCTGAACAAAACATGCCATGGATGAGGGATCAGAAAAGCAATTAAAAGCTCTTTGAACAGGAATAGCTAGGAACAAATACTAATTTGTACTTCTCTTCTGAGAAGGGAATATAAAATAGCATTTCTAGTGCCATTTGATGTAAATTGAGCCTTTCATGTGGGATCATTACAAGTAGCAGCAGCTACCTCTGCAAATTCCTCTGGGAAGCCAAGTGGAGATCTCTTCTCACTATTTAAACCTAAGGTCCTTATGGATGAGTTCAGAGCTCAACCTTCTGCAGAGATAACACCAGCATCTCTCTTGGACCAATAAACAACCAAGTCTCTGTCCTTCTACTGGACACTCAGGGAGCTGGGAATCCAGGCAGACCAAATTAGCAGCAATTATTCCTTCAGTCAGTGAAGCACACAGAGGAGCTGACTCTGGGACAAAAAGCTGTCACCTTTTGGTGGCAGAGAAGCTGGAACAGGACCTGCCTGTACCTGGCATCTCTCCCCACTGCCCCAAAGGCAAGGCAGAGGTCATGCTTTTGGAGTGCACTGTTCCTGCTGGGTTGCTGCAGTGCCATGGCATGTTCTCAGGTGCTCTGGAGAACTGTCAGCTGCAATGAATGCTGAACAAAATCATCCAATGTACTGAAAATTGCCTGGGAGATTAATGCAAGGATTGCCTCCTCCTTTGTACTTGGCTTTCCTCCTCTGTGGGAGTGCCTAGTCCTGCTGCTGAAAGACAAATAAATAAATAAAGCATGAGAAGAGGGGGAAAAAACCCAACCTCACCCCAGGAACTCCAAACCAGGCAATTAACCTTTGAAATACAAGCTGTGCTGCTGCTAACTACAGCATCCTGTAACCTCTTCATGACCTGCCACACACCCCATGGCAGTTGGAGAGAGAGCTGGCTGAGAGGATCCCATTGCTTCCAGTGACTCAAGTCCCAAAGAAACTGGTTTCCCATCATCAGCTGCCTCCTGCTACCCTGATCTCATAGACTCATAGAACATTCTGAGCTGGAAGGGATCCACAAGGATCATCTAGTCCAGCTCCTAAGCCTGCACCTATCTCATCAGCCTTCCAATATGCCTGCTAATGAAGAGGGTGGCCACTTCTCCCCCCAGGGCACACCTTTTAAGAAGGAGAAAAGCCAACCTTTATCAAGATGTCTTCATACCTAAGCTTCATGCTTATGTTAGTGACTTAAGATTATTTTCCATGATTTTCTGCACTGGAACTCCATGAATAAAGGAACTAATTGAAGGCACTTGGTTTGTCTTCCTTTAACTATTTGCAGCTTTACTTTACAATGTACTTGCTTCTCCTCATTCAGCAAAATGTTATAAGCTCTCACATGAAATAGCAAAGACAGACTTTTTTCACCCTCCTTTGAGACAGCTAAGCTTGGATGTTAGCATGGACAGGATGGCACCCATGGTCCTACCATTTATATAGCATGGAAAGTAAAATGTGTTGACTTGTTTCCATTCTTTTGCTTTTGTAGTTAAACTTCCAAAAGGGGCAAGCTCCTGCCAGGAATTCTTCAACCTGCCCCTGGGAAGAGCAGGGCTGCTAAAGGCCAGCTCTAGGCAAAGCAGCTGGAGCATCTCCTCCTCCTCTTTGTCAGCAAGCTGCTGCAGCAGTTGTGCCTTTAACCCCAGGACAGGACCCATACCTAAAAGGGTATGGGGTGGGCTACCTGCCCCCATACTATCCTGGGGTGGTGCCAGCTCCATCAGCCAAGGGCAACCCTGTCAGCAGACTGCTGTGAGCTTCAAAGTCCCATGAATACTAACCCTGGAGCCTGGAGGGGATTTGGCTATGGACAGGGCTCTAATTCACCTGGAGGTAGCATCTAGAGCTGGGGTCATACAGACACACAGCCCCTTCCTGTCTAAGCTTGCCACCACAGTGCTGCTGCAGCACACAGGTGTCCCCTTGCCCTCTGGCTATGTTAAGAGCCAGCAGGGAAGCCCACCAGGTCTTGCCTCCAGCCTTGCACCCTGCAACCTCGACTTCCTCACCCAGAAGCCATGGACAGTAATGTTCAGCTGCCTCAAGAGGGCTCCGTGAGCCTTCTCTGCAGAGAAGGACCCTGCTGTGTCCTGGGATGAGAGGGGAGATAAGACACCAGGGACTAACCCTGCTCTCTCTTCCATGCCATATGGTGCTCAGTACCCTCCACCTCTCCCACCCACACACAGGGTGGATGCCTTGGCTCTGGAGAGCACTCTGAAGTAGATGGTGTGCCCTTCTGCTTGCAAAGCCACTGCTGATCTCAAGTCTAAGAAGCCAAAGAAGAAAAGCAAGTAGCTGTTAAGCATTTTGGAGAAGAGGGACTTGGGCATTTCCTTAGAACCAGTGAGGTCTGAAGAGGCTTCCCTGGGGCTGCTGCACTGATTGCAGCCCAGCCTGGTAACACCAGTCAATGGCTGAAAGCAAGGGGCAAGAATCAAGGTCAGAGAATCAGTTTAAGCTGTTCCACCCAGAGCAGATGTCTCTGTGGTGGGTGATGCTTTGCAAGGCTCCAGGGTCCAGAAGTGCCCTGCCCATGCTGCTGTCAACAGGGACAGGGCACAGGAGGCCTCCCCAGTGGCAACCCCTGAACCTTGCTCTCTGGATAACACTGAAGAACTTGGAAGGAGCAAGGAAAGCAGAGGAGAGTCACAGAGTATTTATCCTTGCAGGCAGTTCCTACATCCCCTCCAAACCTGAGGAATGGCCTCCAGGCTTGCCCCTGGGAGGATGGAGAAGGAGATGATGGCAACACCCATGCCTGGTTAACAGCCTGGGGAAGGCTCACACCTTCTCACCTTGTAATACCTGCTCTGAGCAGAGGTGCAGAGTGACTGGGCAGCATCTGTCACTCAGTAACCAGAGAGCTGGGATTAAACTGTTTATCCTGGCAAGGGTCAGAGCATACCCCAAAATACCCAAACCTCAACCTCCCCTCTGCCCTAACACCATGCTGTGGGTTCCTGACAGCTTTGCTCAGGCATCTCCTCCTCATCTCCACACAAAGCCAACCTCTCCTCTGAGTCTTGCAGCCAGTTCTCACACAAGGAGGTTCTGCCATCACCCACTTTGCTCACAGACTTTCAAGCCAACCAGCCTGGGAGCCTAGGGCCTTTTTCTATTGCTTTCAGACAGTGTCTCAGCCTCTGGCCATGCCCTGCAGGTCACTCTGTTGATAGGAGAGGGCTTGGGTGAGGTGTTTTGAAGCTGGGCTCTGACAGCTCCAGGACTTGTTATTCCCACCACGTCCCAGGGATGCTTTGCACTCAGGCAAGTGGAAGAACTTCTGCAGGTTTCACTTCAAAATTCCTCCCTTTTTATTGGGCCCATGCTGGGCAGTGCCTGTGAGCAAAGCTGGCAGGAGGCTGATGCTCTGGAGCCAAAAGCTTCAGAATCTTTATTGGCATTGGCTTTGAGATGGTTTAAAGCAAATCTTTTACAAGGTAAAATCCAATATAAACCTGCCAGCTACAGCTTTCCTTTGCTAGCAGCAAGGATCTAATTATCATAATTTCCCTTTACACAGGTTTAGTCTGGGGAAGAGGAGGCTCAGGGGGAACCTTCTTGCTCTCAACAACTACCTGAAAGGAGGTGGTAGTAAAGAGGGTCTCTTCTCCCAGGTAATGAGTGATAGGGCAAGAGGAAATGGTTTCAAGTTGTGCTAGGGGAGGTTCAGAGTAGACATTAAGAAGTGTCTCTTCACTGGGAGGGTTATCAAGCACTGGAGCAGGCTGTTCAGGGAGGTGCTGGATGGGAGAGTTCAAACCCCATGTAGATGTGGTGCTTGTGGCCATGGTTCAGTGGTGAGCATGACAGTGTTGGCTGGATGGTGGAGACTCCATGGCCTCAGGAGCCTTTTCCAACCAGAATGACTCTATGAATCTGAGTGTTTGTGGGCAGACTCCATGCCACCCCTGAGCTTTCTCACTGCAGCATGCTCAAGCTTTTCCTCCAGTTCCCATCATGGCTATATCCAAGGACTGACAAAGTTGTATCTGCCTGACAGAAGAGCAGCCATGCAGAGATTCTGGGAGGAATTAATGGTCTGCTCAAAGGCCTGCTGTACTTCCTAATTTTAAAACTGGATGTGGAACAACTAAGCAGACAGAAAGCTGACAGCCACACTTAGGGGTTTTTTTTTGGGAGGGGGTTAGATGCTCTCTGCTGTGACCATGAACTGATTTATTGCTGCCTGGCTGAGGTTCATGTGGTTTAGGGTTTTTTTCTGAAAGAAAATATGTCTCAGCACAGAATATGTAGGCTTAAAGCACACAAGTGGAGAGCAAATGAAGCAGCAGCACCCTGGAGGACTGTTTGCCATGGTCCTGAGCAGGACTTAATCCTGGGAAATGATGGAGAAGAAAATGCAGAGCCTCCTGTTCTGCCTTTAGGTGTACTGCTCTGTCTGCCTCTCCTCCACACAGATCAAGGCAAAGAGAAGAAATAGCTTCATAAATAACCTTGACCTGCTTCTGATCCTGCAGTGAAGATTGTGAGGGAACCCTGGATGAACCTTTGATCAGCCACCTGACAGAAGATCAATATGAGGATCTCCTGACCCCACTGGGATATATTTTGTGCACCTGATACAGAGGCAGAACAAGAAATTCCAGAGCACACCCTGAGAAAACAATTGAAAGTAACCAGGGTTTGGGGTTGTTTTTTTGTTTCCTAAGACAGAAAAGCCTAGAAAAGCATCACTTTCCCCAGGGTGGCCAACTGGAGATCCTGAGATGATTCACCTCCATCTCTCATTGCACAGCCCCTCAAGTTCCCATCAGCCAACAACAAGGACAAGCTGTCCTCAGCTGCCAGCACTGCTTTCTGCCATCTCCACGTTCAGAATAACACTGGGGACAGCATGATTTCTCTTTCCTCCATCCAAACACTTAAGAGAAAGACTAACTTGCACCCTAGGAGATCAAATTAAGGGGTTTGGAGCCTTCAGGGAGAAATTAATGTGTTGGGGTTTTAATTTCTTCACTGCTTTTAGCAATGCCTGACAGTTTAAGTCTTTATTTAAAGGACCAGGATGAGAGAAGAAGCTTCTCTGTGGGTTATTTGCACTGCAAGGTCCATTGTGCACCACCACCATCAGACCAAAGACTTATTTCCACCAGAACAATTCCCACTGCCATGAATAATTCACAGTGAACAACTCAAGCACTCCAGCTCTGAGCCACCACATCCTAACACAGACATTTCCACTCTGCCCCCCCCTCAGCAGGGCTGCCAGCCACCTTCCAGGCTTTCCACAGGCAGAAGGATCGCTCCTGGCCCTCAGCCACATTGGGTGTTGCCAATGAAAACCAGTGGCTCCTTCTCTGGCTCCCCAGAGTCACCCCAAGCCAGCATCCTATGAGCTCCTGAACCCACAGACCCTCTGGGCTCTCTGGAGGGCAGTCCCACCCTCACCTGCTCATGGTACTCGATGCCCATGCTCAGGGTGTTGATGAGGATGGCGATCATAATCCCCCGGTTGAAGTACTTGCTCTCCACGATCCTCTTCAGCTTGCTGCCAAAAACCTTCCACATGTGGGTCACCTTGTTCCTCTCCTTGGCTTTCTTTTTCCTCCTCCTCCTCCTGCCCCTCTGCTGCTGGAGCTGGTCCCTGTGGTCACCGTGCCTGAGGTCCTGGGTGAACTCGTAGACACCGTTGCTGTCTGAGTCGCAGCTGTCGCTCTCGCTGAAGGCAAACTCTGGATCCTCCAAGAGGCTGGCACAGAAAGGGCAGTCCTGGAGCTCACATGTCAGTGTCCCACCAGGGGGGCTGGGCAGGGGGCAGGCCACACTCAGCCCTGACAGCCGGCTGGCAGTCCGCCGGAGACCTGCGAGGGAAGACACACACCGTGAGACGCCTTACGACCCCAACGTGGTGGACAGCCCCTGTGTCCCCCTTGGACAGTGCTAGGCCTTGTCCCAGGGCAGAGCAGCTTCTG
Organism: Galbula dea; assembly: GCA_013399015.1. Lineage (NCBI taxonomy): Eukaryota > Metazoa > Chordata > Aves > Piciformes > Galbulidae > Galbula > Galbula dea. The sequence continues at coordinate 382,377 of VWZX01007609.1, forward strand.
CTGCATCCTCTGATCAATGTTATATCCTCACAGAGCCTTCTAAAATCCAGCTTACCAAGTGGCTCTTGCTTTGTGTCACTGTATGCTCTCTTCTCCTATCCACAGGCTCCCTCGCTCCAAGAAGGACATTGAGGTGCTGGAGCATGTCCAGAGAATGGCCACAAAGCTGGGGAAGGGTCTAGAGCACAAGCGTTGTGAGGAGCAGCTGAGGGAACTGGAGTTGGTCAGCATGGAGAAGAGGAGGCTCAGGGGAGACCTTCTCACTCCTTACAGCTCCCTAAAAGGAGTCTGGAGCAAGGTGAGGGTTAGTCACCTCTCCCAGGGGACAAGTGATAGGACAAGAGGAAATGGCCTCAAGTTATGCCAGGAGAGGCTTAGGTTGGATATTAGGAACAATTTCTTCACTGCAGGAGTAGCTAAGCATTGGCCCAGGCTGCCCAGGGCAGTGGTGGAGTCACCATTCCTGGAGGGCTTCAAAAACCATGGCACTTTGTGACAGGGTTTAGGGTCTACAGTTGGACTACATGACCTTAGAGGTCTTTTCCAGGCTGAATGATTCTGTGACACTCACCCTCTAGCCTCCTCCATGGACACTAGGCCAAGGAGCCTCTCTTCATGGAGCATAGCAGCCATTGTGTGTTCTGCTGCTGGGGGAAGACTGCCTGGCACCCCTCCTCCTTTCAACTGGTTTTGATTTGATTTGACTAGGCTAACATCATTATTGGTGATCTGAGCCTTATCAAGCTGGTACACCCAATTTAGCTAGCACTTCCATTTAGCTAATAATGAGGAGGGAGAGGGAGAAATGGACCAAAGGTGGCTACAGAGCACGGATCACAGCTTGGAGAGTCACGTAGTCCCTCCAGTCTCCTTCATCCCTCCTTCAGCCTTTAATAAAGCTCAGGTGAATTCTTTGCTGGAGGGCACAGGACTGAGTGTTCAGGATGTTTTAATATCAAGCACATTGTTACATGTTTTGGGGTGTGAGGAGAAATGCTGACTGCTGAGGTAAGGTACAGAGATGATATGGACAAGTGTAACAAGGATGATCAGGGTGGAACAGGAACCAGATGTTTTTCCCTTCTATTTAAGAACCAAATTCCCTGTTTCCTCCTATTTAGAAACCAGATGTTATGGGCAGAAGAAAACCCCAACATGACTGCAGAACTGTGAGCATGGAAACCTTCCTACAAAAAGCCCTTCAAGCATCAAGGAAAGCTTTCCTTGAGATTCAGGGAAAGAAGGTGAGAGGATGATTTTCCCCTGTAACCTGTCCCTGTCTGGAGGTTAGATGGGGACACTTGGATCAGTTTTGGGGTGACCAAGCAAAAGGCAATGGATGCTCTTGGCTCTGGGCCCAGGAGCTTGGAGCTCACCCAACAGTAATGCTGCTGATTGAATGGTGCTGAGGGCATCTTTAAAGAGAGAAGGCAGGACCAAACAGAAAAACAGCACCTCACTGGCTTGAAAACTAGGCTGTGACAAGAGTCAACAATATATTTCACTTGCCTGAACTCTGGTAGCACTGGCCTTCAACACAGCCTTGCAGGAGAGGACTGTCCTCTTGGTCACTACGTCAAAGACACCAGGAGGAGCAGAAACATTTTTCCCCTTAGTCAACCTACAAGCAGCACTGGTGCAGCATGATCAGGACTGCTGTGATGATCCCAAGCCCACTAGGGGTGACCAGCAGAGGCAGTGGGCTTGCCAGACATCTTATAATGCTATCAAAGTGTTAAAAACTGTATGAAAAAAAACCACCAACCCAAAAACCCACTGGCGCCTCAGATGTCTTCAAAATACCAGAGTCTCCTTGGCTGCCTGCTAAATAACCTCACAGCATTGCAGGGCACAAGAACAGGGAGGAACAGGCTGTACTCTGTGCTGTTCAGCTCCACAACAAAAGAAGGGAAGAGAAAACTCTCTCCCACAATTGCATCTTTCCCAGCAGACACCAACCTTGTTTCCAGCTGGGGCTGTGAGTGCTCTGGCTGTTAATGCCTCCTTAATGCTTTCAGTTATCACTTGTGAGCTCTCCTTGCACAAGTCTTGCAGTGACCAGACTGCTTGTAAGAGTGGAGAGAGAATTAAGGGAAATAGCTCTTTGTTTGCCCAAAGAGGCTGAGGCCAAGAGGCTAGGACGAGCTGATGAGTCCACCTCACCTTCCCCACTGAGCACAGGGTAGGGATTTAACATCCTGAGCTAAGTTTAGGCTGGGATGGAGAAAGATGAGTGGGGAGCTGTGCCTGGCAGCACTACACCCTCATGAGCTAGCTTATTTGGCACTTAAAGATCCTCCTGAAGCCTGGAAGACACATCCATCATCCCTGTGGAATGAAGACGGTTGCAGTGTAGAAGTGAATCCAACTCAGCCTGGTTGGTGTGGCAGGAGAGGCTGCAGCAGGAGGGGGAAGGAGAGCCTGGAGAGAGCCAGAGCCATGGAGAGGAAGAGCTGGACATTAACATCTTGAGTGACAGGGTCTCCAGATGGACCTGGCTGACTTCCTTCACTTCCCTTCCCAACCCCTGTGCTCCTCAGGGTGCCAGATAAGCTGCTGCTCACCAGCCAAGAGCTGTGGCATCCACCCCTTCCCCTAGGTGTGACTTCACTTCTGAAAGAGACAAACCAATTTCAGGAGGTTTGTTTAAAGCTTTTTGTCATCCTCTGGGCTGCAATGCCTCTATGAAGAGAGGATGCCATAACTGCTTTACTAAGAGCAACTCCATCTAACCTCTGGCTTTCACAGAAGCACCACAGGCTATGTGAAAATCTCCTAAGCTACTAAAGTGGCCCTGGAGTGTCACAGTTGGGACTGAGATCTGGGGCTTTCTTCTCAGGAAGAGGACCCTAGCAGCAGATCTCCTTGCAAGAATGAAGAACCAAACCTCTGCCTCAAGCCCTGCCTTCCAAGCAACAGCTCTTCTGCTCATCCTTGCTTCCCCAGCTCCAGAATTCTTCAGAGCCTGGGCTTTTATCTCAAGGTAAATACACCTTCTCATCACAACCTTCATTAACTTACATAGTTAAAGTTGAACCAGTGACTCACACAAAGCCTTTGCTTAACGACAGAAGAATGTTGCAGCCAACCTTGCCCCCTTCTGCCCTCCTGCTAAGCTCTCCAGCACACAGAAATGTCCACTGGAGGCAACTGCCATAAATAATCCACTTTACCCTTTTTTATGGTCACTTCAAAAATAAATATTAACAAAGACAAGCCACCCCAACCTATCTAGCAAGCAACCTTTACTGTGACCTCCCCTCAAGCTAGGCTTGGTATTTTTTTCAGCACATCCATCACTAGGATAAATATTTGTGTCCATGCACAAGCAGATAAACAGTTTTGGAAAACACTGGCATTGAAAAAAACAGATCATGAGTTGAGCTTAAAGAGATTAAAAAATAGAGGCTAGATCTTTTTGACTTTCTATAGTTTGAGGTCTTAAGACTCTTATTTTTTAGCCTTTAGCTCCAGCCACAAGGACTGGAAACATTTAGCAAACCAGAAACCTAAGTATTGTGTGTAGTCACTGCTCCAGCAGGGGCTGATTTATATGTGAAGGCAGATGAAACTCCTCTAGGCACTGGTGTGGCTGCAGTTTGTACTGACAGGGCTGGAACAGAGGTACAAAAGGGTTCCCAACATAAGAGGGAACATAACTCCTACACATAAGAGGGAAAGCCTGAGACCTGCAGCCCTGCTACACTCCTGCCCTGGCATGCAACCTCTGAGGACCAGCAGAGCAAGACCCTGCAGCGGTCACGGCCCTTCCTCCAAACATTTTGCTCCTTCTTGCCAAAAAGAAACTCAGAGGCTCAGGAGCTGGTCAGAGCAGAACTAGGAGTTCCTACAAGTGTCTGGTTTGAGTACTTTCAGTGCCTCCCTCTTTTAAACTTCTCTTTCTACACCTTATGCTTCTCCTCCAGCTTCAACCTGCTCTTCCTTTTCAAGCTACCATCTCCCAGCAGCTGCAGCTGGCAGATGGATCATCCAGCAGAGATGTAATTCCAAGGGCTGTATAGATCTGTTCTTGGATGGGAACAGAGGGAGAACCTCCAGGATATCATTAAGTACATGAGAGGAGCTCAAACCCACATGCTTTGTAACCACAGGAAAGAGGCCTCCAGCAGTGGCCTGAACTCACTGCCTGGACCATCCTGTATCTTGCTTCACCCAATGACTACAAATACAAAGGTAGAAGGAGCAGAGGTCTCTGGCCTTCAACCTGTCCTACCTGTCCAGCTTCATCACTCAGTTCAAAGAGCATTCACAAACCAGCCTCCATCTTCTGCACCCTACATGGCTATCACTAACACCTTAACCCTTGAGCAATTTGTCCTTTGCCTGGTTCTCCTAAGCCAACAAAATCACCTTTTTTTTGTCCTTACCATGCTCTCCTACCAGTTGCTGCAGCTTCCCATAAGGATCTGTGCCCAGATTGACAGGGCTTTTGGCCACAGCCACTGGAGAATTGCCATTCTTCTTTCCTTTGGGAACTGGAACAGAGCTGGCTTTGCTAGTTGGAGAAGGCAGGATGGTAGGATAGTTCATGTTGCCGTGGTTGGAGAGTCCAGCAGTCAGTTTAATGCTTGGAGGAGCATTGGAAGACTTACAGTTCACTTGTGGTCCTTCAACGTGACAGTCTGCATGGTAGATGCTGTGCACAGACTCCGAATCGGGAGGAGGAGCAGAGCTCTGCAAGTTAGGTGACGGAGAAGGAAGCATCAACTGACCTCCAGGTTTCATCACCTTGAGTTCCAGGTCGCAGATCTCAGGGTTAGAGCGTGGCCCTCGAGGGCTCCCGTTGCTGATGTGGTAGTGGTGGTGGTGGTGGTGATGGTGATGGTGGATGAGGTGGTGGATGGAGGTAATACGCTTCTTGCCCCGGTGGCTTTGCCCGGCGGCGCCGCTGTTGGGGTTGACCTTCTTCCGGCGCTTGCTCTGCCAGTTGTTGTAGAGGCGAAGCGTTCGCCTCTTGACCTTCCTGAAGATGTGGCAGATGTATTTGAGCAGCTCCTCATAGCAGCTCCCTGGCTCTGAGAAGCTGGCAATTGTGCTGTCGTTGGAGAGGTAACGGGCTCGCTGCTCCTGCATCAGCTGGTTCTCCCGCTGCTTGGTTTCTGAGAACTGTGTTGCTATCACAACCAGGCACAAGTTAATCATGAAGAAGGAACCAACCTGGAGAGAAGAGGAGGAAAGGAATTAGCAAGGATTGGCAGGGCTTTGGATGAAGCAAGACAGGCTCTTTGCCACCGCACGCTGCCTGGACTCCAAGCGTGGTCCTTCAGAAATGCCAACATTTCTAAAGATGCCCAGTCTCAGGGTCTGCTCACCAAATGTTGTCTATCAACATGTGCCTGAGCTGCTAATGTTGCTCCTAAGCCATGTTATTGTTTTTTGGGCTGTAGCAAAGAATGCTGTTAACAATAGCCTTCCCCACTGTCCTCCCCTCAACAGCAATGACATCTGCTGTTAACGCGGGGTGCATGAAGCACGACACAATCAGTTAGCACCACAAAACACACAGCTACTTTTGGCATCTGTTTTCTGGCTAGCCTGCAAGGAAAGGTGGTCTGAATTTGTGCTCTACAGAGCCTGCCTTTTCTTTTCCTCTATCACTTCACACCCTGGCATAGTGCTCCCTCATTTTGAGGAGGAGAGCCAGGGTTCAGGCACCTGTGACCTTCTACTCTTCTATCTCTCTCAGAAGTGCATCTCCAGGAGGGTCAGTGCTCCTAGAAAGGCCTGATGATTATCTGGTTGGGTTGATGTGTTCTTGAGTGACACCAAGTTTCCAAAATGAAGTCACAAGGGCAAGAATGTGACATGACCCAAGGCTACCTCAGCTGTTGAGTCCACAGAGTGGGGTTTTACCACTTGGGTTCATAAATCAGCCAGAGGAAAATGTCAGATATTCTCCTGAGACAATCAGTGCTCTTAGGCATGAAAGAGACTGACGTCAAGAAAGTGCCACTGTCTACGTGGCCAAACCTCTGTGCTCTGCTCAGTAGGAAACAGATGGATTTCATCTGGATCATTGTCTGGTGAATGCTTAGGGGAAGCCCTTGAGAGATGGTCTGCAATCCTGTTCTCCTGTTTGGAGTATCAGCCTGGATCCTGTCTGAGAAGCAGCAAGGGTGCCATTCCCAGCCCCAGGTGACTTGGAGATTAGTCACCTTCTGGCTTTTCTGCAAGTATCCACATGTAGAGAAGAGTGCTCAGAAGAGTGGAGCATAAATCTCTGCTGTGCATGGCATATGGCTAAAGGCTCAAAAATCACTGGCTTCAGAGTGCTATTCATTGCTGGGAAGCTCTGATCCCACTGGTGATGGGAGCTGTGGTGGCCTTCAAAACCACACTGACACGGATGAGGCTCTATATAAAGAACATACAGCCACAAAAGCACTTCAAAGTGCCTCTCTCCCATGTCCTGCCTGACATCTATATGGTACTTTTCCCTCTGCTCTCCTTCTGACTTAAATGCTTGACTTTTCCACAGATGGAAAGCTGTGGAGAAGGTTGTGCCCACTGTGAGAAAAGAAAGGACCTTGCTAACGTGGAGTGGGAGCTTCTGAAGGCAATCTCCAGTGGGTAATACTTTCAGGAGTATTTGAAGCACCATAAGACCTCAGAAAGGTGTACTTCTATTATTGCTGTTGTTTAAAGGGCTCAGGTGAAGTTCAGTAGCTGGAGGGCCCCTCATGGAAATGAGGTGAGGCTAAAGGAAGAAAAGCTACAGCCTCTCTGCATTGTGTTCTGATTAGCAGTTGCTTGGCCAAGGCACAGTAGTTAGGACACATCAAGGTGACAAGACCAAGACTGGGAGAGTAAGAGGGAGGGAAGACCATATGGCTTGACAAGCTGTGACTATGCATCACATGTGACACTCAAAAGGATGCTTGTAGCCAGTAATCCATCCCCATAACACTCATCACAACCTGCCTGATTTTGCTTTGTGGCAGGAGGAATGTCTCCCACTCTGAATCCTAGCTGGCTCTTCTCTGTGAACCAGAAGAGAAGCAGGAACCCCAGGGAACCACTTTACCCCCCCAAGGACAAGGACTGGGAGAGTCTCACAGTTCATACTTACTATTATAAGCAATATAAAATATATAAAATTGTAAAAAGAGTGTGCATCCATCACATAGTACATGATGTCAACCCATCCTTCCAGGGTTATAACCTACAGGAAGACAGAGAAAGAAAGGGTAAGAACCAAAAAAGTCAACCAATAAGTCAGTGAACATCAATCTTCTGATAGTTCCTGGTGCTTCATCACTCCACAGCATCCCTGAGGATCCATCCAGACCTGCTACACTTCTTTTCCCAGTTGGCTGAGGAGAGCAGCAGTGTGGGACCAAAGGACTGGCCTGAGGGTTCTACAGGAACCTGGTTTGATTACAGTGATAGAACAATAAACCATCTGAAATGCAGGAGCTGAGGCACTGCAAAGAAATTCCAAGGAAGGTTTCCAAACAAAGCAAAAACCTCTCTCTGTAGAGATCTGAGTTTTTACCTGAGGCTCCTGGTTTTGTGATGCTCCCTATAAAATTCCTAAGTTTTTAAGTCAATTTTGTCACTGTAAACCTCATTTCTTGGTGATTCCTTCTGGCTCACCATTGCATCTGCAGCACCAATAGCCTCTGAATGGGAGAGAGTTACTTTAATTAAATGGAGAATTGATTTCATACTCCTTTTCTCAGCCCTCCTTCCACTGAAAAAGCAGCTGAGGATTTAATTAACACCACACAGGCTGTGTGCAGAGCAAAGCAAATCCTGCCATGTAATTTACACTTTTTCTTTAGATAAAACAGAGCAAACTTCTAGTGTTATTTTGCTACTAGTCCTAGAGCTGGAATTCCAGCACATTTTCCATCCAAAGCAAAGCTCCTGCCTGGAATTACTTGCACTGCCCTTCCCTCTCCATTACACCTACTGTGAGCCTTGGTGCTCTCACCATTGCCACCTGCCTCCCATTTCAGTGGCATCACTCCTGGTTCAAACCATCTTTGCAGGGAAGGAAATGGGAATTAGCTTGTGGTGACCATGGAAAGGATCAAGCCTCACTGTTGTGGAGGACCTTCTGTAGGGGGGTCAGGAAAGCTGATCCATGAAGCACTTGCTGTTGAGGCAGTCAATAAAACAATGTTCTTGTCACACCTGGAGCATCAAGGCAAAACACTTGCAGGGAAGACAGGAATGAATCCTTGCTACTTCTCTCCCTTTCTGTTACTCAAGTTGCTGAAGAAGCTCCTAGATGTGGATCTTTGGTACTTGACCACATCTGCAAGGGGGAGAGCATTGCTCTCCACACAGCCATCAGTACTCAGTTTCCCCTGGATCATCCCATGGGTGCTGGAAGAGAAGCACTGCCTACTTCTGATTCCTCTCACCCTAAAGCCAAATATGGTGATGTCTTACCAGCAAGTTTTCAAACCCACTTCCCATGCTGAACTGAACAGCCAGCATGCAGCTGGGGGAGAAGCAGCCAACAAGGAGAACTCCACACTAAAACCCATCAAGAAGATCTGCCAAGGAGCAGTAAAAATTGGCTCTGCAGCTGTTTTGCTCTGTCAGCATTGCTAAAGGCTTTGAGCAACAAGGTCTGATGACACTCTGGCTGCATTTACACCAACTGCACCCACCTCTCCTGTTCCTCATTCCATGCTTCCACATCACATCCTCACTGGTGGTTGGTGATGTACAGGTGTCAAGACAGCAAAGCCATGCTTCCAGTGGCATGGGTTTAACAAAAAGGTTGCTTTTGGTTAAGGTGGACCTCAGAGATCAAGCTGTGGTAGATAGTTTTCAGCAGCAGACACATTGTTTTTGTGTCAGTGCAAGTGCTGTTACTCACCCTGGAGATTGAGGAGGAGTTAAGCTGGGCAGAAACAAGCAGTAATTAATCTGTTCATTGGGGTGAAACAGACAAGCAGCCAAGTTCAAATTGCCCTTTCCTGCCTTTCCTTTAACATGATGGAAAGATTTCTAGAGAATCAAGATCTTTCTGCCCACATTCCTTGCCCCTGTGGGCTGTGCACAGCAGCCAAACATCTCCTGCACTCCATGGCTGTGTAGGTTCATGGGGAAACTGGAGACAGCAAGTTGGGAGGTGACACAGGGCAAAGTGAAATCACTACCTAAGAAAGAGAATCACAGACTCATTTAATTTGGAAAAGACCTCTAAGGTCATGAAGTCCAACCATTAACCAGCACTGCCAGGTCATCACAAAACCATGTCCCTCAGCACCACATCTGCAGGGCTTTTCAGTCCCCCCAGGGATGGGGACTCCACCACTGCCTTGGGTAGCCTGTGCCAGGCCTTGGCAGCCCTTTCAGGGAAGGAGTAGGTCCTAATGTCCAACCTAAACCTTCCCTGGTGCCACTTGAGGCTGTTTCCTCTTGTCCTGTTGCTTGTTCCGCTTGGGAAGAGACTGACCCCCACCTGGCTCCAGCATCCTTGGAGGTAGTTGTAGAGAGCAAGGTCTCCCCTGAGCCTCATTTTCTCCAGGCTAACCAACCCAGGACACAGTCCCCTTTGTGCTGTTCCAAGACCTCTCCCTTCCTTCTCCTCTCTTCAGGTGGACATGTCAGAGTCAGGCTGCCACAGCAGGTGCTCCAACCAACCATTCACACTTGGAGATGAAGAATGAACCCTGGGACTCCAAACATCCTGGCTCCACCTCTTCACCCAGCCTGCATTTGGCTGGCAATCCTCAAATCCAATGCATTAAACTGATCAATCACAGAGCCCTTGCTACAAAAGGAATTACCTGAGGGCTGCTGTTGGGCTTCTGCAGGCACTGCCAAGTCCCCACCTGGGAAACAGCTGCTGAGACCTGAGCTGGGGCCAACCAACAGCCAGAGAGGTATTCTTCTTGCAGTCTAGACAGCATTTTCTGCAAGCATCCATCAACAAGCCAGGTTTCTCCTCTGGAGGGCTGAAAATGCTCATCCAGCTCTCAGGATAGTGAAGATGTAATTAGAATTTGCATTATTTACTACTTACTTGTAAACCCAAAGGGATACAGGAGGGATAAACAGACTGCTGGGCTTTTGTCCTCCTGTTTGACATCTTTGTGGGTTCATTCTTGGCCTCATCACCCACTGTCAATGCAGCAGAACCTAGGGGGAGGGTTGCTGAGCTGGCAAGGATTAGAGTTCTAGCAATCCTGTAAGAAGAAGTGCTCACAGACATCTGTCTTTATTTTAATAAACAGTTCTGGAGAAGTGCAGGACACTTGTGTGGCCACCACTCTGGGCTGAAGCAGAGCTAGGGTTTTTACAGCCTCTGGCCTTCTCTCCTGCTGCCCTTTGAAGTGCTCCAAGTGACTTTATGAGGCCACTTCTACCTGCTCCAAGCTCTCCCTGGGTATCCCCAGCAAGGCCTCAGTGTAAATGGGAGCCAGACCCTTTGAATTTGCCAGCAGCTGGCCTACACACCACCAACTAAACTCTTCAACTCATCTTGGAGCCAAGTCAAAGGCATCTGCACTGGAACAAGGTTCACTGCTGCAAGGCACAGTTTGATCCTGCACACATTCTCAGACCAGATGAACTCAGAGGGAAGGTTAGCAACACTCCTAAGAACACAGATAGATTTTTCCAGCATTGCTTTGCCTACTGTTCCTCCCTTGGGGCACCCTGAATGCAATATCACCTCCTTCACTAAGCAGAAATGACTTCCTTCTCTCTTCCCTTTCCCATCTGATTAATCCAGTTGACTGCAGCTCCAGCATTTGGCCCTCCAAGCCCTTTAGAGAGATCTTCCAAGGACCTGCAGCACCTTTTCTTCTGCTTTTCAATCTCAGCAATCCCTTCTCAGTAATTACATTCTGCTCAAGCCATGGCTGCTCACAGACAGACATATTAAACAGTGTCTCCAAATGTGCCAGCTCAAAGCTTCCAATAACTGCAATGTACAATTATTTATCAACAGTGATAAGATGGCAAGAAACACCTTCCTTAATGCTGCTCTGATGAGAAAGAGCTGCAAGACACGTGGCACTCTCAACTTGGCAGGGGCAGGGAAATAGCTGAAAGATTCAATTAAGATGATTGGCAAGGTTGTCCTGGAGTTGTGCTGCTGACTGTAATCACATGCTGCAGACCCAGTGGGAAAGGAGATGTTGACCTGTTGGCCTGGGGAAATGATTTTGGCCCTTGAAGGCCATCAGAGATGCAGGATGCTGCTCAGGCTGATTGCCCTTGCCTGCTTGTTCAGTGCTTTGCCTCTTACACAGCATGGGCAGGGGTGGAATAAATCATTTGCCTGGAGAAGGGGAGGCTCAGGGGAGACCTTCTCACTCTCTACAGCTCCCTGAAAGGAGGTTGCAGTAAGGTGAGGCTCAGTCTCTTCTTTCAGGGAACAAGTGATAGGACAAGAGGAGGTGGCTTCAAGTTGCACCAGGGGAGGTTCAGACTAGATCTAGGAGGATTTTCTTCCCTGAGAAGGCTGCCCAGGGAGGTGGTGGAGTCACCATCTCTGGAACAGTTCAAAAACCATGTAGATATGGTGCCTGGGGCCATGGTGTTGGGGTGAGCATGGCAGTGTTGGGTGGATGGTTGGACCCAAAGATCTCAGAGGGCTTTTCCAGCTGTAGTGAATCTGTCTCCCATTAGATACCTATGAGGCTGAGTCCTACAGCCTGAGTCTTGTGTCTGATCCTTTCTCCTGCCACTGCAAGAATTTAACAGAAAGCTCCCTGAGGTGAACATAAAGAGAGATTGTGACTTCATTGATCTTTGGCTTGGACACCACAGTCAGGCACTCCCTGGTCACTATACTAATGGGAGCAGGATGAGGGAGGACAACTAGATTTTTGTCTTATGAAGATGTTCTTGTGATCCTCCTGGTTTGCTCATGCCACACTAATTCCTTCAGTTGTAACAGAGATGCTCATCTGATTTATAGCAGCATAACTGGGGACAGAGTCAGGTCTACTAGTCAAGCTAATTGGAATCAATCTAAAGCTGCAGAGTGAAAATCACAAGGGAGATATAGATTAAAGATGCTGGCAGTTAACTCAGACCTCCTCACTGTTCCCAGGGAGACTGGAGGTTTACATTGTTTTTTCTGGGGTCACTTCAAAGGTCTCTGCAGAACAATTTTTTATTATGTCAAGAAGTTTTCATCATCAAAGTCCTTGTCTTTGAGCTCTGCCCAAATTTTTGCAAGCTCTTGGCTCTAATCCACTCCAGAGCAGGTTATTTTTTGCTTTAGTGTCAGGTAAGAAAAAACCCAGAATCATCCAGGGGAAGAAACTATCACCTAAACTACTTTAATTACTAAAGTCAAACCCTGAATTACTTTGTGTATTAGAAAGTACTAATGGCCTGGGCCAGATGGACTTGCTAAAGACAGACATCAACCCTGATGTGCCAGTTGAGGAAAGCTGGGAAAATTACTGAGGGAAGTGAAGCTGAAAAGATCATCAGAACCAAATTCAGAGCATGGAAACCTCCAGCCCCACCCTGAGAACTGCTCCTTCTCAGGGCAAGATTTTCCCTTCCACCATGACTTGAACAACCTCCACTTGCAGAGAGCCTTCCCTAAGCCCAGGAACCCAAATCAGCATCTCACACTTGGATTAAAACCCTATAAAGCATCCCCAGTCTCCTTGGGAGTTGATGTCAGCATTGCAGGTGCTTGTTCAACTCAGTGCCTAGTCAAAGCAGGAGATGATGTAGAGATATAGAGAAACCCAAGTGTTTCCAGACCATTTGAAGTGTTCATCTTAATTGACATCTATAATTTGCACTCAGCCTCGTTTTCTTTGGCCTAAATTGGGTCCTTTGGGGACAAGATGGGCATTATCTGCATCAAAATCAATCATGCTGAGCTGAGCAGCAACTCTGAGGACTGCCATGATTATTGGAGTTGATTGACTTTATCTCATCCTTTCCCTGGCCCTGCTACAAGGCTGGGATATTTTTTGGGGGGTTCTTATTTTAATCAACCTCATCAAGACAAGATCCAATGATAGAAATTGTGAGAGCTATCAAATACTATGATAGTTTCCCTCAGCTCCACAGGGCATTCAGTAGTCCTTTCTGAAAGCTCTTATTAGGTATTCTTATTAGGTATTCTCCCCTCTTGGGCACAGGGATTTGGCTAGCAAGCCCTGACCAGTGAATAATGGACTGTTCTTTTTCCATCTGCAGAGTGGTTGGCAGCTAATCAAATCAGCATTTTTGAATTTTACACAATTTTAATGATTTCCTCCCCACATATGTGGTTAAGTAACCTCTGTGGTCAGAAAAACAAGGTTTGAGTAATGTCCTCTGAAGGGATGCTTTGCCTTTCACTTTCTGCCTTGCCAAAGGGATTGTAGCCATTTCTTTATAAATGGAGATCTTGCAGGTCTGTGACAGGACAAGGGCTGATGGTTTTGAACTGAGAGAGTGATTTAGATGAGATAGAAGGAAGAATTCTTTTATCCTGAGGGTGGTGAGACCCTGCCTGGCCCAGGTTGCCCAGAGAGGTGGGAGATGTCCCATCCCTGAAGCCATTCCAGGCCAGGTTGGCTGGGGCTCTGAACCACCTCTTTATAAAGTAAGACTCTTGTAAATCATGTATCTGCTCTGAAAAGTGACATTGCAAAAGAGAGACAAAGGGAACTCTGCAACCTCACATGTCTTGGATTCATGACCTTACAGATTTGCTCCACCTAAAAGTGATCTCTGGTCATTACAAGTTCCCAGTGGATCTTGAAATGCAGAGCCCAGCCAGTGTGCAGTACAGCTGGCCACATCCCTTACTGGTGGCCCATAACCTCATGAGAGTGAAGCTATGAGCTTGAAAACAGCATGAAAAGTCACCAACTTTTGCTACAAAAGGAAGGTTAGCTCCTGTCTCTCTGTTTCAGACTGAATAAAGATCTTCACCCCATAGCAAAGCCATTGCCCATCCCAGATTCCTGCAGCTTAGAGCAAATCAATTCTCAGTCCATATTCATGAGGGCTGATTTACTGGGGTAATTACCCTCTGTCTCCATTGTTTGTGTAAAGTATCTTATGCACAGGGAACATATTTAACTGTTTAGCCTCAGCAATAACGAGTCCATTATCATCCAGAGAGCCAATAAATCAGAGGTTTATAGCAGAACAAAGCTGCAAGAGGAGAGTGTGCAAGGAGGAGAAGGGAACTGAAGCCAGGCTGAGCTCTGTGTTTACAGCTCAGTGTACCATGGAGCAGTAATGGGAGTGACAGGACTGCTCCAGACACCACTCTCTGGAGCACAGCAGCAGGGTGGGTGACTGGCCCAAACCTTCAAAACCCAGGGATTTTTTGTTATTTATTTGTTCAAATTAAATCAAAATCCAAAGAAGCATGGCCAGCAGGGCAGGGAGGGGATTCTGTCTCTGCTCTGCTCTGGGGAGACCTCACCTGCAGTGCTGGGGACAGATCTGGAGTCCTCAGCACAGCAAAGGCATGGACCTGGGGGAGCAGGGCCAGAGGAGGCTACAGAAATGATCTGAGGGCTGGAACCTCTCTGCTGTGAGGCCAGGCTGAGAGAGTTGGGGTTGTTCAGCCTAGAGAAGAGAAGGCTCCAAGGAGACCTTACTGCAGCCTTGCAGTGCTATTAGGCTGTCTATAAAATGGGGGCAGAATTTTTAGCAGGACCTGTTGTGACAGGACAAGGGCTGATGGCTTGAAACTGAGAGGGAGACTGAGACTAGACAGAAGGAAGGAATTATTTGCTCTAAGGGTGGTGAGAGCCTGGCCCAGGTTGCCCAGAGAGGTGGGAGATGTCCCATCCCTAGATTCATCCCAGGTCAGGTTGTTTGGGGCTCTGAGCAACCTGCTCTAGCTGCAGATGTCCCTGCTGTCTGCAGGGGGTTGGACTAGATGACCTTTGAAGATCACTTCCAACCCAAACTACTCTGTGACTCTAACTTTAGAGAGTATCTGGGACAAAGGGTGCCCAACTTCATGCATAATTGGGTCTTTGGGCAGGACTGTGGCACAAAACATGTTTGAGGTGTAAGGACATCAGGGTAAAGGAGCTGAACTTTTGGCTCATCACACAGGTCTCCTCTAGTGTATGTAGACCTCAGTGCAAGGAGCAATAGCAGCAACTGATCAAGGTTTCCCTCTAAGACTTGTTGATGTACCTCAAGACCAGTAGCTATCTTCATCACCTAACTGGACTCCAGATTAGACCTTAGCTTGTTGCAGGCACCTCTTTCTACTCTGGATATGAGAAGCTCTGACTGAAGCAGGATGAAACCCTTCCAAAACAAGAAGTTGCAGTAGGTTTCTGGGCTATGCAGGGTCCTTCCAATATCTCCTGTAGCTTAGCAGGCCCAGCCCTGGAATCAGGATGGCTTCTCTGACTAATGCTAGAGGAAACAATTCCTTCTAACCTTCAAGATGAAGATTTTTCCAAGGCAATTAATCCTCTTGGAAGCACACCCTGAGTTGCTTTATAGGGATCTGGGTGTTTTTAGAGTGGGTATTCAGCATGGAAGCTCTTCAAATGCAGAAAATGGTGTTTATTTGTCTGACCAAATGAAAAAGAAAATACAACACCAATAAAACTCCAACCTCATCCTTTAGAGTGAAACAGTTTCAGTGATCCAAACCAGATTCAAGCTTAGAACTCTTTTCTTGCCAAATTCAGCCCAGATAAGCATTGTTGGCACATTTGCAGCTTGAAGAATGAACCATACAAGAAAAAAAAGTCCTTTTTGGCCAAAAAGGAAATGATCTGCTCAATGAACTCTGAAAACATAGGCACCCAGTGTGACAGCTGCTGCTGAAATACACCTCCCACAAAACTACCCCTTGCATGCATAAAAACAATTGCAGTTGGAAGCCTCAGGCTCTTTTGATTCCTTCTGCCTCAGTTTGCCTTTTGGCTGCCCCCCAAAATATTTAAGACTGCTGGAAGTGGCAGAATAGAGGTTGCAGCACACAGGCAAGCAAGTGTATTAGTTCTTAATACTCTTGAGACACTGAGGGAATCATTCCTGAGCTGCCATTCTGTAAGGAACCTAGCTGAGGTGTCCTGAGGTCCCAGCAACAAAGCAAGAGAAAGAGACCTTCAAAAGGTCCCCTGTTAATATCCATCTGAGGGACAGTGAGGGTGGGGAGACAGTGGAACAAGTTGTCCAGAGAAGTTGTGGTTGCCACATCCCTGGAAGTGTCCAAAATTAGGCCATGAGCAACCTGATCTAGCAGAAGGTGTCCCTGCCCATGGCAGGAGAGTTGGAATGAGATGATCTGTAAGATCCTTTCCAACCCAAACCATTCTGGGATTCTGTGACAGCCCAGCTCAGAGGATGATGCAGAAGTAGGAACCCAGAGGAATGACCCTGCCAGCAGGTTCCAGAGCAGAGGTTTGTGCTTACTCTAAGGGAAACCAATGTTAGAGCTTCAGGTCTTGTCTCCTCAGACAAGATCTTTACCTGACTGAGTGACAAGTACAGACAAGTAGGGACTCCAAGCTCATTCTTGCACTTGGCCAGAGCAGAAATACACTGAAATGCATAGAATTCTTCCTTTAATTTGACCAGAAGATAGGTTTTCAATTCTAGATTTAGCTGAAAGATTTGGAGGCAAGGGAGAGATCCCCAGGGAAGGATTTCAATTATGATGGAGAGAGGCTGAAGCAACGTGAGATGAGCAACGGCTGTGGGACAGATCAGGGCACCAAAGAAGAGGGAAATGAGACAAATGAACCTGCCTCTTTCCACACCTGGTACCTCCCCTCAAGCTCTGTAGCTTCTGAGCTGGCCCATCTCCAGGCACAGTGAGCAGGGGTGCAGGTCCTGGGCACCAGAGGAGTCAGCACTGCAGAGACAAAACCAGCTCCTCGTCAGCAGATTGCACAGGGTCAAAAGGAACAAAGCCTTGATTGGCTTGAGATGGCTTATCCAAGCTCTCAGGGGCTTTTCTTCTTTGACAAGCTAGAGCACAGGAGAGGTAACTTCACATCCAAACAAAAGAGATGCTTCAGCAGGTGGCCTGCAGCAGAAGGCTGTCCCTGCCAGCTGTCACACCTGCTCGGGCAGCCTGCCATCGCCTTGGGAGCGCAGCGCTCGCAGAAGGACAAATGAAGGAAGAAGTAGGTGGCATCAATTCTCCTGCTTTCCCACCCCAAACTTATTCTCTCTCCCCTGAGCTCTTCACCCACACCTTGATAGCTCCAACATACTCCTGAGCTGTGGTGAGAGCAGGTGCAAAGCAAAGTTCTCCATCTTTGCATGCTAGCAAGGTAACACCTTGAGCTCTTGCTGCTGCTGGCAGCTCCTTTAATGCTACTCAGCTTCCAGACATCTTTCTTCAGAGGGTGATTCAGCTTTTGTCTTTCTTGGGCATTCTTCTCATGTTGTGTGCCTGCTGAGCTGTCTTTAGTGAACACAACCAAGTTTGTTTGGTTTATTTTCCCCCCTCCTGACAGCAGCAGAGGGGCTCCTGAATGCAAAACAGGCTCCTTAGAGAATTCCCTCGCCCAGGGCCTGCTGGTGATGGGCTAGAGCTGTGTTACTTGCATGACTTGATTAACTTGTTAGCTCAGATGTCTTCTTAAGCCAAACCTTGTAGAAGAAATACACACTCAGAACAACAGAAGGCAGAAACAGAATCATGAATCTGAGAGCTGTATCCAAGGACTAATTTCAAGAGTCTTTCATTAAGGAAGCCCCTTAGAAACTCCTTCTCAAATATATGTTTTATATATATATATTCTGAAATGTATTAGAAGAGGCCATAAAAAGGGTAGCTCAGCCAGCAGCAGCAGTGCCATAGGCCCTCTGAACTGCCAGGCATGTCTCTCCTGTATCAGATGGACACTTCCCCCCCAACACCTTTGCTCTCAAAGTTCAGTCCTTCCAACTGCATCCTGGAAGGAGGCACAGAGGAACAGCTCTCTTCTGCCTAGCTGATGGTTATTGCTCCTTCCAGGGGAGGTTTAGATTGGATATCAGGAAAAATTTCTTCCCAGAAAGAGTTGTTAGGCATTGGCCCAGCCTGCCCAGGGCAGTGGTGGAGTCACCATCCCTGGAGGGGTTTAAAAACTCTGTAGATGTGGTGCTGAGGGCCATGGTGTAGTGGCACAGTGGTGATAAGTTGATGGTTGGACTTGATGAGCTTAGAGGTCTCTTCCAGCCTTAATTCTGTGCTTCAGCTTTGCCTCACCAGCATTGTCTCCTGATGTCAGATGCCATTATAGGATTTGCTTTCCCACAAGTCAGATGTGAAATCATCCAAGCAATGGTTCTGTGGTTTGCAAAGTCACCTAAACCATCTCCTCTTCCCAAACTGTGTATCTTCACCAGCCACCCAACCCCCTTTTGTCTTAACAAGGTGTCTGCATTCAGGCCTGGCCACACTGACACTGGTGGTTAGGGAGGTGACAGTGGTTTGGTTGCTCCACTGACACTGCCAGTAATCCAAATCACATTGGGCTTTGGTTAGGTGAGCAATTCATCATCCACAATGTGACAACAATACCTGCAATCACTGCTCTTATTGCTGAGGCTGAAATTAATCTGTAATAAAGGGATCTCAATATCATGCCAAACCTCACAGTTAATTTAGGTTCCATCTCCTTTCATTTATTCTGTAATAAGCTAATTAGTTCACATAATTTGCCATAGAATGTGCCTTTGTAACAAATATATACATGAATTAGCCTATTACCCAACAAATGAGGGGAATCAAAACATGAATCAGTTGCAGGATTACACAAGGAATGATTATCCTGTCAAACACCCATGGATGCAGCCATCATCCTTATCAGTTTAAGGGATTCTTATTGCACCAGGTTGGTTTTCCTGCCTGATGCCTCTGGCTGTCTATTCCACTTGGGAGGTCAACAATCCACAGAGCAACCTGGTACCAGGTTATTTGCAAGGTCAGGTTCAGCACCATGAAGTTAAATGCCTTTCAGCTTGGCTCCTTAAATCCAAATTCTGGCAGCTGAAAAAGCTTGGCCATGCTGTGGATCTCCTGCTTTGGTGCACCACTCACAGGGATGTTTTGGAATCTAAAGGTCTTCAGGTTTCCTTGTCAAAGTCTGCATGGAACCAGCCTGTGTCCTTGGAAACTCTTGGGCATGACTTGCAGTCACTGCACTCAGAAGCTTCCTGCTGAAGCTCACATCCCCACCCTCCCTTCTGACAGCTCTTAAACCATGCTAGATTCCCAACCCCTTTGGGATAAATCATGAGATCCCCTCTCCAGCTGAGTCCTAAGCTTGCCATTAGAGGAGCAGGAGGCTTGCCAGACCTTGATGTTGAGCCCACCACTAGAACTCCTGCAGAGTGCCACCCATTTATTATTCCCCAGAAGAGAGCAGGACAATTGGACCTGTCTATCCCCAAAACAGCAGAGTTTTCTGCCCAGTAATTCACTGCCCATTCCCAGGGAAGCTCCTGAGCAACTACCACCATCAGTTCTACTTTCTGCACTCCTTGCTTTGAGGCCTCATCTAACTGCTGACCTGGTGCTGCTCAGCTTCAGCTATGAAGTGGAACCAGATCACAGCTCAATGGATTTGTTAAATGTTCTCTGCTTAACAGCAATTGTTTTGATTTAGGATCCAACCTCTTCCAGTAATGATTTACTCTTTCCATACCTTGAAGTTACATTGTTTTCAGCTTCTAAAAATGAGTCCTTACTTCTCAAAAGGAATCAAGATTTAAGAAGAGCTTTGCCTGGAAATGCTCTTCAGCACTTGGATGGCCTCAGCAGCACTAAACCCAATCATAAACCTCCTGGCAGCTACCAAAATGATCTATGGATACAATATCCAACTTTGCCAGACACCCTGTTCTGCCCAAAGGAAACAGTTGAAACCTCCTGCTGTGGCTGGTGTGCTCTTCCTGGGTTCAAACTGAGCAAAACTAAATACCAACATGAAATGAGAAACTGCAGCCTGCAAGAAGGCTCTGGAAGTACCCAGGGAGCAGGACCCCTGGAGAAACACCTGCTTATTTTCAATGCACTAGCACAAGCACTCTGCAACACCTTACCCTCTGCCCTTTCTCTGGCAAGAACATTGCTGCTCCATGGTGGGAGCCAGACAGCAGCTCCTGGGCACATCCATCAAGCTCTGTCAGAGAACTATGCAAGAGCACAGGAAAAAAACAGAGTGGAAGTGCACCAGGAGACCTATCCACTGTTCCTGCTTTGATTTCCCTCTTTTCTGTATGCAACACTTCACTACCAGCCAGGAGTGTTCACATTACTGTGGCAGCTCCTCTCCTGTTCTGCTAATTCCAGAAAAAAACCCAACAACCCCAAAGCATTTGGAAAAACACAGCCTAAGAGAAACCTGGGATCTTTCTGAACCCCTCTAGATTGGGTCTGAAGCCTCTGCCACCAGCAGCAGTGTGATTCAAGGTGTGCTGCTGTGACAGCACACGTGATGCTCAGGGGAAGCAATCACCCCCTTACAACTCCCAGCTGAAAATGGGAAGTGATGAAGTCCATACTATAATAGGAAACTAGAAGGAAATTAAGAAATGAAATGTAGAGCTCTGAAGGAGTAATTATTCAGCATTACACCAAAAAGGAGTTTCTTTTCCCTCTACTAGGAATAGATGCCACCTACACTCCAGGAGGACAAAGTACAAGAAGGCATCTAGCCAAAAGCATACAGAACTTTGTCTGATGAACAGGAAAAACAGATTAAAAGTGGAAAATAGTAGATGGATTATTTAAAACAGGCTAGACTTAGGAGAACATAGCCTCTGGACTAAGGAAATGGCACTTAGGGACATGGTTTAGTGGCATGGTGGTGATAGGTTGACAGCTGGACTTGATGATCTTAGAGGTCATTTCTAACCTTAATGATTCCATGTCCCACAGCTACCAATGCTTTGAAAATGCTTCAGTTGCTGGAGTGTTTTTGTCACCTAAAAAGGCTTCCCCAGCCTAAGCTAGAAGCACTTTGGTCTCTATTGAATAGCTGAGTAGGTGTGAATCAAAAGAGACTCAAATTCCACAAGCAGTATCTCTTCACAGGTCTTCCAGTCAGAACTGATTTCTTCCACCCTCCAACATCCCATGCTGACCAGTGTAACCCTGTATTTCCAGCAGCAAGCCCCAGCCATCCCATGCTGACCAGTTCCTACATTCTAGGAGGATATTAAATCTCCCTTCAGGACTCTGACACCACTCTCCATTTCCTGATGCTACAGGAATCAATCCAGACTGTAAACTCAAAAATCCCTGGGTCTGATTGAAACTGCTAGAACTCACCAGACATTTGTCTGCCTCAGGAACTATTTCCCCTCCTCCCCTTTTCTAAAATGCACTAAAAAAAGGGACTCTTCTCCCCAAATGCTCCTCCAAAACCCATGCAGGTTGTTGCCTGATTCCTTTCCTTGATGTGTCTTTCCTTGCAGCTCCACGCAGCTGCAAGCCAATTCCTTTCCCCTCTGATGCATTTCTCAAAACCTTTCCAGGCAAAAAGATAACAAAACAACAGGAAAGAGAAGAAATAAAAAAGAAGATTAGGAGAATCTTACCTGAAAAATAGCTATCCAGGCATAGCCAATGTTATCAAAGTTGATAGCTCCGTTGTGGGGGTTGACATCCCCTGCCATGCAGACGTTGTAATACTGGTTCCAGTTAATGCAGGAATTCCTGCTGCTGAAGTCAGGGTTGTAGAAAGTTGGGGTGTAGGAGTCCATGCTCAAGGTGCACTCCACCTTGTACTCCTTCCTGTTTGGGATGTTGGAGCATTTCTGCATGCCATTCTCCCGGTGTGATGAGCAGATGAAAGGGTTCTCCTCTGCTTCGTCTGCCCGGTAGTACGGGTGCAGGAAGGTCAGGTTGTATGTCCTGGAGGGGGAAGAAAGAACCAGAGGATCATAGACTTCTTCAGGTTGGAAAAGACCTTTCAGATCATCAAGTCTAGCTGTTAACTCAGCACTGCCAGGGCACCACTAAACCATGGCCCTCAGCACCACATCTCCATGGCTTTTCAGTCCCTCCAAGGACTGTGACTCCACCACTGCCCTGGGCAGCCTTGGCCAGGGCTTGACAACCCTTTCAGGTTTGATGTTTGTTCTAATGTCCAACCTAAACCTCCCCTGGAGCAACTTGAGGCCATTTCCTCTTGTCCTAAAAGATTGGGAACAGCAAGCTACATTTGAGATATCAGCCCCAACCTTTGCCTACAAAGCTTTTTGCATCCTGCAAGGCACCAGTGATCTTTCAGCTAAAGATCAGCCTGAGTTTCCCCAAGCTGAAAGGTTGAAACTAGAAGGTGTGGAGAGATAAATCCCAGCAGGCTAGGTGCTTCCCCAAAACCTAAGCAACTTCTTGTTTCTATCTAAGGATTTCAAGGTGTCCCTTCTGATGCTCAGAACACTTCAGAAAGGCTGATGGCAAAGCAGCTCTCCAATCAGTTTGCCCTTCAGGATGTCTGTGTGGTGAGTGAGCTGAACTTGAACAAGGAGAGACCCAGCCAGGAGCCATCTCAGATTCCTTCTGTACTCACACGAGGAAAGAAAGTTACTAGGAGCTGTTTGCTCACTGCATAGCTGATTTAATTGCCCTGGATAAAGTTGATGGCTCTGTTACAGCTAAGAGAAGCAAGTGCTGTCATTGCAGCATGGTAGGGATGTGCCTTCCCCCTCCTCCCCCAAAGCATTCTCTGGGGCACATCAAGGAGCAAGCAGAGCCTGGGACTTCTCATGCTGTTTGATTAGCATTAGTGAGCCCCAGCAGCACTTGCAGCACTGCTCAAAATGAGCAAGTGCAAAGTCCTAGAGGAGACTTTATCTGCTGCCTTCAGAGCTGCAGGGATCTGAGATGCTATAGAATCAGCCAGGAGATAAGAGAAAAGGCAACACACAAATTATATGACCAAGCAAGATGTGGGGAGATGATAAACAAGTAATTCTTCAGGACAGGACAGCTGTACTTTTATCTGTTTCTGAAAGTACCTAGCTACTGAATAAATTTGGCTCTGATGAGTGCCAGACTAGTGTTATTCCACACAACTGCTTGAAACTGCCCCCCCCAAAACCCCTGAGTCAAGCAGGAGTCACTCAGCAACTGCACTTGAAGGAGACAGCAATTGCTGCAGGGCAGTGCTGAGGGGAAAATCAACCCTCAACAACTTTCTTGGGGAATTTGGTTTTCCTCCATCAGTGAATTACTTGAGGTAAGTGTTGAGGGTTCATCCAGCTTCAGGAGCAGGCAAGAGCAGAGGAATTGAGCACTGTTTGCTGGTAATTAAATACATTCACCAGCTATTCCCTTCCATTGCACAGTGCTCCCACTCCTCTAGACAAAACTCTAATGTCTTCTCCCCAGTTTCTCTTGCCTTAGATTCAAGAGGCAACAAAAATGCTTTGTTTTGTTGTGTTTTTTTTCCCTCCAGGACCACCTGAAAGCCTGGAGGAAATTTCCATGCAAAACAAGCTGAAGGGAAGGCTCAGTGCCACCCTGGCAGCATGTTTGCCAGGAGATCAGAGGCTACAATCAGCAGAGTTTGTCACACAGACTGGGTCACTACAGAGGATTAAACACACCAAGGCACAGGAATGAGGCTGGGGGTGCTATAGCCTTTGGCAAAGACAGCTGAGGAACTTGGGAGGAGAAGAGATGCTTGAGAAGTGACTTCTAGCTCCCAAGCAGCAGGTAGAGCTCCATCAGCTCTGTTTTGCCCTTTGTGGGTATGCTGAGAGGGTCTCAGTTCAGGTGCAAAGGGCTCCTGCTACCCTCAAATGTGCCAGGGACTGCACCATGTCTGGGACATCTCTGCTCACAGCCACAATGCCTGCCTGAGCCTTCTCACCTAGGCAGGTTCTGGAAGGGTTCTGCACCTCCATGGCACAGCTCAGGGCACAGCCATCCCAGCCCCATCAGCCTCAGGAAGGACATTTTCCTCTGCCACCTCCAGGTTTGCAAGGCCATGGGTATGACCCCCACTAGCCTCCTCCCAAAAAACTCAGTAGCAGGTGCTCAGTAGCTCTGAAGTCTCTCAAAGAGGACACTGGGATCAGGGCTTTTTGCACCTTGTGGTGGTGACAGAGGTTTAACCTCCACAAAGCCCAGCCCAAACCTGGCTTAGGCTGTGCACTGCCTGATGCAACAAAGCAGCATGGCCACAGGACTCTGGGGTGTGACCAGCTTCCCTGGGGCTGACCTCAGCACCCCTGAAACCAGGATTTTGTGGGTTACAGGCAGTGAGCTGCTCTCTGAGTCCCTAAGGTGATGGCAGGAGAGGTCTCATTTGGTACCTTCTCCCCAAAGCACCTGGATCTCCAGCTCATGCTCAACAGCTATCTGCAGCTCTCAAAGCCCTGATGTGACAAGTCATGTTAAACTCCAATGGCCCAAACCTGGTGCTTGCAGCAGAGACAGCCACAGGGGTGAGGCTCAGACAGCAACCTGCAACTCTGAAACTGCAGAGTGAACACCCAGCAACCTGCCACCCCCCTGGGTGATCTTGGGAACATCTCTTCCTCTCACTTCCCTTCAAACAACGTTGACCAAGCCTTTTTGACCTGGGTAAGCCTCTCCAGTGCCATCCTCTTCCAAACTACAGCTGATCTCCCAGGAAAAGCTGCTCCAGGGCCAGGTGGAGTTATGAAGCTCAGCAAAGCCTTCCTTCCTTCTCCACCCTGAAAGCACCAGCTCATCACAGCACCAGCAGCAGGAGTTTTCCTGCTCACAAAACACCTTTTGGCAGCAAGGCAGACCAGGAAGCCTCAGCACACCACAGCTTGTGGGCAGTGTAATTAGGATTCTACCCAGAGCAAAGCTAGGCTTGCAGAGGGAGCTGGACCATCTGGAGGGATGATTGGGTAATTAGCAGCTATGGCTGCACAAGCTCCTTTCCTGGGAGCAGTTTTCTGCTTAGATGCAGACACACAGATACCTTTGCCAAGAGCACTGACCATGGAAGAAGTGCCCAGCCAGAAGGGCTGGTGCATCAGTGAGATATTCCACCCCAGCCTAGCACCCAAGCTCCCCTGCAAGCTGCCTCTCCCACCACAGCACAACACCCCCCCCCCCCCCCACCCCCACCACCCCCCCCCCCCCCGACTCAGCACCACATCTGTCTCTGCCCTCCCAGCTGCAGGACTCCAATACATGGCTCACTGTCCCAAATTCATCCCCTTTATATCAGCCCCCAGAGTTGATCTCTGATCTCCTGATGTTCCCAGCCCAGCTGGGCAGGGTCACAGCTAGCCAGAGAGCAGAGTGTCTGCCAGTTCTGCTGGAGCCATGCACCCAGGGGCATTGGAAGGAAGGATTGTAGCCAAGCTGAGGACCTAACAGGACCAATCCCCTTCTTGTGCAACACTTCCTATTCACTACAGATGGGAACTAGAAAGGTCCTTGATGAGCCACAGACAGAGATTTGAGAGGCTCCATGTTTCCCATGAGTCACCATCTAGGAAGCCTTGGGCTGAAGAAGAAATACTGCCTGCAGACAGTGCCCTGGGCTGTGATCTAATAAGCTGTGTGGAGAAGATCTGGGCACAAACCCTCTGGAGAACCACATGAACAACACTTTGGTGGCTGTGGGAGGAAAATTAAAGCAGGAAAACAAAGCCCAGCTTGGCTGTGAAGGGTAAATGAAGCTTGGTTTTGTTCTGTGGCTGCCTAGCTGATCTGATCCTCCCTTTTCTCCTCCTTGCTTGTTTTTTAGATTGCCCTCAAAACCAGGTACAAAGCAGAAGTCCTTTCTACAACAAGCTCCTTTCTGCCCAGCCCTTTTCAAGCCTTTCCTTCTTCCATGTCTGCCCTGGGGGCAGAGACACCTATGAGTATCCAGCTGGCTGGGAGGGACCTTCTCCTGCATCATGCTCTGCTATCCCTGAGCAAGGTGGGGAAGGGTCACACCAGCCCACAGCAACCACTGCCAGTTTAAGACCTTTCTCTAGCTATGGAACCATAAAATCAGAGACTGGTTTGGGCTGGCAGGGACCTTTCAAGGTCACCTAGTCCAACCCTCTGCAGGCAGCAGGGACATCAACTAGATCAGGTTGCTCACAGCCCCAGACAACCTGGGGTTGACCTGAAGTGGTAGCAGGGATGGGACATCTCCCACCTCTCTGGGCAACCTGGGCCAGGCTCTCACCACCCTCATAGTTCCTCTGCTTGATGACCCTGCTGGGAAAACCAAAGAGAGGTAAGGAGGAAGGAGAACAGAGTGAGGGAAGCCTCCAGATCCAACAGAACACATGAGTTAGCTCTGCCAGGACCATCTACCTCCTGTGCAGGAAAGGTCAATCTCACTTCCTCCTTCCTTGCCAACAGCCATACTCCAAATAACTTATTAATGGTAATGAATCCACTAATCATGAGCCCCTCATGCTCTGGGGAAGAGACATGAGAAACTAAGCCCCAGAGTGGATCTCATTATCCCATTAGAAAGGATTAACAGCCCTTTCTCGGCCAGCTGCCCAGGGCACATCCTTCTCTGGGCTTGCAGCAGCTTTCCAATGGATTTATTTCCCTTTCTCTCTCCCTGGGCATGAAGGAAGGCTAGCAGTGGGGCAGGAAAGTCCTTTCTTCCCCATGTCAAAGGTGGTTGAACAATTATTCTTGGCTCCATCTTCCCCCCAGTCCTCCCAGCTCAACCATTCCATCCAGGGCATCATCCACAAGCACTGGAGGATGGTGCATGGGCTGAGGACAAACTTGCTTCAGCTTACTGAGGGGAACAGGGTGGGGAGAGGCAGGGGGAAACTCAGCACCCAGCAGGATCCCTCCCCTCCCAGAGGAGGCTGCTCTCTGAAGGAAATCCTGCTGAGAAGCCAAGGCTTCAGCAGAGAGTGATGCCAGGAGGAGCAATGAAGCAGAACACACAAGCACCTTTCAGCCCAGCTCTGAGCTGTCTCTCTTGGCTGGATGTGCCTTCTCCCAGCTCTACAGAAGCCAAGGAGCCAAAGGCAGTACAATGCCAAGCAGGTAGGGAGTTAATTAAGACTGAAGTGTTCACATTATAACTCTCTTGCAGCATTAGGTAAATACAAAGTGCTTCACAGCTCCATCTCTCCCCTCTTCTGCTTCCAACCCACTGAGTTCCTTGAAAGGCTCCAGGAGGAGGAAACCACTCTGCATAACAACACACAAGCAAGGAGCAACCCCAGGAGGAACAGCCCAGACAAGCTGGGGGTGACCCAGTTCCTTTATTTACAGTGACAGCAGCTCATGCTGGCAGGAGGGAGACAGAGAGCATGGGGGGATGAGTTGGGGGGGTGGGGGGGTGGACACACAGCCTGGAGATCTTACAGGTAAGCTCTTGGCTTCCCTTGCCCTTCCACATGTGAATGCTGAACCTTCCCCTCTCAGAGCAGACCAGCCCAAAGGCCTTTATGAAATTCCCCTTCCAGCTCCCACACCAGGGATCTCCTCTCTCACCCATGTAGCAGTGGAGACCATCCTGACACTGCTGCTTGGGGAGTTGAAGAGGAGTCTAAGCCACCAGAGCCCCCCCTGAGGCACCACTCTGGTCTTCAGGGCTGGCTGAGGAGTGACATCTTCTCTCACATGTCCTGAGCAGCAGTGACCCACTTCAGGGCATCACTTGCCAACCTGCTACTGCAACAGCCCAGCAACTCCCTGCAATTCCTTCAAAGTCACTCCCAAAAGAGTCCTTAATAAAGCAACCTCCTTCCAGCATGATATTGCATTGCAACAATGCAACTTCTAGAGAGAAGAAAGGAGATTATTTCCAGCACACCTCAAAGAAGTCCCCAGATCCCCATCAGAATGTGCTAGATTTAAAAATAGTTTCTCTACTGGAAGCAGCCAACTTTCAAGGGGGGAATTAAAGGAAAAGGTTTCCACAGCAAGAAGAAGGCTGGCAAAAAAGGAAAATCAAAGTCACTTCTTCCATCTGATGCCTGCTGCAAAGCTGAGTGGCCCAGAGAGCTGCTAGCATCCCAGAGAAGCATCCAGCAGATAAGAAACTGGCTTTGAAGCACTGGTCTCTGAGCTTGCTTCCACTTGCTTGACTCCAGAAAAGCTTTGGAGCTATGACCCTTCCTTGCCTGGCACCCTGGCTTGTGTTCAGATGCTCACCCTCACTTTAAACCCCTGGGAGGGGTTGGCACCACCACCAAGGGGAGCCCCACCACTAACTCAGCTCTTCTTCTCCATGGGGCTGTAAAGAAAACCTGAGCCAGCCCCAAGTTGGGTGCAGAGCCTCTGTCCACCCTCCAGCCCCTCACAGCCTGCTGCAAGGCTGGCAAACATTATTTCAGGCTGAGGATAACATCCCTGGGATTTACTGGGACTTGGCAGACAAAACCAAGCAACCAGAATCTTCTTCCCCCTTTCCCACAGAGCTCTGTTTAGTTCTAACCAAAGCCAGAGCTTAACTTGAATCCTGGATCCCCTGGGTGAAGGATTGTGCTGTTTGGGTTGTCTTTGGCACCTCTCCCTGGAAGGGGATGGATGGTCAGGGCTCTCCAGCACCCATGCTGAGCACAGCAGCTCAGTGCAGGGATGGAGCTGCTCCAGTCCAACCCTAGGCTAGACTTTGCCTGTATCTCCACACTGGCTTGCAGACAGATGGTATCTTGCTGCTGGTCAGCAGGACCTGCTTGTTTGGGCCCAGTGCTGTGTGTTTTGGTCCATCTGTCCACTAGCAGGAAGAGGTGACCCTGAAGTGCTTTCCCCAGTCCTGCTCTCCATGCCTTTTCCTCCTGTCCCAGCTGCTGGAGGGCTGTTAAAGATCACTGCAGGGGTGAAGCACAGCCTGATGCCTGGAACTATGGATTCAGGAGAATGAATGAGAAAATATGGGAATAGTTTCAGAGATTCATAGAACACCAGATTGGAAGGGACCTCAAGGGTCATCTGGTCCCACCTTTCTTGGCAAAAGCATGGTCCTAACCCCCAGCTGGCTGGTGATAACACCTTTAGCTGGAAGAGTTAAATCTAGTTGGGGATTTCTGTTAAAAATCAAAGTCATTTTCACATTCCTGAAAAGTAATAAAGTAGACAGGAGCTAAAGAAGGAGCTACATTTACAGGAGCATTAACCAGGCAGTGTGACTTTCCCTGCTGCTGACAGAGGCTTGACATGGCAGCATGGCTTCATCTTAACCCCCAAAACTTCCACACCAAGCTCCATCTGGGGTGGCTCCTAGCTGGAAGTGGAGCAGAACCCAGACCAGGACAGTAGCTTCAGCCTGGGGGGTGGCACCAGAGCAACCCACACTTGTTCTGCTGACACTGGCCCCAGCAGAGCTGGAACAGCTCTGGCCTGCACCATGAGCTTGCCAGAATCCTCATTTCTCCAGTTTTCTCTGGAATGCTGTAATTTTGTTCCCAGTATCCCTGAGCACACAACATCAAGCAACAGGATTTGGGCACAGCCACCCAAATTCATCACTACCTGCTGCTGGAAGAGGACCCAGGGGCCACCACACAGCTCCAGTGAAGGAGGAAGGAGAAGATCTCTCACAAGCCTCTTCAAACACAGCTCCTGAGGCTCTGCACTTTGCTTTGCTATGACCAGGACCCAGACCCTGCTAAGGAACAAATCCTGTGATGCCTTTGATGCTGCTAATGGCCATTCCAGGAGAGCCTGCTTAATAGCTGCACTTGGCAGATGTTTCCCCTGGGCTTCACATCTTAAAAGGTCAGCACACAGCATCTTAGAGACCTGGGCAAAGAGAGGAGAGGAGCTCACTGAAGCTGATTAGCAGCTCTCTGCACTCCTCCTGCTCTGCCCTCACACAGTGCCTGCCCCAGGCTACATTAACACCACTCCTTGGGCTTTGAAATGACAACTCAGGAGTTGCTCTGAGTCACAGAGGGTCTTGGTGACCAGCAGATAACCTGCTAGGGCTGCAGGAGAGAGCCTGAGAGGTTGGAGCATCAAGAAGCAAGAGCCAGAAGCATGCCCATGTGGCAGACACATTGTTTTCCTGCCTCCCAGCATCTCTGAAGAGATGAGCAAGTGCCACCAGAAATGGTCTGCAGTGCAGAAAAGGACTCAGAGAGCTGAGAGCCACAAGGACTCATCAGCAAAAGGCAGAAACAGGACTTAGGGTGGAGCTAGGTGGAAGCTGGAGACAGCAGATGATCACTGACAGTTACAATTAGAGTGCCTATGTTCTCTTCCCAACCCAGAGTTGCCCTGCTGAACTGGTCTCAAGCATTTCCTCACTTCCAAGCCAGGAACATCTTCAGCAGCCTCTGACAGGAGATTCTGCAAAGGATTTTCCCAGGCAGAGCTCCCTTTCCTGGGCAAGCTTGCAGGCTGCACTTGGTTGGGATCTTTTTGATATGCTGATGGGTTTTAAGGTGTGCCCTTAGAAGAGAAGTGTGTCTTTAGACTTGCACCTCAGAAGAAGCAAGTGTAGATCAGCCCAAGCTCAGCAGCCTGCTGAAGGATTGCTGGGAGGCAGCCAGAGCTGGGCTGTCCCATGGCAGGGGATGAGGCAGGAGCCAAGAGTCATCCCAGGGCCAGCAGCACTTGCATGGACAGTCTGGGCACAGCAGGGATTGCCCAGGACTAGCAGGAAGGTCCATTCAAAGCTCCAGACATGGCAAATGATGAACTAGATCCAGAATCCACCCAGGGAGCTGAGGCAGAGCCACAGAAACCAAGACAGAGCTGAAGAGAGACACCCCAACAGCCCAAAGCAGGACTAAGAGTCATAGGCTGACCTTAAACACAGCTCCTGGAGCTTGGGCAGGCTGTGGGTGGGGTCCTAGGTGTGGCTCTTCAGGGCAATTAAGGACTATTAGCACCCTCAGCAGCTGGTAGGGATGCTGGTTCATGCAACTGCCTAGCCTGGAAGAACCAAAACTCAAGCTGGCTTCCAAAAGAGCTGGTGATCAGCTGTGCTGCTCACCTCTGATGCCTGTCCCAGACTGAGAGGGCTGCACAAATGTCTGTGATGGCTTTCACATCCACCTTCTTATCTTAATACACCTCCAAGGATGTATTTCTTTCTGCAGCATCTCCTCAGTGCTGTCTGCACCAG
Source organism: Galbula dea (assembly GCA_013399015.1). Classification (NCBI taxonomy): domain Eukaryota; kingdom Metazoa; phylum Chordata; class Aves; order Piciformes; family Galbulidae; genus Galbula; species Galbula dea. Next base: position 413,306 of record VWZX01007609.1, read on the forward strand.
CCTGCAGCCCATCTGCCCAGGTGGTGTGGTGTGCTAGGTGACCTCCCAGACCCCTCCAGCTTTGGGAACTGGCAATTTTAGGAAAGTTGTAATGCTTCTGTTTGTTCTAAATCCTTAAATTCTTAGTGTCAGGCATCTCAGCTTCCTTGGACAGAGATAATCCCAGCCACTAATGTCCTTGTCCTTCAGGTGCAGAGGCAAAACATGACACAGCCACTCCAAACCCTCAGCAACTTGCTGACTGTTGGATTTTTTTTAACACAGAAAGTACCTAGGCAGACTCAGAATCCTGAAGCCAAGAACCTTCTGGCTCCAGATGCCAGCCCAGCTGAGCTGGGTGGCATGACCACATCATGCTGTCACCCACAGTGCTGTTGGTTCCTGCTCTGCACCTTGGCTGGATGCTGACCCTGCTGGGGGAGTGCATGGCATGGGAGAGGGAGGAAAGAGAATCATAGAGGGGTTTGGGTGGGAAAGGACCTTCAAAAGTCATCTAGTCCAACCCCCTGCAGTCAGCAGGGACATCTGCAGCTAGAGCAGGTTGCTCACAGCCCCAACTAACCTGACCTGGGATGGTTCCAGGGATGGGATATCTCCCACCTCTCTGGGCAACCTGGGCCAGGCTCTCACCACCCTCAGGACAAAACATTTCTTCCTTCCATCTAGTCTAAATCTCTCCTCTTTCAATGTAAAACCATCACCTCTTGTCCTGTCCCAACAGGCCCTGCTAAAAGCCTCAGATAAGGTCTCCCCAGAGCAGAGCAGAGGCAGAATCCGCTGTGAGACTGCTGGCCACTCAGCTGGGGATGCAGCCCAGGATTTGGTTAGCCTTCTGGGCTGTGAGCACACTTTGTTAGCTCATGTCCAGCTTTTCATCCACCAGCCCCCCCCCATCCCTCTCTGCAGGGCTGCTCTCAAACACACCATCTCCAGCCTGGGTTGCTATTAAGAATTGCCCTGAGCCAAGTGCAGGACCTTGTACTTGGCCTTGTTGAAAGCTCATGAAGCTCACCCAGACCCCCCTCTCAAGTTGTCCAGGTCCCCCTGGATGCCATCCTGCCCCTCAGAGGTGTCAACTGCCCCACTCACCTTGGTGCCATCTGTAGACTTGCTGAGGGTGCACTATGAAGCTATGAAACCAGCACTGGTCCCAGGATGGACCCTTGAGGGACACCACTGGTTACCAATCTCCACCTGGAGATGGAACCAGCCACCAGAACCCTCAAGAAAAGATGGAGAAGATATTTTCTCCTGTACTTACATTGCAAAATTCCTGTCTAGGAAACATCTGTTCCTGAGCAGCCCTGCCCAGAGCTGCACACCAACAATCCCAAAGATGAAGAAGACAAAGAAGCACAAGAGGAGGACGTTGCCTAACATAGGCAGAGTATCTAACAGCAGGGTCACCAGTATCCTCATACCTGTGGGGAGAAGGAGAAAACAGTTTAGAAGCTCTTTGATGGGGAGAAGGAGCTTGTGCAGCTAGTGCATCCTGGGGGAGGGAGCTGGGAGGTTTGTGAAGGAGCTGGGAGGTTTGTGGAGGAGTTAGGAGGTTTGTGAAGGAGCTGGGAGGCTTGTGAAGGAGCTGAGAGGTTTGTGGAGGAGCTGGGAGGTTTGTGGAGGAGTTGGGAGGTTTGTGAAGGAGCTGGTAGGTTTGTGAAGGAGCTGGGAGGTTTGTGGAGGAGTTGGGAGGTTTGTGAAGGAGCTGGGAGGTTTGTGAAGGAGTTAGGAGGTTTGTGAAGGAGCTGGGAGGCTTGTGAAGGAGTTGGGAGGTTTGTGAAGGAGCTGGGAGGTTTGTGAAGGAGTTAGGAGGTTTGTGAAGGAGCTGGGAGGCTTGTGAAGGAGTTGGGAGGCTTGTGAAGGAGCTGGGAGGGTTGTGAAGGAGCTGGGAGGGTTGTGAAGGAGTTAGGAGGTTTGTGAAGGAGTTGAGAGGTTTCTATTTCCCCCTTTTAAGGCTGGAAGGGAAGGAAAAGACACAAAACACTTAGCAGAAAATGGGAACAAGTCCATCTCCCAAGGGTGGGCTTAAGGGTGGGATCTTCAGATGTTTTCAGTAACACAGCACTCAACAACACACAAACACTGGCAAAGCTGTTTCTTTTTCCTGGAGAAACACCCTCAGAAACCATCAGCCTCCCCAGAAATTGTCAAAATATAGATCTGGAAACATATTGAAGGGCTCTGATGAGTCACAGAAATTGTTCCCCCCCTAAACAATGCAGAGCCTGCTGTAGGATGATAGCTGTGGCTGCTCTTCAAGCCACCTCCATGAACAACTCCTCTCCTTCCATGGAGGGTTCCTCTCCTTGCTGGCCACCAGTGGCAGCTGAGAGCTATTCATGCTCCAAAGCTTGCAGGAATGCCAGACAGAGGAGACAGGAGAAATTCTGTTTCTTTTGAGGAGTAAAGCAGGATGCAAATGTTTCTTCCTCTAAGGAATGCTCTCAGCTCTGCTCCCTTCTCCTCCTCCTGCACAGGCTGACAAAAGACCTCCTCAGCTGGTCCCACACCTCTCTGCAAGGCTCCTTAAGAGCCTCTGTGCACAGCAGGGGCAACCCCAGCACCTTTGCTGCTAGAGAAATGCTGATTTCTGTGCAAGATCTTCCATCATAAAGAAGAAGATTGAAGGGAGGTTGTAAGAAAGGTGGGAGTTGGTCTCTTCTCCCAGGGAACAAGCAACAGGATGAGAGGGAATGGCCTCAAGTTGTGCCAGTGAAGGTTAGGTTGGACATGAGGAACAATTTCTTCCCCAAAAAGGGTTGTCAAGACCTGGCAAAGGCTGCTCAAGGCAGTGGTGGAGTCACCATCCCTGGAGGGGTTGGAAAGCCCTGGAGATGTGGTGCTGAGGGCCATGGGTTAGTGGTGACCTGGCAGTGCTGGTTAACAGTTGGACTCCATGCTCTGAAAGGTCTCTTCCAAGCAAAACAATTCTCTGATTCTCTGATTCTCAACCCCTGCAGAGCCTCAGCTGACCCTTGCATCACCCTCCAGCATGCTCCTAGCACCATTTCCCAGGGGAAACTGGGCAAGGAGTCAGGGACTTGGGCTGACACCTGGGGTCTGCCCTGTGTCACACATCAGGACAGCTTCAAACTCAAGGATACAAAAGGAATTACACCTTGCAGCTCAGCAGCTCAGTAGAAGTGAAGTAAACCTCTGAGACAATGACCAGCCATCACTTCAATAGCTGATAACTGAGAACTCATGAAAAGAGAAGACAAAGGCAACTACTAAATTATAGAAAGGAATAAAACCAGAAACTGAGCTTTGAGAGCTTGGAGCTCAGCTGAGTGGGTCTCAAGGGGGCATGGGGGACATCATTGAGGCTCCTGGGTAAGGTGACAAAGCTGAAATTCTGCTCTGCAAACACCTTTCCCTCCCTGCCTGTGTGGAGCCTTTTCTCCCTCAGGTTCCACTAGCAGGATTCTGCTTTCCACCACTCATCCCTTTTGAAGGCTGAAGTAAGTTCTCCCTGGAGCCTTCTCTTCTCCAGGCTGAACAACCCCAATTCTCTCAGCCTGGCCTCCCAGCAGGAAGGTTCCAGCTTTCAGATCATTTTTGTGGCCTCCTCTGGACCTGCTCCAACAGGTCCATGTCTTTGCTGTGCTGAGGACTCCAGATCTGGCCCCAGCACTGCAGCTGAGGTCTCCTCAGAGCAAAGTCAGACTCTTCAGCTAATTCAGTGACAATGCTGGGCTGCAGCCTGGCATCTGTAGACCCCAGGGATGCATACTGAGAGGAGCAGGATCTCCAGGAGACCACCACCTGTCCCACCTAGTTCCTTCCAGGCCATGGCAGGTAGCACTAGCAGGAACCAGAAGCCCACCACACTGCTTCAGCCACCTCCTCACCTCTCTCTGCCAGCAGAAACACACCCCAGCCAAGCAGGGCCAGGGCTGACATTCCCTTGTCAGCACAGCACAAGTGGATGAACCAACTCAGCCAAGATGTCTACACTAAGAAACAATGAGGTGTGAGTAATAACCTCTGCATCCCAGGGCAAGAGCCTTCCAAGGTCTCCATCCCAGCCCTGTCTGGGCTCTGCTGTTGCTCCCCACTGCCAGCAGCCAATGCCTCTCCTGAAGAGCCCTGATCCTGATGCCCAGCCCCATGCCAGCCCTACTGGGTGCCCTCCAGACCCCATCCCAGTGCCACCACAGTGCCAATGCCACCCCAGAGGGAAAGAACCCTCTGGGGAAGGCAGCCAAGCTGTGGTGGAAAGCCCCATGGGGTGTGTGGGATGCCAGTCAACATCTCTGCCACCCCCAGGAACCACAGAGCTGATGCCAGCCATGGGGACAGCACCAGCCTCTGCTCTCAGTGAAGGTGGAAAAGCCAGAGCTGGAGGGAGCTGGAGGTTTGATTCCATGATGCTTGTTCCCAACATGTGCTGTCATCAGCAGCCCCCTGGGAGCACACCCACAGCACTGCCCTTCAGGCTTGCCTTGCAAATCCATCTTGGGAAAGGCAGGAAGGATGCACTCAGTTCCCACTGGGGAGATGCTGTTGAGCTTTTCCTCCTCCCCCTCCCAACTCTCACTAATAAACCTCACTCTTTTGCCTTTTTTTCTTCTTCCAAAAATGGCTAAAAACTATCTCCCTGTGCCAGACAACTTCTTTCTCCTTAGCTGCTTTTGGCCTTTTGGGTTGTTTAGTGGCACCCTTCTGGAGATGGAATCCAGCTGTTCCCTAGCCACTCAGGGTGCTCTGGGCTCCCAGCAGGATGTCAAGTGTGCCCTGGGAAAAGAGCACAAGCATCACTTAGGCTGAAACAAGGACCAGGATTTCTTTTTGTTCCCATTCCATGTGATGCTGCCTGCTTGAAACCACATAGTAAAAACCCAATAGAAAGAAAGCAGTGACATGGATTTGAAAAACTAAAACCAACCCAAACCCAAACCAGTGACCACCACTAAAAAAAGCCTCTGAGTACAGCCCCTGCCAAGCATACAAGTTGCAGGAATTGTCTTTTTTCCAGTCATTTTCAAGGAATCCTTTCTAATAGAGATGATGTTTTTCTTGGCTAGGGTTCTCCTTTCTTTTTCTTAACAAATAAAATCCAAATGAAATAATCTTGTGGGTGAATTTATGGTGCCTGGAAGCAAAGAGCTAATAGCACTGGCAGGAACCCAGGAGAGAGCCCAAGCATGGCAGGGAGAAATCCTCAGGATACTTCTCATGGATCTGCTGGGACTGAGCACCAGGTTCACCTCTTCTGACCCAGCCATCATTCTTATCTACTCAATGGCTTCTGGAGTGCCCCTGAGCTGAAAACCCTGCTCCTGCCAGTGGTGTGGTGGCCAGGGGACTGTGGCTGTCCCAGCACTGGGGACAGCATGCATGGGGCTGAGCAGGACCTGGTGCTGCCTCACTGGCTGGGGTGAGGTGGACATCTGAGGTAATCTCCTGGCTAAGATGTAACATCCAAAGGAGGCCACAGGAATGATCTGAGGGTGGAAAACCTCTGCTATGAGGAGAGGCTGAGATAGTTGGGGTTGTTCAACCTAGAGAAGAGAAGGCTCCAGGGAGACCTTACTGCAGCCTTGCAGTACTTCAGGAAGGTCTGTAAGAGAGATGGGGACAGACTTTTAGCAGGGGCTGTTGGGACAGGATGAGGGCTGAGGGTTTGAAACTAAAAGAGGAGATTTAGATTGGAGACAAAGAAGAAATGTTTTCCACTGAGGGTGGTGAGAGCCTGGCCCAGGTTGCCCAGAGAGGTGGGAGATGTCCCATCCCTGCAACCACTTCAGGTCAGGTTGGTTGGGGCTGTGAGCAACCTGCTCTAGTTGCAGATCTCCTTGCTGACTGCAGGGGTGTGGAGTCACCATCCCTGGAAGGGTTGAATAAACCCTGTAGATGTGCTTAGGGCCATGGCTTAGTGGCATGGTGGTGCTAGGCTGATGGTTGGACTTGATGAGCTTAGAGGTTTCTTGAACCTTAATGATTCTGTGGATGAGACTGCCAGTGTTTCACAGGGGAACTACAGAGGGCTTTGTAGATTTAAACAACTTCAGAATGAGCCTGATCCTCACCCTGGCCTGAAACCTCAGCAGAGCTTGAGCCCAGCAGATGCCAGCATCCCCCTGTTCATCCTGGTCCTAGTGAGGCCACCAAGCTACCAAGCTCAAAAGCCTGGAAGAAAACTTTGTGTTGTGCTTCCAGGCTGCTCTGAAACCCTGGTAACCAAACCTCATTAGGAAAAAACAAAGCTCCAGAGGGTTTCATGGTCCTTTTTAGCCTCTCCTTTCTTTTTGTCTTGCTTTTAACTTCTGATGATGTCACTGTTGAATTTAGACATTTATTTGTTTTGTTTTTTTTTTTTTTATAAAACTAAAATAATCCTGATTAATTTGAGCTCAGAGAGAGGCTTCAAAGGCTCCTGTACATAAACATCCATCTGTTCCCTTGCATGTTCCTCTAAGGTACTGGAAGCAAAACCCTTCTGGGGGAGTTTGTTTTGCTGTCCCTAGATGTGCAGACACCACGGGCAACAAATCTAGGCAGGATGTTCAAGTGGCTTTTGAAAAAGAGCAGAAAATGTCCTTTATTTGGTACTTTTTTAATGTTTTCCTTCCCAGGAACCTCTATGACTTCCATACAGGGCAATGGATGGAGCAGGTTTTGGTTAAAAACCACTGGAAACACTATGAAATGAGTCCCTTGCAGAGGATTGCTCAGCAGAAGGCTGATTCCAGCAGGAAATGATTTCAACTTGTTGGGTTCTCTTTCAAATAGGATTGAGAAGACAAGCAGCTGAAGGCACTTGAAAATGGATTTAGGGGCCACTTGAACTTTCTATCAGAGATGAACCCAATTTTGTTCTACATGACAGCAAAGCCTTTGTGGTGTTTTACCAGCAACGGAAGCTGCTGAGCTTCTAATCCTGAACACAAAGAAATGGAAAGATCTTAGAGCTGAGAGGGGAAAATGAAGCCACCCTAGGCAAGAAGATCCTTCTTAGAAGTGACCTTTCCCCTTCCTTTACAGGAGCTTATTTATTTACTTTGCATGAGGAGCAGAGAGTTCCTTGCCTCAGAGAGTTCACAAAAATGGTGGATGGAAAACAGCCAAGAACATTTGGCACCCCAGGTATAAAATCTACTCCCTTGCATTTTACTAACACCTAGAATCATAATAAATAATCTCCAACCTCCTATTAAAAAGTAAAATAAAGGGCCCCTCACTCCAACTAGGACACTGAGGTGCTGGAGCATGTCCAGAGAAGGGAAACAAAGGTGGTGAAGGGTCTAGAGCACAAGTGTTGTGAAGAGCAGCTGAGGGAACTGGGGTTGGTTAGCCTGGAGAAAAGGAGGCTCAGGGAAGACCTTCTCACTCTCTGCAACTCCCTGAAAGGAGGTTGGAGGGAGCTGGAAGTTGGTCTCTTCTCCCAGGGAGCAAGCAACAGGATGAGAGGGAACAGCCTCAGGTTGCACCACGGGAGGTTTAGGTTGACATTAGAACAAATGTCAATCCTGAAAGGGCTGTCAAGGCCTGGCCCAGGCTGCCCAGGAGGAGTTGAAAAGCCATGGAGATGTGGTGCTGGGGGACATGGTTTAGTGGTGACCTGGCAGTGCTGGCTAACAGTTGGACTCCATGATCTTGAAGGTCTTTTCCAACCAAAACAATTCCATGGTTCCAGGAACGTGTCCTCAGCAGCAGCAGAGTAAAGTACCACTGCAAGCCTCAGCATGCAGAGAGCCAGCTAGGGTGACTTTAACCTCCTGGTTTTCCTGGGGGTAAGCCAGGCAGAGCCCAAGCTGCAGCAGCCAGCCCAGTGACATGGCTGTAGCAAGGACAATGCTGTTACTTACTTGGGACCCTGTTAATGGCTCGTAGCGGCCGAAGCACCCGGACGGTGCGGATCGCAGACAAGCTCACGTTGTGTCCATCCAGGGAATACTCCATCATGCTGGGGGAGAAAGAGCAAAGGTGTCAGCATCTGAGATGTTCAGGCTGTGGGGCTGAGGGTGCTGGGGCTGCTCAGGCTCTGGGTCTGAGGGTGCTGGGGCTGCTCAGGCTCTGGGTCTGTGCATGCTGGGGCTGCTCAGGCTCTGGGTCTGTGTGTGCTGGGGCTGCTCAGGCTCTGGGTCTGAGGGTGCTGGGGCTGCTCAGGCTCTGGGTCTGTGCATGCTGGGGCTGCTCAGGCTCTGGGTCTGTGTGTGCTGGGGCTGCTCAGGCTCTGGGTCTGAGGGTGCTGGGGCTCCTCAGGCTCTGGGTTTGTGCATGCTGGAGCTGCTCAGGCTCTAGGTCTGAGGGTGCTGGGGCTGCTTGGGCTCTGGGTCTGTGGGTGTTGGGGCTCCTCAGGCTCTGGGTTTGTGCACGCTGGGGCTCCTCAGGCTCTAGGTCTGAGGGTGCTGGGGCTGCTCAGTCTCTGGGGCTGAGGGTGCTGGGGCTGCTCAGGCTCTGGGTACAGGGGTGCTGGGGCTGCCCATCCTCTGGGTCTGAGGGTGCTGGGGCTGCTTGAGCTCTGGGTCTGTGGGTGCTGGGGCTGCTCAGCCTCTGGGTACGGAGGTGCTGGGGCAGCTTGGAGTTGTGGCGCTGTCACTGCCTGCACACCTAGGCTTGCAAACTCACCCACAGCCTGTTTGCAGCTCATAACAGGCATCCCACTGTCAATGGGGCTTTCAAAGGGTATTTCAGCCTCTAAGAAAGTGCAGACACCCACAGGAGCAGTGATGACACAGGGGTTGGCAGGGAGACTGCTCCCAGCTCACAGGCACAGGTAACACGTTGGGAATTGGCATGAGAAGAAGCTGCAAAGATGGGGCCACAGCAACCAGGGCAGAGGGCTAGCTCCCAAAGCTGCTCAAGCTCCCCCAACCATGCTGCTCTCCCTTTCCATTAGCTTCTTGTGCTCCAGCTGAAGGCACATCCACAGCCTTCCCAGGGAGAAGACTGCACAGCTCCAGGCAGCTCCATGTCAATGATGTTGCTGTTGGGATACCCCCCACTAGCAGCCCAGAATATTTTCACCCCAGCTTCTCTCTCCACCCCCCTGAGAAAAATGGGAACAACCAAGCTGACAACTGATGCTCAAGTAGTTTGCTTTCCATTTGCTTCAGAAGAATAAGGAACTTTTTCTTTGTCATGCTCCTCTCCATTTCACATCCACATTTCCCTCCCAGGCTGGGAAAGGGCATGAAGTGAAGTTAGTTTCCTTGCTCTTTTATAGCAATTGAGTGGCAAATGTGTGCAAGTGTTGTTGTTTTTAATGGGGTTATGGCTAGTTAGCATGGCTGTAATTACAGTTTATGAGTGGGACTACAGGGAAGCACTTGTAAATATGTCACAAATCTCTCACCACGCCTGTTCAAATAACACAACAGCATCAAAAGCTACCCTGCCAGTAAGCTGTTGGATCCCATGGAGAAAGAGCTTTTGTTTTGAGTTTGGTTTTTGCTTTGCTTTTGTTTTAAATAAGAAAACAGTTATGGAAGGAGAAAGGCAAATATGAGCTGAACTGCTGCAAGCAGCTGCTTCAGAAGCTTCAGTGCAAAGAGAGATTTTTCCAGTGGAAGCATCCTGCAGCCAAGATAAGACTGAAATCATTCTGTGTCATCAGGAGGCACCAGCCAAATGGACTGAAGCAGCAGCTGAATGGATTTCAGGAGAGAGCAGAGGGAGGTTTGGGTTTGAGGCCAGCCTTGCTCAGGAACATCATTGCCCATGCTCTGCTCTACTCTGCCAGAGTCTTGCACTTTGCATTGGATGCCTTGCCCTGCTCTACAAGGTTTAATTGGGAATATCCAGACCTTCTGATTGTAGAATAACAGAATGGTTTGGGTTGGAAGGGACCTTAAAGATCATCTAGCTCCAACCCCTCTGCCAAGGGCAGGGATGCCACCCACGAGATCAGGTCGCCCAGGGCCACATCCAGCCTGGCCTTGAACCCTGCCAGGGATGGGGCAGCCACAACCTCTCTGGGCAACCTGTTCCAGTGCCTCACCCACCCTCTGAGTAAAGATCTTTTTCTAACATCATTCTGATGTTTGCTTCTCTTTTGTCTTTGTCCTGAAGCTGTTTGGTGCAACCCCCTGACACCACTGGCTTTGCACTGAGGTGATGTTGGCTTGTTAACCTTCACTTGCCATGAAGAGGTCCTGATGTCCTGGTGATGTTGAGCTGAATTTAGTGATCACCTTCCAGAGACATGAGGCTTTGTTGTTGTTGTTGGTTGTTTTGGGGGGTTTTTTGTCTTGGTTGAAGCAGTTAGTGAGTCACAGGAGTTGCACTCAATGATTCTTGTGGGTCCATTCCAACTAGAGACATTCTGTGAGTCTTTATAAATCAAAACCACCTTACAGCTTGGATGTAGGAACTGAGCTGAACATGATGAATAGCTTTAAAACTCAGCAGGGCACCAAAGCAGGTTTTAAATCTAAGGTGTGCTCATTAAGGAGCTGGAGCAGAGCAGTGGGAAGCAGCCTGGAGCTGCCTGAAGGACCACCCAGGGGGAAAAGCCATTGGAAATGCCCCTTCACACCTCCATGGAGGGGCCTGGAGCCAGCACCAGGTGTCTGTTCCAACCAGACCTTGCAGGAATAGACAAGGCATTGTTTAAAGTCCCTAAAGGCAACAGCACTGAAGCCTGAATCTGGTTTGCTGGCAGGGTCCCAAGGCAGCTCACTCACAATTTATCAGGTGGCTGGGTAAGTGGATTTTAGGGGGACTGAGAGAAGGTTTTGAACTCCTAATAGCATGTGGAAGGAGTATGTAATGCTCCAGTGGGAGCTGGGTTGGGACTCCAGAGAGCATATGCAACTATTAGCTTGTTTTACTTTTAGTTGGCCCTGGAAACTTCACTGGGGCTGATAAAAGATGAGGAAGCCAGGGTTGGGGTTAGGAAACAGACTTTCTGACCATGATACTTTGGACTTCCATGATACTCCATGTAGGATTTGGAAGTTAGTCCCTAGGGGATCTACATTGTCCACAGAAACCAACCTGAACCAGCTGATGGATTCCAGGCTGGACTTTCTACAAGCAGAGAAAACATTTGAAACCTTCCTCAAAAAGACAAAGGTTTCTTTGTCAAGGCCAAGCTCAGGGTTCTGTCTTCATATCATACTTCTAAACCAGGAATACCCTGGAAATGTCCAGCAGAAACCTGCTGGAGCTGGAAATCTTGGTCATGCAGGATCAAGTGGCACTTGGTAGGTGACTCCCTGCAGCCTCTGGGTACTGAAAGAAAAAGGAGGCACTAGCCCTTGTGATGTCTTCGACCATCAACAGTCTCTAGTCCTTCAGCTGTCAAGTTAAAGATGTCCAAAGCATACCATATGAGCCTGCAACATCTCCAGGGACTGGCTGCACCAGAAACCTCTCTGGTTTCAGCTCTTGTGGACAGTCTTCTTGATGCTCAGGAAGTGCTTTCAAGTTGGCTCCTGGACAGACTGAAAGGTTGCAAGCTCCATTCCCTCTGAAACTTTCCAGGGTACATTTCTCAGGCAAGCAAAACATGAAAGGGCTTTCAGGGCTGGAACAAACTTCAGACACAATCTGCTGCTAGAGGCAGAAGATTTGTTTAGTTTAGAGTTTCCCTGCTTACCCTCCACTCTCTTTGGTGTACTTGCTAGTAAGTCAGATCAGCTTGTTTGAGGAGAAGGAATGGGACAAACAAATGAAGTAGGCAGTGCTGCCTATCACTTGCTCCCCTTCTTATCAGAGAAAGCCTCTGAATAACTTCAGCACATCCATCTGTTGGCTGGAAAAAGCAACTCCAGTAGCAAGCTCCCTGCTAAAACCACCTCCAGTTTTAGGAGCAGACACTAGAGGTGGTGGTGGGAGAGGTGAAGAATCTCAGCCCATCACACAGCTTCTCCTTGCACTCCCCCAGTGTTACCAGTCAGCCCAACTTGTCTGGGAGCTGGGAAATGATGGCAGAACTCATCCCTGGAGGGGGTCAGAAAACCTGGAGATGTGGCTCTTAGGGACATGGTTTAGTGCCATGGTGGTGCTAGGTTGATGGTTGGACTTGATGATCTTAGAGGTCTCTTCCAACCTGAATGATTCCATGGTTCTGTGAACACCAAAATCATCTGGAGCTGACCCAAGGCCAAGCAGAGAAGGGGCCAGTTCCTCTTCTCATCTTCAGCCTGAGCAAAGCCAACCTGGCAGCTGAGCTTCCCAATGGGGTCTCCTGGTGCTTCTGCTGTTTTCACTCTTCTCAAACACTCCAGGCACAGAAAGTGGGGGATGTTCTGGCAAGCTACCAACCTGACTCACCAGCCACCTTCCTCCTTGTCCCAGGTGCTATGTGAACAGAGATCCTGGTGCCAAGCCTGACCCTGAGGTCTGAGGTATGAGCAGAGGGCTCAGCCTTTCTGCCTGTATGTGCTGTTTTATTCTCCTGCTTTGCTGGGATGATGGTTGATGATGTGAGGAACCTCTGCTTGCCCATCAGGAGAGCTCATCCTGCAGGCTCAGCGTGGGGAACCACAGTCAGCACGGTGGTTATGGATCCTGAGCTCCCTCTGCAACCACAGTCTTGCTCTTCCTCCCCTTCTTCTGGCTTAAAACACTGCAACAGCAGCAGCAAAAATCATTAACTGCTCCTTTCCTTGTCCCTCCTGTTCTTTCCTGGGCTGTAACCACACATGGGTTCAAAGGAAGCTCTGCTTCAGGAGAGCTCATGTTTTATTCAAAACCAGTAAGGCCATTCCTAATTGTATTCCAGACCAATCACACAGAGCACAACAAAACTCCATTAGTGCCCTGAAGATTGTACATCACTAATGTAAGGGGAAAAAAATGCCCCAGCATATTCCAGGAATGTTCTAATTAACCCCAGGCTGGTCATGATAAACCCAAGGATTCAGAAAGAAGGCAGAGCTCTGTAATTAAAGCAGCCTATCCCTTCCTGGGGTATACTAAGCAGGAATGAGAGCCTGGGGTTGCTAAAATCCATGTATTTAGAGAAAAATTAGAAAGTTTTAGTGTTGCCAAGCTTTTAGTCCACTCAGTTTTGCCCTATGGGTGTGAGGGAACTGGTGTCAAGAGCAGCCAGATCTTCCCTCTGTCTGCTTGTTAACACATCCTGCACAAACAAGGAGCTGTGGGAAATGGCATTCAAATGTGAACCAGGAGAAGGTTACAGGAGGCATTCAGATGCACTTTGAATTTGGGTCAACTTCTGGCCAGCTTCTTCCACTGAGATTTCAACCTTCTGAGCCAGAATTTTGGGGCTAGATTCTTCTTGTTTGGCCAATTTCTGCCCTCTCTGCCTGGCTCTGCTGGTGTCACGTAGCAGGATTGGGGCTCAGCTGCTGTGTCCTTTTCCTACCCAATCTGGAGGCAGCAGCCTTAGCCCTGAGCACTGGGACATACTGGTCATCACAAGAGCTAGAGCAGTGTCCTTTAGATTTGCCAGAGAGGACAGTGGTGAAAGGACTGCTACTGGAAAGCATTCATACAGGGGTCATATGGAAAGGCTGGGGAGAGCCTGTTTACAAAGGCCTGTAGTGATAGGACAAGGGGTAATGGGTTTAAATTAGGGAAGAGCAGGTTTAGATTGGATATTAGGAAAAAGTTCCTTACTACAAGGCTGGTGGAACATTGGAACAGGTTGCCCAGGCAGGTGGTTGAGGCCCCATCCCTGGAGGTGTTCAAGGCAAGGCTGGACAGGGTGCTCAGCAACCTGATTTAGTTGGAGATTGCCTACTCACTGTAGGGGGTTGGACTAGATGACCTCTAAGGTCCCTTCCAATCCTAATAATTCTATGATTCTATGATTCTATATCCCACCCCAGAGTCTGCTGTGGCTGCCAGAGGTGAAACCAAAGGAGCCTTAGGAGACTTTGCCTCGGGCTGGAGCCTGGCAGCTTTCACAGGAGGTTCTGAAAAGCAAGCCAAGAGAACCTCCAGGTTTGGCTCTCTGGGGTTTTCTTGCTTTGACTGCTAAGAGCATTCCTGAGGGTTTGGTACTGACCCTGCCATCACAATGAAGAAGTCCAGGCGGTTCCAGGTGTCTCCAAGGTAACACTTCTGCCCGAAGATCCCCAGAGCAACCATCTTGATCACCATCTCCACCGCAAAGAAGGCGAAAATGAAGTCATCAAATGCCTGGGGACCAGCAAAAGATTAGTACAGTCACTTCTGCTGTGCTCTCTTGTCAGGGAAAAGGAAAGGAGAGAGAGGTGTGCTCCCAGCCCAGAGGCACTCTGGTTCACCCCAGCAGATGCAAAGCCTTGGTAGCTAAGTGCCACCTCGGGCGCTCAGCAGGGAAAGCTGTGATACCTGAGGTGTGATGGCAACCTCTGAGCTCTGCTCCTGGGCCAGGCCACCACCAGCTTCTCTTAAGCTACTGATGAAGCTGTTGTACAGCCTGGATGCTTTTCTTAGTGTCCCACATGGGTGGGCTACAGACAGAGAAATGGTAGGCATGTGGAGGGCAACCTTCCAGGAGAGATCAGACAGTTGGTGGTGGGGTCTCTAGGGGCAGCTTAGCCCACAGCTGCCTGCAGGGTGATGTTTTCTGGTGAAGGAGATGGACTAGACACCTCTCCATGCTGCTTCACACCAGCCCTAGGATCATAGGATTATCAGAGTTGGAAGGGACCTCAAAGGTCATCTAGTTCCAACCCCCCTGCGTGGCAGGGACACCATCCACTAGATCAGGTTATCTGAGAAGATCCCCATGCTGGCTGCTTTTGGTGGCAACAACATCTCCAAAATGAATCTCATTCCATAACAAATGGAATTCATCTGCTCTACTTGGCTCTGCATTTAACAGATCCTCTTCAAGGTTGAAAGAGGGTTCAGAGAGAAACTCTGCCCTTCCTGGCATTGACAAGCAGTTCTGGACCCATCTTTGAAAGAGGCAAGAGAGGTTGTTTGGAAGGATCTTACTGTCCTTCCTGGAGGGCTGAAATGCTCAAAGGGAAGGAAAGCAGCAGGACTTGAAGGAACCAAGCTGGTTACACTCCCCCCACATGTCAGTAGACCCTGCCTAGGTTGATGTCATGCATTAGAAACAAGGGAATTTGGTCCCAAGCCTGAGAAGGGAGTTGCTGCAGGAAGCCCAGCTCCAAGGTGCAGCCCACACACCAGCTGCTGCTGGGATGTGCTTCCAAAATGAATCCTGCAGGCATATGGCAGTGAGGGCACTGCCAGGAGGCAAAGAGGGATGAAGTGACAAGCCTGATCCCCCCCCTTAAGCCTGGGATGGCCACCAAGGCTCTGAGAGCTTTGGAGAGGTGCATGTTCCCCAAAGGTCAGTTAGGCTGGTGCTTAGCAATGCTGGTGGTGGGGGAGAGCAGGAATGGGCTTGCCTTGTGCTTTGTTGTTTGTGAAGAAGGGAATGAAATGGTAAAGTCATGGATGCTGT
Source organism: Galbula dea (assembly GCA_013399015.1). Taxonomy (NCBI): domain Eukaryota; kingdom Metazoa; phylum Chordata; class Aves; order Piciformes; family Galbulidae; genus Galbula; species Galbula dea. The sequence continues at coordinate 428,631 of VWZX01007609.1, forward strand.
ATGGCACAGCAACCTGAGGGAGGCTGGCAGGGAGCTGGATGAGGTGGAACTCACTGACTGTGAGCCAGAAGTTCCCTGTGGCATCAGCCATCTTGCAATTAAAAGATGTTCAACACCTCCAGTGGGAGTTGGATGCTCAGTTTGGAGCTCCACTACCCTTATTAAATGTGGGGAGAAAGGATCTTACCAGGTAAGTCCAAATCAACCAGCCTTTGGGTCTCACCTAGGGCCATGGCAGCAGGTCTCTTTGGAGGACAGGTTTTGCATGCCAAAGTGTGGCTTTACTGGAAATCCCATCCCCATGGGAAGGGCTTTCATGGGCAGATCTTGGGGAAAAGGGATGAGATTGGGGTCCCAGCCACTCCACCTGCATCCCACACACCCCAGGCAAGCAGGACAACATGAGATCCTTACCTCTAGGATGGTGCAGCGCTCCGACTGGCACTCCACGTCCTCACAGGGCTGGAACATGCCCAGGGTGACACAGTTCAGGAGGATGACCAGCATGCTGATGTGCTCAAACCAGGTGGGAGGAAGGTGTTAAGGAGAGCAGACACTTCAGCAGCAAGGGGGAAGTTGAGGCACCATGCTAGTTACACATCCAAAAGCCTTCACTCCTAGTACAAGCAATGACAAAAACCACCACCAAACATCCCAGGTTTGCTCAGGTTTGAAGTTTTGGGCAACTGAGAAAAGGGCCTTGGAAAGAGTAGTCCTGTTGGATGGAGGGATAAAGGATGCCTTTGTTTGCCAGCAGCAACCCCAGAGAAGCACAAGGAGGTGCATGGCTATGCTTTCCATCACAAGTCCCCCACACTCCATCCTCTTCTGCTCTTCACGCATGCCCAGGAGGCACAGCTGCCTCTGTCCTCCTCCCACAGCAACTTTCATCTCCAGATCTCAGAGGGGTTTAGCAGTGAATCACCCCACACATCTGCTAGCATGAACTCACCACCAAGCTAAAGCAAGCAAGAGGAAGGAAGATGAATTCCTGGATCCTTGCTCCAACTAGTAAGATTACTCTCCTTGCTTCCATCTTGGCCATGAATGCAGGTTATCTTCTTCCTGCCTGGTTTCTAAGTCTCAAGGAGCTGGAGAGTTCATTTTGAGCTCTACATCACACCCAAAGATGAAGGCAAAACAAAGCCAAGCTGGTGGCACAAATTGGTAGGGCTAAGGATGCTGGCATGTTGGCATACAGGATGTAAACCAGGAGCCAGGGTGCACAGCACAGGCTTCAAAAGGCAGGGGAAAGGCTCAAGTTGGGTGTCACTGGTCACCAAAAAGACAAAGAAAAGAAGATTATGTTCTTTTACAGGCCCCACCAGTGCCCAACTGCACTGACATGACTAGTTGCAAAGCAGTAAGTGGTGATTTGCATCAGTGCAAAATGGGCTCAGAGTTTATGATTCCTGCTGCTGGTCTGGCTATTAAAAATAGAAAAGGTTTGGGGGAGCTAACCAGGAGTCTCACAACTGAAGCATGAATAAGAGAACTGTTCTTAGGGAAATAATTGGAAACATCTGCCTGGGAAGAAACCTGCTGCTGCAAACACCCAAGTGTATGTGAGCAAAGGCTCATGGAGAAAGATGCACATGGACATTGTCTTCTTGCTGAGAACAACAATTCTACTGCTTTGGAAAGATCAACAGAAGAAATCTCTACCTACCATATTTACCCCTGCTGCTTCTAGAAGTATTTTATCTGAATATGATCAGTTCAGTGTAAGATTTACTGCAGCAGATTAGGCAGGTGCAGGGCTGCAGCCTCAAATGACTTCTGTACATATGCTCTCTTTTGTCCAGATGAAAAGAGAAATCAGCAGGGTCAGGTCCTGCAGCTTCCCTAAAGCCTGAACCCAGCCCAATTCTTGGTTTAGAGAGAGCTTGCATTGGAAAATCCAGAGCTAGAAACACCTTGGAGCCCATGCTGGGGAGAGAACATGTCAGGCTTGGAAACCCACTTGGCTAAAATGGAAATGCATGAAACCACAGAAAGAAATGCAATAAAACCCCAGGTCACCCCACCTGGGATGCAGAAGGAGAAGGTCCTGGCCACAGCTAGAGGGGTCTGAGCTGAAAGGTCCTGCCCCTGCTCAGCCCCTGCAGTCCACCTTCTCCTCCTGTGCCTGCAGTTCCCTCAAAGGCATTAAGCTGCTGCCCTATTTATTTTCACATCAGATTAATAACAGTGAAATCCTTAAATTGAAAGTGGGATTACCCCAAGTGCTCTGCCCTAATGGGACTAATCCTCCATCCCTCCAGTCCACAGATAGCCAAGGGAATTTCAGTTCACTCCTCCAATCTTGCTCCTGGCTCTGGAGGAGCCTCAAAGGCAGTGATTTAAACCCTGCCTAGATGCTTGTCCAGAGTCCCCAAACCCATCTGGCTTCAGTTACCATGTGGAGAAGCTCCAAAGCCAAGCCTGTGGGCAGCAGGAGGTGATGGTGCTTGGCAGGGTGAGATTAGAGAGGACACATTGCACAGCATCCTTCCCATGGAGCCTGGGCCAGTCTGGAATGTCCAGCAAGAACATAAAGCCTGGAACCCCTCTGCTGTGAGGAGAGGCTGAGAGAGTTGGGGTTGTTCAGCCTGGAGAAGAGAAGGCTCCAGGGAAACCTTACTGCAGCCTTGCAGTGCTTAAAGGAGATCTAATAGAAAGCTGGGGACAAACTTCTTTAGCAGGGGCTGTTGGGACAGGACAAGGGCTGATGGCTTGAAACTGAAAGAGGGAGATTTAGAGCAGATAAAAGGAAATGTTTCCCACTGAGGGTGGTGAGAGCCTGGCCCAGGGTGCCCAGAGAGGTGGGAGATGTCCCATCCCTGGAACCATCCCAGGTCAGGTTGGTTGGGGCTGTGAGCAACCTGCTCTAGCTGCAGATATTCCTGCTGTCTGCAGGGGGTTGGACTAGATGACCTTGGAAGGTCTCTTCCCACCCAAACCATTCTATGATTCTCTGATTCCAATAACAATGGGAAAACACCCAGGAGAGGAGAGAGGAAAAGGTGCAAAAGAATCCATGAACAAACCAACATCAGGCTAGTGCCAGCACAAAGGGCAAAGATGTGGCTGGAAACAGTAGTCCCATGACACACAACAGCCTTGGGGGTGACCCTGCAGCACTGCCACACATCCTGCCTGGGGTTTTGTTTTGCAAGGAAGGTGAGGGCTGGTAACACCAAGCTCAGACATACAAGGCTCCTGCTCCCATCCTGAGAGGCACTGGGATGGGACTGGCTTGGGATCCTCCTGGGCCTGTGGCAGGAGTGGTGGCTGTGACCCCACTACACCATGACTGTGCAAACATGGGTCCTCCTGAGTTACCATGGAAACTGCTGCTCTGGAGGCCACCAAAGCACCAGCCAGATCTACAGCAGCCAACTTCATGACTAGGAGACTTGAAAAGGAAAAGATACAAAGGGGAGATCAAGACTAACTGCCAGAGGCAAAGCTAATTGCAAAAGATTTGCTGAGTGTTTCTTCCTCTGCCATATCTTCCTGGGTAATGACATCTCAAGCATGTCTGTGCTGAACTCAAATCCTCTGGACACCCTTTGAGCTGGAGCTGGGGAGCAGCAGAGCCCTGCTCAGGGGACCTGCTCCTGGCCACACAACACCTGACTGTGGGATCCACACAGCCTCTTACCCTAAAATCATAGAATGTTTGGGGTGTTCAGGGCACTGGTGGAGTCACCATCCCTGGAGGGGTTCAGAAAGCATCTAGAAGTGGTCTTCATGGCCATGGTTTCATGGCATGGTGGTGCTAGGTTGATGGTTGGACGTGATGATCTTAGAGGTCTCTTCCAACCAGAATGATTCTGTGTCCTCCTCAAGCTCACAGTTCTCATTCTGTTCTTTGCCTCCATTTAGTTCAATCAACTCAGGCACAGATCTAATTAAACTGTGAGGCCAACCCCAGGCAGGCCTGGTGGCTCCATGTCCTCCAGAGATGGTTTGTCATCATGACATGGATGGTTGCAAGCAGAAGAAAAGAATGCCTTGGCTGAGCTGAAAGCCACCAAAGCCACATCCACTATCCCCCAGCTCCTTCTCACCATATACCTCTGACTGTGACCCAAAGAGAGAAGTAAAATTAACTGCAGTGATGCAACTTGGGTCTTGGTTTCAAACCCAAAAGTGTGTTGATTGTTCTTGTTTCCAGAGGAACTTCTGATCCTCACACATCTGGGCAGTGCTCTCAGGGGATTTCCTGGCCTGCAGGTCCAAGTCTACTATGGTCTTTAAAACCCCTCATAAATATAAAAATAAAAGCCAAATAAACTGCTTGTCTCATTAGGAAGCTAAGTTTTGGGTCTCTCTTTGCCAGCTGCAGAGATGCAGAGCTGAGTTGCTCTGGTTCATGTCTCGCTCCCTTTGCACCTCTCCTCTCCCCACTGCAAACAGCACCCAGCAACCTCCAGTGACCTGGCTTATGGGTCTGACCTACCATAAATACAACCAGTCTCCTTCCTGAGTCTGCACCTCCCCACTAGCAGGGAGAGAAACTCTTCCATCCCTCACTCCAGCTCTAAAAATATTCCTGCAATAAACAGAGTGAAAAATGCTGGAACCCTCTCAGCACCACGTCACAAGCTGCCTTCCTTTCATCCCCATGCCTCGTGAGGAAGGACATGCTCCTTCAAATTCCCAGCTCCTCCAGAGGGATCAGGCTCAGCCTCCTTCCCAGCCCTCCCCAACCTTCTTTCCTAAGTGCCTCATGTTGGAGGAACCCAAAGCTGAAATGCTCAGCAGCTGAAAAGCAGCAAGACAAGATCACGGTGCTTACTATTTCCCCCTAATCTTATTATTCTGAAGGCAGGCAGGGGATTTTGGAGACTTAGCTCATTATTTGAAAGGCTGGGATTTGGCAGTGTTGTGATTATTACTGTTATGGTATCTGTACATACTGCAGAGGATGCTGAGGAATAACACAAAGCAAGAAAAGCCAAGTTACACTTACAAGGAGAACATATGTTTACAGAAGCAGCAGCCATCTGAAGTTTCAGTTGTTACAGACAAAGATGTGACTAATGCACTAAATATACACACACACACATATATATATATATATGTATACACACACACCAGGGGATGGGCTTATTCAGAGTGCTCTTGGTGCCCTGGGTATGAACTGCTCATTGAAGAGCAGTAGGACTTGGGTGTCCTTTGCAAAATCACAGCCTTTAGAATTGAGGCTGGTTGGAAACCTGAAGAGCTGTTGTAAACCACCCAACCTGGCATCTGTCCCCTGGCAGTGGCAAGAAGCTGCAGGAGGAGAGCTTGAGGAGGCAGGAGAGAGCCTTCAGCTGAGAGGTTCAGCAGACCCTGAGGCCACCAGGATGCTTGGTCAAGAACACAAAGTAGCTGCTGGATGAGATGCTTCCTGCAAAGCTGTGGAGCACCAGGACACTTCCTCTGGTAGGGAGAGCAGGGTATGGGGTGGGCATGGCTTCTGCCTTGTCCTCCTGAGCCCCATGGCACTGCCACCACCTCTCTGTGTCCATGGACTCAATGGGTCACCCTGAAAGGTTTGGGCACAGGAGGGAAGCTGCTCCAGTGTAGAAATGCATTCCCTGCTGCCTGTTTTAGCAGCTTTTAAGGCTGCTCCCCAAATAGCAACAAGCCCCAGTGAGAACATTTCCCATCCCTTCATGCCACCAGTAACAAAACCAGCTTTTAAAGTCTGGGACATCCACCTCATCCTTTATGCTAAGGAAGAGCAAACAGCCCAAACTCAGTGATATCTACCAGATAGAAGCAGAGAAAAGGGGGAAAGAAAAAGAAGAAGGAAAAGGAAATGGAAAAGGAGAAAAAGGAAAAGAAGAAGAAAAGAAAGAGAAAAAGGAGAAGAGAAAAAGAAAAAAGAAAGAAAGGAAAAAAGATAAAAGAACAAAAAAAGAAAAAACAGAAAAAAGAAAAAAAAAGACTAAAAAAAGAATAAAACTGGAAGAAAAATGAGTCAGAACAAAAATCCCAAGAGACAGTACTGGCTGGTGCTGGCATAATTTTAAGGAACATTCTTATTTTCAAGAAGTTGATTGATTAAAGCTATTTTTAGTGCCCATGCTGCACTGGATCCTTTGGGTTAGGCTTCATTTGCTTATGAATTGTAAACCAACATGAGGCAGCTGCATGTCAGAAATCTCTCCCTTCTCCAACTGCACCACAAACATCCAGCCCAGAGGCAATACTTCAGCCCAAAAGACACCAAGTTGGCACATGTCTCTGGAAATGAGGCTGACTGCAGAGAACTCCTGTTTAAGAAAGGATTAGCCTGAGTTAATGGAATAGTTTGCATCCCACTAGTTTGCTATCAAATAACCAGAATGGGATTCCAACCTGGTACCAACTCCAAATGGACCTTGAGTGAGCAATAGGTTGGTCTGCTGCAGGATGTGCCTTTCTCTCCCCAAACCTGAGTGTAATTCCCTTTGCCTTGCACAGCCAGAGGTCAAGGAGCTGGTCTGGGGGCAGAGCTCCTGGATGTAGCCTCCCTAGATGATTTTTGCCTGAAGCATTGCAGGTCTCAGCCCTTGGACATCCCAGATGTGCCCTGGCTGATGCTACCAGGGCATCCCTAACCTGGAAGCCTTCCCTCTTGTGATGTTCTTCATCACTCAATACAGAAGCCTTCCTACAGCTCCTGAGATCCTTGCACAAACCTCAGACCTGCTGCACAGTGGCTGTGATCAGAGCCCAGGTTGCCCCTGTGCCTTCTGAACACCTCCTCTTTGGTTTTGGCACTTTAGGCTGCTGGAAACAGCAGTTGCACTGAAGGGATCTGCTCTGAAAGCACAGAGGAGAAGGTGACATTTGTCCTGCCAGGGAAAAGTTGCTAGTGAGCAACCAAGACATGGCTGCAAATAGCCAGAGGTCCTCAAATGACCCACCCTGAGTGCCAGATCTGGGTAATGACTGTAATGCAGAGACCAAAGGCTGTTCATAGATCATCCCACCAGCAGGAAAAAGAGGCTGAAACCATCTTCTTCTTACACAACCTTAAATCATTCACCTTGCCCAAGCCAATCTTTTGGAGCCATAACCAATTTACAAGCAGTTAACTCCCAAGTTCTTGTGGGGTATCATTTGTCAGACAGCTTCATTTCCCCTGCCTGTTGTCACAGCTTTGTAAGGCTGTGGGGAGCCAGGAGAGGAACCTGTTGGGGATTAAACTGCAAACTACAAGGATGATAGAGGCATAAAAGCAACTCACAGGTTGCATGTGCTCCTGCTGCCTCCTGACATGGCTCAGGTGATGCAACACTAGTCCCTCCTGTTCCTGGGGCTTTTCTGAGTGTAAATCCAGGATCCATAAAACCCCTTCAACATCATCACTGCTATTCCCTGCCATGTGTCTCCCCAGAACAAACCTGCCCTGGTGGATTTTGTACCTCCCAAACCAGCTCAGCAGGGAAAGCAAAGCAATGCAAAGCTGAGAGGTCTGGATAGGTTGGGGGATTGGGCAGTCACAGAGAGTGAAGTTTAACAAGGGCAAGTCCTGAATGCTGCACCTGGGAAGGGGCAACCCTGCTTGTGCCTGCAGGCTGGGGAATGGGAGGCTGGAAAGCAGCCTGCAGAGAGGGAGCTAGGAGTTCTGGTTGATGGCAAGTTGAATAGGAGCCAGCAGTGTGCCCTTGGCAGTCAAAAGGGCCAGCTGGGTCCTGGGGTGCATGAGCACTCCATGGCTAGCTGATGAGGAGAGGGGATAGTCCCACTCCACTCAGCACTGCTGTGGCCTCACCAGAGATCAAGTCCTTCTCACTTCACCAGACCCAGATGATCCTAGAGGTCAAGTCCCTACCACTTCCCCAAACCCAGAGATCAAGTTCCTAACCACTTCACCAGACCCAAATGATCCCAGAGACAAAATCCCCACCACTTCAGCAAACCCATATGATCACTCAACACATCAAAACTTGTTCAGCCACCAAACCCACCCCAAGGAGAGTTTCCAAGCTCCCTAAACTCCCACCCACCAAGGAGACAAGGACACAAAAAGTGTTTTGCCTGCTCCCCTCTGCCTGCCTGACTCACTTGATTAAAATACACATAAGCACCTAGCTAAGCAGTGCCATGTGAGGGTGAGCAATCAGAGCAGGTAATTGCTTGAGAGAGAGAAGAGAGGAGTGCGGGGGTGAGACACCTCCTGCTTGGGAAGCAGGTCACGGAGGGCAGGAAGCCGCAGCCGCATCCCCGGGGGTGGCTCAGTGTCATAGCAACTCCCGGCTGCAGCTTGGCTTCCCGAGAGGATGCTGCTGGAGGTGAACCCTTGAGTGGGAGGGTGAGCCCTAAATATCTCCCGTGCCAGCTTGCCTAGGTGGTGGGTGATGCTGGAGAAGGCTGCCAGGAGAGGATGGGGGAGATGTAGCTCACCAGGCACCTCTGCCACGGGTCCTGGCCTTGGCTTAGATGTTCTACGAAGCGATGGGGCAGAGCTTCTGGGGTTTAGGGTTTCTTTGCTTTCTGTCTGGGGGTAAATGTCAACCTTCTTTCCCCCCAGGGAGACACAGAGATGGGTTCAAAGTGAGAATCACCTGCCCCATGCAGCATGTCTACACTGGCATCCTGGTGAATTAGGTGGGATGAGGAAGGGAAGCAGCCTTCCTCAGTGCTGAGGGGTAGAAGCTGTCACCTGCATGGGATCATACAGGTGATAAACATCACAGCTTCTGAGAAAGGTGAGGGTCAAGGTCATGAAGCTGCTCCAGGGCTGCAGTTCCCCTGGAAACACATCTCCTTTCCATCCCATTTGCCTTTTCCCTACCTGTGCCCCTAGCAAAACTCACACCATTCCCAGCCTGCACTCAGCCAAATTGCTCCAGCAGCTCACTGCATCTAACATGCAGCCCTTGGGAAGCCCAGCTCAGCTGGAATCCTGAAAATAAAGAGAAGAGGATGACTTTATCTTCTCTGCCTCATCTATCCAGCCAGGGGAAAAAAAAAAAAAAGTGCTTTACAAGAAAACCAGCAAGCAAATAAATTAAACTTTGCAGAAGCTTCATGTGGTGAGTAAGAAAAATCCCCTTCTACAGATGGGAAATATCAGCAGAGAAACAGGTTGGAGGGATGGGGGCGTGAGGGCAGTGCTCCTGCTTGCAAGCCCAATTTACACCCACATAGTGTGATACAAGTCAAAGGAGACAAAACTCAGCTCCCTGTGAGTCACTCAAATCAAGGGGGGGGTCAGGCAGCAACTGCAGCCCATCCTGAGCCCCCCAAGCCACCTCTCAGAGCAGAATAACCAGAATTGTCCAAGCAAGGGCAGCAGGAGCTCAGGCTGTGTTTGCTTTAGCAGGATGACAGCTGGATAGTGAAGGGTCTGGAGCACAAGTGGTGTGAGGAGCAGCTGAGGGAACTGGGCTTGGTTAGCCTGGAGAAGAGGAGGCTCAGGGGAGACCTTCTCACTCTCTGCAACACCCTGAGAGGAGGCTGGAGCCAGGTGGGGGTTGGGCTCTTCTCCCAAGGAACAGGTGATAGAACAAGAAAAAATGGCTTCAAGTTGTGCCAGGGGAGGTTTAGGTTAGGTATTAGAAATAATTTCTTCCCCAAAAGGATTGTCAGCCCCTAGCCAATGCTGCCCAGGGCAGTGGTGGAGTCCCCATCCCTGGAGGGGTTGAAAAGCCCTGGAGATGTGGTGCTGAGGGCCATGGGTTAGTGGTGACCTGGCAGTGCTGGTTAACAGCTGAACTTGATGATCTGAAAGGTCTCTTCCAACCAAAACCATTCTGGGATTCTGTTTGCCATGACAATGTCACCTGTTGGGATGCAGATCTCACTCTGGGGGTTATCAGCTCAACCTCTCCAGGGAACTCTCTTGTAGCAGGTCCTGGACTCTCCTTACCCTCTGTAGATCCCCTACAAATGGGGATCACAAACAGCTGCACAGGCAGATGCTGGGGAGGGAGGACACCTCACTCTGACCTCATCCAAACCCTCCTGCAGGTTTCCAAGGACAAAGGAAAGGCTAAAAGATAAACAGATGCTAGAAGAGGTGTAGCTGGACTTTTTTCTTTCCTCTGTCCTTCTCTTTAGCTACTGACAGAGCTGCATAGGACTGAAGATGCAAAGTGCCCCAGAAACTCTAGGGAGAGCATCAGCTGGACTTTAGATGATACAAGGGACATAAAAACCCTCCTGCTTGACCAGTATCCCATGACAGCCCTGGGAAGGAGCCCACATTTCCCCAGCATAGGCTCCCCAATAATCACTTTGCCCCACACTGCAATATTTTTGGGGACAGATTTTAACCTGATTCTCAGGAAAATAAGCTGTGGTTTTCTTCCCTCCCTTACATGCTTTGGGTGTTTTACACACTGTCAGGATCCCATCACAGCTTTCAGGGTTGATGTTTGCAATGGAGAGAGCAGCCATGGAAGGGTTTTTTTTCTTGTTTCTATGACAATTCAGCTGCATCAGGGCCAACTTTTTTTTGAAAGGGTCAAGATTATTAGAAAAGAACCAAACTGCTGCTTTTTGGCCTCTGTAAAACAGCCCCAGCTCCAGCTGGGTTTGCCATTGGGGTCCCAGCTGAGATGCCAACAGAGGGACAACCTCCCCCAAGCAGCCTGCAGTCAGGATTGATCTCATCACAACATCAGAATTGCCTGGGGTGGCTTCAAAAGCCTTAAATATTTCATGGATTACCAGCATTGATCCCTGTTTTAATGAGCCAAACAGCACCCAGAGAGGGATGTTTCCATCAGCCTGAGCTCCTCTCCTTCCACTAGAATGTTTCATGTTCAAATTGGGTCAACCTCATGAAAATTCTGTTGCCTTTTTAAACTCAATCTGCCCCCTAGCATTTGTCTGGGACTTCTCAATATTTGCAGTCAGACAAGATCAGCCCTTGAGGAGCAGCTGATGACTTGGCAGGGCTAAAGTCACTTGGTTTGTTCAGCCTGGAGAAGAGAAGACTGAGGGGAGACCTCAGCATGGTCTGCAGCTTCCCAAGGAGGAGAAGCAGAGGGGGAAGAGCTGATCTCTTCTCTCTGGTGACCAGGCACAGGACTCAGGGGAATGGCATGAAGCTGTGCCAGGAGAGGGTCAGGTTAGGTAACAGGAAAAGGTTCTTCACCCAGAAGATGGTGAAGCATTGGAACAGAGAGGTTGTGGAGTCTCCTTGTGTGGAGAGATTCCCAAGGCAGCTGGAGGTGACCCTGGGCAAGCTGCTGTGGGTGACCCTGCTGGAGCAGGGGGATTGGACTAGATGACCCCCAGAGGTCCCTTCCAACTCCTATCATGCTGGATTCTGGGACCCTGTGACTGAGGCAAGGGCTGATCCCCAGAGCAGAGCCCTGTTACCCACAGCCTGGGGTGGAACAGAGTGAGTCACTCAGCAAACAGCAAAAAGCTCCAGCACACCAGAACAAACCTGGTCCTCTGCTATTGCACCATGAAAATCAATTCTGTCAACACTGGGGCAGGAGGATCTGATAGGAGCAGAGGCAATGAGCAGAGCTGGGCTGGCTCTCCTGGGTTTGCAACCAGCATCATCACTTTGCAGGTCCCTGAGCCCTAGACAATCCAAGCCCAACTCTCACAGCCTAGAAATGAATTTATCAGAAATTTGGTCAATCCAAGTTAAGGCTGGCTGGGTTTTTTTGATCAACAGCATCAGCATCAATTCCAGAAGCTGTTCTTCTTGCCTGACAGAGCTAATGCTGTGTCACAAACTTGGCTGCCATTGTTGACACCAGTCTGAGGTTGGTGTTCGTGCAAATGTCACTCGGTAGCAATAATGTCACTGCTGTGGTCCCCAGGGTCAACAAACAGCCACACCAAATGTCAGCAAGCACTGAGGAACTGGGAAATGCTAATGCAAAGGTAAAACCCAGGGATTGCACATGGGGCATGAAGTTTGTTTAGAGGAAGAAACTAAATTTCACCACAGTGCAGAGTTCTGGCAGCTCCTGGGTTTGGTCTCACTGCCAGGAGTGGTTCCTGTGCCACTAGCTGCCTGGAGGCTCTGTCCACCTTTACCTGGGCACAGAATCTGCTCTGATCAGCTCCTGTCACCCCTCTGCTCCCCAGGGACAGTTTCCAGCTGCTCTTGGGGAAAGGAATGGCACAGGGCACGAGCACCCACTGCCTGCCCTGCCAGCTCCTGGCACACACACAGGTCCTGGATGGGTGGGTGCCATGGCATTCCTGATGATCCTTCCCAGGGGTGTTCAGAAAGCAGAGGGGAGAAAACATTTTGCAACTGCAATGGAGTGAAAAGGAAACACAGCCACTGTCTGGCACTGACTTTAGTGAATGGGGGCTGAGGAAAGAAAGGGTAACCTGCCTGAGGAGTTGGCAGATGCCAGCATCACCAGATCATGGCTTAGAAGGTGGTTTCAAAATGGCAAAATCTTTCTAACTTGCTGTCTATCACATCTGCTCTCACCATGTGCTGCACTAGAGAAGACAAACAGGTCCAAGAAGTGTGGCTGATCAGCACCAGAAATGCCCTTTTAACCCAAATGATGATGTTCAGATGTTTTTACTCTTGCTTGAGCTCAGTGAGTAAAGTTCTCCCTGCTCCATTGGTCTCTGCTCAGGCTCAGGATAGCTGCAAGTGGCCTCAGGAAGGTTTTCAGCTTCTGCCAAATGCCTCAATGCATCCAAAATGAAAGAGGTTCTGTCCAATTTTGAGTGAGTTAAAGAGCAGAGCTGGGTGTTTGCAGTGATCCAGCCACCCTCATGGCACTGGGGTTACCTGAATCTTCCCTGGCTCTGGGATGGAAGCAGCTTCCATGCAGCAGCACCTCTGCCCCAGAGAGAAGCTGTGGCCAAGCCCTCAGGGCTTGTTGAGCTCCTGGTGGATCCTGAGCTGGGCTGTCCACAGACCTGGGCACACACACAGACCTAAGCAGGGTGGCAAGGAGGAAAAATAAAGGACAATAGTAACTGCAGCCATCTGAGCTGTAGGAATGGCCATGCTGTGACCCTGGAAGTCCCCAAGGTCTGCTCCAAGACAACCTCCACACTCACTCTTCTCAGGCAGGACAGCTGCAGCTTTTAATTCAGCTGCAGGAGACTGAGGTCCTGTTCCCAAGGAGCCAAGTGCTACTGCAGCCAGAGTCTCCTGACAGCTTTGCAGAAGCAGCAACATCCATCCCAGAGAGAGAAACCTTAACCTGTCTCAGCACTGCACTGGGATGGTTTCACCTGCTCTGTTAGAAGAGAACATGACTGGGAGAGAGAAGAGGTGGGGTGGGGGTTTTGGGTGGGTTTGTTTTTTTCCTGACTGCAATATTGAAAGAAAAAAGGGGGAAAATAAAACAAAATCCCCAGTCTTACAGAGCTCCATGTCCTGATGAATAGAGGCAATTAGCTTTCAGAATGATTTAAGCAGCTTTGGTTCAAGGGGCAGTTGGAAGTGACAGCTGAAGGAGGTCAAATCTAGAGTGAGCTGCATTGGCAGCTAGTGATTTCCTACTTAAAGCTTTGTGCCTCACTTTTGCAATGGGGTGACTCCCCAGATTACAATAACCTCAGGAGGCAAAGGACCTCCATGACTGAGTGACCCAGTTTGTCACAGGAGATGTCCTGGGCTTAGGCAGGGGATGGAGATGTCATGCAGCCACACAGGGTCCCTGACATCACAGTACCAGAGGAGACACAACCCAGCATTCAAGTGCAGGATGCTGCCAGTCATGGTTTAAGGGATGCATGCCAGTGTGGTTTAAGGGATTTTGGGGTTAACCTTCCTCTCCCACCTCCCTAAAACCCTCCTATTGCTATAACAGCATTTCCATTGTGTGGTTAGGTTTCCCCTGACACATCTGGAGTTGGCTGAATGCCTCAGTGCTTTGCTGTCCTGGGTTAGCTGGTGAATGGCAAGGACAGGACACATCCCACTGGCACTTAACCAAGCTTGGACACCTGGAGGTGTTTAAGAAGGTTGTAGATGTGCTACTTAGGGCCATGGTTTAGTGGCATGGTGATGATGATAGGTTAGTGGTTGGACTGGATGATCTTAGAGGTCTTTTCCAACCTTAATGATTCTGTGAACCCCAGAGAAATAACAGAGGAGCTGAAACCTGAACCTTAACCAGCAAAACAGGAGCTCAACCTGAACTGCTGCTTCCTGAGGATGCCACACAGCTCAGGTGCCCTGGAGGGGTCCCCTCTGCACAGCACCACACAAACCTTCAGCCAGAAACCTCCCAACATCACTGAGCAACAAACCCTGCTCAGGACCTGCTGCTCTGGAGCAAAACCACCTGGAAATTCCTCCTGAGGGCTCATTCCTGGTAAAGAAGCCACATTTCCTGCAGGACAACCATTTCCCACTGACTCCCAGTGCTGCCTGGGTCCTTACTCTTCCCCTTGGGCTGACCCAGGGGGACATGTGTTTGTGGATGGCTGAATTGACCCCAGAGCTGTGACACAGCCTCTGCTCTCCCTGTGGTTTGACAGTCAGAATGCAAAGAGAAATACATTCCCCTGCTTGCACAAAGATCTTCTCTGTGGCTTTTCTACTCTTGGGACTTACCAGCCTTGCTGCTGTGGTATCAGAGAGCCTCATGGTCTTTTATGGCTTCTTTGCATGAGTAATGCATTTACATGCATCTTCTCACCCAAAATGCTCTTTCATCCTCTCTGGGAGCTTTTCCTCCCTGGCACAGCTCTCCAGTTTCACTCCCTTTTATCTGAGCCTCAGTCTGTGCTGGGATGACAAATGCAGTCCTTAATGCCAAAGGAAATGAGGCAGAGTTTGGATGCAGCACTTTGGAGATAACAACCCATCCCAGATGCACCTAACCCCCAAAACCAGGGATATGGCCCCAGGAGCCTGGGGGCTGCCCCATAGGGACCAGCTCCAGAAATCAGGGGGGGAACAAAGGCAACAGCAGTAGAGTCCTGGCTGCTTTAGCCATTGCAGGTCCCTCTATTTCAGCACAGCTTGGTGGAGCTGAACTTGGAGCTTCAGCTGGCTTCAAATGGGTGAGTGTGCAGTGTACCCTCAACAGGGGGATGATTTTAGAACAAACCTCTAGGTGAACCTGCTGGAGCAAGGGGGTTGGACTAGATGATCTCCAAAGATCCTTCATCCAGCCACCCTGCTGCTGGGATTCTGTCTGATTCTTGAGGTTATGGGATGTAGACTCTCCACCTCCAGACCTGGATCCTCCAGTCCTCCTGCCTCCAGCCATGCAGTGCTCATCAGGCACATGTTCATTTAGCAACCATGTCAGCATGAAGAGTCATAGGATGACAGAATCATTATGGTTGGAAAAGAGGTCTGAGATGAGGAACTCTATCAATTCCCCCATTGCTCACCTCTATGGTCTGCTCTGCTCAAAACCTTTCCCTGCCAGCCCTGTGGCAAGGCTCATGGATCACCTCCAAGCTCAGTGGGGAACACCTTCTCCTGTGCCTCTCTCCTGAGCAGCTATCACCAAGGGGATGGAAGAGTGGGGTAGAAAGAATTCAGAGAATCATGGAAAATCTAGCTCTTTTGGTTTATGGTGTTGTCTACATTGCACCACAGAATCATCAAGGTTAATCATTGAGAAGAGACCTCTAGGATCCAAACACCAACCTATCACCATCGTGCCACTAACCCATGGCCCTCAGCACCACATCTCCATGCTTCTTCAACCCCTCCAGGGATGGTGACTCCACCCCTGCCCTAGGCAGCCTGGGCCAATGCCTAACAACTCTTTCTGGGAAGAAACTTGCCCTGATATCCAATCCAAACCTCCCCTGGCACCACCCATGGCAAAACAACCACACAAGCACCTGGTTAGAGTTATCCTCATGGTGGTACCCAGATCCCCCCCCATGAGACCCACAGTGAGGACCCAGGGCTGACCCTAGCTGAGGTCACACCTATTTGATGTCCACATGAGGAGTGCCTAAACCCACTGGGAACAAGAGGCTACCTTTCAGCAGGTCACCCTGACTCTGGCTTGGATCACACAATTGCTCTGACTGATGGAAAAAGTGGGGAGACAGAAACCAGGTTTTACCCAGTCACAGTGGTTGGGTTGGAAACACCAACTCCTTTTGTCCTTGCAGAAAAAGTTTGACCTTGTGAGTGAACCTCTAGGTTAGAAGCTGACTTCCAGGCATCTCTGCAAAGGTTTTAGCTGCCCTGAAGATGAGCCAGACTCCAGCATCATAAAAGCAAGACAGTGTCTGGGCTTTACCTCTGCCAGGGATCAGGACTGGCTGCTGCACCAGCACCTGCAGAGAGCAGGACTTACTGCTCCATGCCTGACAACTGGACCATGCTAGAAAAATGCTGAACAGGACAACTGTGCTCAAGGACAAAGGCCAGCAAGCCAAATCCTGGGAGTCTCAACCAATCTCCTTGTCCTCAGTCCTTCAGCTGCTCTCTCCTACCCAGCCAGAGGCTGAAACCCTGCAGCAGGAACCACAGGGCCATGATGAAGGGATGCCCAGTGGCTCTGGGATGAGGATGCTGCAATGGGAAGGGCCAAAGATCCCTGGAAGGGACTTTTGCAGCCAGCTGTGACCCTAACAGTGCTCTGCAAGGCAGGAAAAGCCCCTAAAAGCCTTCATAGTTCTCTCTGCTCTCCCTCTGCTACCTCTTGCTTCTGCCTCCAACTGGAATATCATCAAAATAAAGAAAGAGTGGATCCCAAGATACCACTGGCAGAAAAGAAGGAGGGTTGGCCACCCCCTTTGAGCTGAGGGAACCTCAGCCAATGCTCAGCACATTTCCAGGCCACACAAGGTTCCCACAGGCAGTCTCTAGCCCAGATCTCCACCACCCATTTGCCTAGCTCAGCTTTGATGGAGAGCTAGAGCTTTCTGCAGCCTCAAATTACTAATATTTGAAGATTATTTTGGTGCAAACCAATGGATTTGCAGATTTTGGGTTATTTTTGCCCTTATGTTTTACCCCCCCTGCCCTGAGCAGCAGAGTCTGGTATTGCATCTGCTGATGGTGCTGCAGGGAGGAGCAGGGAGGGCCTGAGTGCCCACTTTGGGGACCATGCCTCCTTTGCATCCCAAACTTGCCACCACTGCTGAGTGTACTCTTCACCCAGGCTCCTCATTAAAGTTATTAACACCTGCACTGCTAATGAAGCAACAGGGCCAGGAGGGACAGAGGTAAAGGGAGAGGGAAGGAGAAGCAGCTCCTGAGGGAAAAGTGCAGGATGGGCAGAGGGAAATGACAGAATCATTTAGGTTGCAAAAGACCTTTCAGATCATCAAGTCCAACCATTAACCAGCACTGCCAGGTCAGCACTAACCCATGGCCCTCAGCACCACATCTCCAGGGCTTTTCAACCCCTCCAGAGATGGAGATTCCAGCACTGCCTGTGCCAGAGCTTGACAACCCTTTTGGGGAAGACATTTCTCCTAAAACTGATCATGCCAGGATCTTCCCCAGTAAGCACCATCAGGAGGTGAGTGAAGCTGAAGAGCAGCACTGCTCTGTTCCCCTTTCCTGGATGGCAAGCAGTCAGGGAATGGTCCCATCCATCTCCTGCTCACAGCTGACAAGTGAAATTGCTTCACATCCTCCCCCAAATGCTTGGAATGGAACTGTGATCTATTTTAACACATATTCAAAGGGACACTGTCAAGTACTTTGGATCCAAAATGAGAGATTTGGTAAACAAACCAAGCAAACAAAAGACTTACAAAGCTTGATATTAATAGCAAAGTTATTGGGCTGCTTTTTTTGTTTGGTCCTTCCCTTCCCCCAGCAATAAAAGAAAGCTTTGGAAAACTTTCCCCTGCAGTGTTTGCAACCCAAACAAACCAGCATTATTCTGCCACAGGAGGAAGGAGCCCAACAAGGAGCTGGAGCTGCAGGGAAGGCACACAGAGCTGCTCTGGGAGAGGTGATGAGAGGCTTTAACCCCCTCCCTGTCCACCCTCATTGCCAAGCTCTCTGTCCTCAGCTCTCCCAGCATCAGCAGGGCTTCCCATGGCAGGATGCTCCTGTTGGCAGCAGATGGGTGCAGAGAATCCCTGCTCCTTGCAAAACTCCCTCTGTGGCCTGGGACAGGTGTGGGGCCACAAACCCAACAGACACTGGAGTTCAGGGTCTTTACTGGTCCAGTTCTGCCCAGAGCTGGTGTCACCACCACCACCACAGCCACATTTCAGAGAACTAATTTGGTTGGAAAAGACCTTTAAGATCATTTGAGTCCAACTGTTAGCCAGCACTGCCAGGTCACCACTGACCCATGGCCCTCAGCACCACATCTCCAGGGCTTTTCAACCCCTCCAGGGATGGGGACTCCACCACTGCCCTGGGCAGCCTGGGCCAGGTCTTGACAACCCTTTTGGGGATGAAATTGTTCCTCTTATCCAACCTCAACCTCCCCTTGGTGCAACTTGAGGCTGCTTCCTCTTGTCCTATTGCTTGTTCCTCGAGATAGAACAATCCCACCTGGCTCCAGCCTCCTCTCAGGGGGTGGTAGAGAGCCAGAAGGTCTCTTCTGAGCCTCCTTTCTCCAGGCTAACCCATCCTTGCCACCCTCTCTCCACAGCATCACTGCATGGAGATGGAAGCTCCTAAAATTTCTCCCCAATAGGAAAGTCTTGCTCCTTCCCTTTCCCCTGCCAACAGCTCTGGCTCTCTGATGTTGCACAGGCATGGGAGAAGCCTCAAGCAAAGCTTTGCCTCACCAGGTCCCAGTCTGGAAAATGGAAAAGGAGGTGCAATTTCCACTTTAAATGAGTTAATGTTCATGAAGAGCTCTTCTGTTGGTGCAGGCAGTTGGCAGAGCCAACACAACAAAATGCTAATTTCAGCTCTGCAATCAATGGTGCCTTTCTTAGCAGCAGCTCCATAATTAGGTCTGAACAGAAATGAGTTTGTTAAAGAGGTAAACAGCTGAAATTCATTCCCTCCCTCTCCAGTTATCTGGAGTAAACTGGTGACACTGGCACATGCAGGAGGTTGCTGAGGGCTGTTCATGGCCAACTTCAGCTACTGCTGGTGTCCATGATGCAATGGGGAAGGGCATGATGCCATCTGAATTTCACTGCTATGAAGAAGACTTACAGGACCAGAGGATGCAGTTGCAAGCAATAGCTCATCAAATCTGACCCAAGCTGGCCATGTCCCCAGCACTGACCCATGAGAGTCCTCATAAAGGGATGTGACTGCAGGGAACAGCAGAGTTTGGGCCAAGGGAAACAGAGTTGCAGCTCATCAGCCTATCTCCTGATGCCATCAGGTCTCCAAGAGGATATTTACTTAGCCATGTCTTCCTAATAGAACTAAAAAGATCAGTTGAAGCTATTTGGAAAGACTGTAGCAAACTGTAGCCTTTCCTTGAGAGATAATTACTGCTCTGGTTTCCAATCTGATCAACACACTTTGGTATTAATTAATTTAAGGTCCCTCCTCAGCAGCAGTTGCAGCTTTCTAAAGGCCATGCTGGCAAATCACTGGGGGAGCTGATCACAGCACATGGATGTTAGCAAAGCTTTGGGGGGAATGCATCCAACACAACCTCTTGGGTTATTTTCAGCACACACAGAGAGAAAAACCCTACAGTGCTGGTGGTGTGCAGACAGGCACCAGGCTGGGCTCAGGATCAGGGGTGCTTCAACTCACTGCATCTGCCCCAGTCCTGCAGGAATCACAGACTGCTTTGGGTTGGAAGGGACCTCCAAAGGTCATCTAAACCAACCCCCTGCAGTCAGCAGGGACATCTGCAACTAGAGCAGGTTGCTCACAACCCCAGACAACCTGACCTGGGATGGTTCCAGGGATGGGACATCTCCCACCTCTCTGGGCAACCTGGGTCAGGTTCTCACCACCCTCAGTGGAAACAATTTCTTCCTTCTATCTGCTCTAAATCTCCCTCTTTCAGTTTCAAACCATCAGCCCTTGTCCTGTCACAACAGGTCCTGCTGAAAAGTCTGGCCCCATCCTTCTTCTAGTCCCATTTAAGTACTGCAAGGCTGCAGTAAGGTCTCCCTGGAGCCTTCTCTTCTCCAGGCTGAACAACCCCAACTCTCTCAGCCTGGCCTCACAGCAGAGAGGTTCCAGCCCCCAGATCCTCTCTGTGGCCTCCTCTAGACCTGCTCCACCAGGTCCATGTCTCTGCTATGCTGAGGACTCCAGAGCTGGCCCCAGCACTGCAGGTGAGGTCTCCCCAGAGCAGAGCAGAGGCAGAATCCCCTCCCTGCCCTGCTGGCCATGCTGCTGGGGATGCAGCCCAGGACACAGTTGGCTCCTGGGCTGCATCTTCCTCAGACATCAGACAGATTTCAAAGCACAGTGTAGGTGTGAAGCATCACAGGGATTTTGGGGTCTCAGCAGGGGAACACTGGCTGCCCAGGGAGTTTGGGGTCAGACCCTGAGTCTGCTGCTCTGTGTGGAGAGAACCCTCCTGACCCAAGCAGGACTGAAGCTAAATGAGAACAAATGTTGACCTGGATGCTGAAATGAGCTGGCAGAAGGTTTTTGGCTGTTAGCTTCTTTTTACTCAGGCTAAACAGCTATAGAAGTCAGTGGATGGTTGCAATGAAGAATCTCAGCCACCAGTGAGGTGAAGGCTGTGAGAGGCACCAGGAACTGGCCTTTAAATTGTGATAGAAATCATCTAGATCTGAACCAGCTCCTTCTTCTGTTTGCCTCCCAAGGGTGCTGCAGGGGAGAGGTTTTTGGCTCTGGGCACTGATGGGCATTTTAACATCCCACTGTGACAGTGATAATAGTGTCCAGGGTTTGGTACCTGGTGAAGCACACCTGTAAGCTCAACCAGCAAAGCACTCAAAGGTGCCTTCTCCTGTGGATCTCACCCAGGTTTAAGGAGCAGGCAGGATGGTAAATGGAAGGAGAGCTTGATGCATGAGGAAGGAAGGAGGTAAGGCTGCCTGATGGCAGGGAGAGGATGGGGTCAGCAGAGGGTGATGGGGCCAGGAGACCACCAGTGATATGATTTATACTTAGAGGCAAGTCAGGAGCAAGGAAGCAGGTAATGACACAGTTTGTGCTAGCACACAGGTGATTAACCTGCATTTCTCAAGTTCTGCTACTGCAGTTGTCTTCTGCTTAACTTTCTTCTTCTAGAAAGTACCACCTTGGGTTTATTTTCCAGTACAAGTGAATCCAGGTCTTCCACCTTGAAATGGGCAATTCTGTGGCAAGAAGTTGGCCTCTTGTGCAGGCAGGATGACAGGGCTGGGTGAAGAACAGCCCATGTCTGGTGTTTCTCCCATTCAACAAGAGAACAGAGATAAAACATGATGCTCAAAGAAAAGCTAAAGGTATCATAGGAAGCACACAGAGCAGAAAGGTTCATCTCTACCAGGCTTCCATCCACAGCCTGGTTGTGTCCAGTTCTCTTACAGCTTCCTACCAGGCATGGGACATCTCTGCTAATGAGCTGATGTTCTTGCTAAAGTCATTTTTCACCACAAAGTCCTTAGAAAGTTCCCAGGCTGTTTGCAAGCAAAACCCAAACCACACAATGATAGTGCCAAGCCCAACAGGAAAAAGAGAATTCTTCCAAAGATCTTGCTCATATCTGGCTGTAAGCAGCAGGAACTGCTCAGCCTCACAGAGGAACCTGCCACCACTTCTGCTATCCATGGATTAGCTCCCACTTTCCACTTTTCTCCACCCAAGATGTTGCACTAACACCAGACACTGCCCAGCAGATTCACTGTAGCCCTTGGTCTCTGCCATGCCCTGGTGTATCCCAACTGATGGAGATGTTCCATCTCCCTGGGGCAGGATGACATGGTTTGCTGTTGAGAGCTGGCAGCTTTAGGCTTGCTCCTCTGATTGTGTTGGATGAGCAGAACTTTGCTGTGGTGACAGTGAAATCCACTTAGCTCTGCTGAACAACCCAACAACTATTCCAGAAAGAGAAATATTTTGCTGTCTCCAGATTCTGCTCTGAGTAAAAATAACTCTTCATTCTTCTCTCAATTAGTCAAACATCAGGAAGGGCTGAAATGTGCATTTAATTGTGCCTTTCTTGCCTCCAATTATCTCTGAGAAAGTGGCTCAGTCCCTGCCAGTCCCATGGTACTGCTGGTCACCAGGCTGGGACTGGTCCTTGTGGGAGTGCATCTGGGATGGGGAGAATAGGGCACTCAGTGGGATCTGCAGGGGGATGAGAAAAAGGGGTTTGGGGGGAAAAAGGGAGAGAAAGAGCTTGCAGAGGGAGGGAAGGTTCAAGTGGCAGGGACCAGAGCAGAAGTGGATGCAGAAAGGACAGAGGAAAAGCAAGGCTGAGAAGTGAGCAGCTGCTCTAGCTCTGAGTCATGTGCAGGAGTGAATTCACTTCAAAAATTCAAGAAGAAAAAAAAGAGTTGCTTGTGGACAAGAATTCATCCCAGAATCATGAGGGTTGGAAGGGACCTCTAGGGATCATCCAGCCCAACCCCCCTGCTCCAGCAGGGGCACCCACAGCAGCTTGACCAGGATCACCTCCAGCTGCCTTGGGAATCTCTCCACACAAGGAGACTCCACAACCTCTCTGGGCAGCCTGGGCCAGGGCTCCAACACCCTCACACCAAACAAGCTTCTCCTGTTGCTCAGCTGGAACCTCCTGGGTTCCAGTTTGTGCTGAGCACCCCTTGGGCTGGCCCTGGGCACCACTGAGCAGAGTCTGGCCCCAGCCTCTTACCCCCAGCCTTGAGCTCTTGCTCAGCATTGAGCAGCTCCCCTTACAACAGACTTAAATTTGGGAACTCTGCTTTTCCAACACACTGATGGAAAATACTTAACCAAGACTGTGTGGGGAAAAGCCTCTCCTGATGCCCAGCATGGAGAGACACCTCAACACCCTGCACTCACCCAATCACCCTGCTGACACATGTCCTCATCCCTTGGTGGCCCTGAGGCAGGTGGAGGAGGTGACTCCCAGAGCAGCTCCTGGGCAGCCCTACAGCAGCACTTGCTCTTATTCTCTCTGCCTGTTGTCTTCTTTATTTTTCCCCTTTTCTCCTCTCTGGGCAATGAATAATGAGAGGAAAAAGCAGAAAGCAAGCAGAGTGACAGTCATTTACTGCCTTTGTGATTAACCACCCCAGAGCAGCCCCTGTTCAGACCAGCACTTGATGCTCCTTTTAAGGGCAACTATTCCACTAGAGCCCAGGGTGGGCATTGAAAGAGGAAGACAAAGGAGCTCCTGATTTATTTCCTTCTCTTCTTATACAATCACAGCTTCCTCAGTGTTAATGACTCTACCCCACACAACTGCCAAGCAGTGTTTGCACACAAGCCTTGCTTCTGGATGGGTGAATACAGGTCGGTTCTGCTCCTGGAGGTGTTGGGGGAAGGATGAAATTGCTGCTGGTGGGATCCCTGTTTGAGGAAAGGAGCTTGTGGCTCTTTGCAGATCAAGGCAAGAAGCTCAGTTCCTTCTTCCAAGCCCAGTTCCCTCAGCTGCTCCTCACAACACTTGTGCTCTAGACCCTTCCCCAGCTTCCTTGCCCTTCTCTGGCCACACTCCAGCACCTCACCCCCAGGACAAAGCACCCCTACCATGAGAAATCTCATTTTGGGATTACAGCAGGCTTTCAAACCCAGTGTGATGTCCTCTCCTGACATCTGGGTAGCACAGCAACCTGTCTGGATTCCAGTGGTTTTCTCCAAGGGATTCTCTCTGTAATTAGAGACTCAGTGTCCAGACAGGTGAACACTTATGCCACAGTTGGTGATCCTACTGCCATCACTAACACTTGCACCCTCAACAGTCAAGAAAACAAACCAACCAACCAAACCAAGCAACTGCAACTCTTCCTGAAGTTATTTTGACCTTTTGGGGGAATCCAGATGAGATGTTTTCCTTTCCCAAGCACCAGCAGCCCCAGGTTTCAACACAAAACACTGCCTGAAGCTGCCTTACCTCTGAGACACTTAAGCACAGACTTTTTCATTTTAGGTTTGTTTTTTTTTCATGGGTTGTCTTCTTGTTGGGGTTTGGGGTTTTATTGTGGAGGGCTTTTTGTTTTGTCCTGAAGAACTGCATCTCTGAATAAGTTCAAGATTCCCTGGAGGTTTCCAGCACTGCATCATGAGATGAGCAAAACATTACACAGAATCACAGAAGGTTAGGGGTTGGAAGGGACCTCTGGAGATCACCTAGTCCAAACCCCCTGCCAGAGCAGGTTCACCTAGACCAGGTTGCCCAGGATCATATCCAGGTGGGGTTGGAATCTCTCCACAGAAGGAGACTCCACAACCTCTCTGGGCAGCCTGGGCCAGGGCTCTGGCACCCTCAAAGTAAAGAAGTTCCTAGGTGGAACTTCCTCTGTTCCAGTTTGTCCTGTCACTGGGCACCAGTGAAAAAAGCCTGACCTCATTCTCCTGACACCTCCACCTTTTAATTGTTTCTCCTCATCAGACCTTGTGTTGGTCTGGCACAGCCCAGAAGGCTTCAGCCTGGGCATGGCTTCCAATAAAACATTCTGAATGAAGGTAGCAGTGAGAAATGCTTGAGGAATATGTATTAAATGATTATTAGAAGCAATGACTCTGCATTTTTAAGAGCTTATTGTAAATCATCATGCAATAAAAAAAACATCAAAAATAAACTCTCAGCCATTGATGCTTTAATAAGCTGCAATAAAAACATATATCAAAGGTTGTAATGCTGCTGAGGGTAACTACCTACAGCCTTAAAGAACTCATTTAAGTCTGCTCAACACCTTCAGCCCATGGGGAGCTGCTCCTAGAGTCATAGAATTGTTTTGGTTGAGAGGGCTCCTTCAGATCAGGTCCATCCATTAACCCAGCACTGCCAGGTCACCTCCAAACCATCTCCCTCAGCACCATAGATTTTCAACCCCTCCAGAGATGATGACACTCATACTGCCCTGGGCAGCCTGGGCCAGGCCTTGACAACCCTTCCAGGGAACAAATTATTTCTAGTATCCAACCTCCTCTGGTGCAACTTGAGGCTGTTTCCTCTTGTCCTATCACTGGTTACTTAGGAGAAGAGCCCAAGCCCCACCTGGCTCCAGCCTCCTCTCAGGGAGCTGCAGAGAGTGAGAAGGTCTCCCCTGAGACTCCTCTTCTCCAGGCTAACCAACCCCAGTTCCCTCAGCTGCTCACAACCCTTGTGCTCTAGACCCTTCCCCACCTTCCTTGCCCTTCTCTGGCCACACTCCAGCACTTCAGTGTCCTTCTTGGAGTGAGGAGCCCAAAACTGAACCAGGATTGGAGCTGTGGCCTCTGCAGTGCCCAATCCAGGAGGCCAATCCCTGCCCTAGTCCTGCTGCCACCCTAGTGCTGATCCATCATGCTGCTGGCCATCTAGACACACTGATTCTGTGATGGGAACTACCCATGAATGAATCCTTCAGGAGCAAGACTCTGCCTCCTTCCCAAATACAATTTTGGGATAGATCAGGGTGCAAACAGGGGCTCTGCTCAACCCTGTGCTATATTCTCCCCAGGACACCCAGGCAGTCACCAGACACAGCTCCTCCATTCACCCCCTCCTTGTTTTGCTGATGGCAATAAATCACTCTACTGGATCATTTCATTATTGCATATTTTTATCAAGCCTGAGGAAAGAAATCACTTCATTTCACTTAAAAGCTCTGCTCTGCCTAACTTAGGGACATCTGAAATAGTGCTGCATTGCATCTCAGCTGCATCTCTGCCTGCTGGTGCTACCTGTGGTGCTGGGCATGGAGAACCTGCTCCTACCTCGAGATATTTATCTACTGGGAAATCAAAATTGGGTTGGAATTCTGGAAATGAATTGTTTGCATGTGCCTCAGTCCTTGCTTGCTGTGAACAACCTGCACACACATTGCAGTGTTCACTCCCATTTCCCTCCTTGAACTTCTCTCTTCTTCCTGGGTTTCTGTTAGGAATTGTCAGATGCTTTCATGGGAGTTTTCCTTCCAGTCCAACCCCTTTCAGACTGGGTTTCATCCTGCTGACCTGGCTCTCTCTTTCCCTCTCTGCTAAGTTTGCCTACAAAGTCTACTTGTACAAAAGGGACAAACCCTGAGGCCAACAACATCCTGTGTCAGGCTGGTTCCTGTTTATCCCAACCACTGCTTGGGAGCAAACTCCTGACCTTTTAAACTGCAGAGAACTGAAGATGACACCAATAACAGTTAAGAGTCTTTACAAAACAACCTCCTGCTCTTTGTCTCCAAGGACCTTCTGATCTCCAGGCTACCTCAGTCACTCTTCACTGGGTGTTTCAAGAGGACACCATTTTTTTGCTACTCCAAGGAGGAGGAGATGAGGCCAGAGCAAAGGGAGGGTGAGGCAGAGCATGAGCATCTTCTCCATGCCCTGGGTCACCCAGGAAAAGCCCCAACACTTGGGGCATTTTCAATTCAGTTATCTGGAGGATTGCAGCATCTTCCTTTGGCCAGGGTGAGAGAGGAGCAAGCCAAATCTCTAGCACTTTTGTAACCCTAGTTTTGATGAATCTCCTCCTCTGAAAACAAACAAACAATGCCAGAGCAGAGGAGGCAGCTGAGATGCTGCTGGATGGCTTCAGTGTCAAACAGGGAGGAGAAATAGCTGCAGGCAGCAGCAAGCAGCTCCAAGAGATTTTCCCTGAGAGATGGAGACAAGGTTCAGCAAACCCAAGGGAAACACAGGGCAGGGACCTCCTCAGAGACACTTTCATGGTGCCAAGTTACTTTCTCTCCATCATTTCTCTGAAGAGGGAGTTTTGCCTTGCAGGGAGGAGTGGGCCATGCCTGAGCCCAGATGTAGCATTGCATTTTGGTGACACCTTTGCTTCCCCAAATGAAAAGGACTGAGGCAGCATCTGTGCTTTGGCTCTGATTGCTGAGTCATGTCCATCAACCAACAGAAGAGCCCCACCACCTCTCCTAGAGACCCCTACCACCACTTTTGGAGCAGTCCCAGCACCAGCACTTCTGGAGAGATCCCCTACAGCTTCTAGAGTAGCCTTGACCACTTCTGTTGCCAAGTGCTGTTCTTCACAGGGAGAGTTCTACAGGTGGAAATCAATCCAGAGGAGGAAAAGGCACTCAAATCCTCCAAACATCTTTCACAAGTGAGAAGAACAGCTCTGGATCCATCCTAGTGTCCCTGCCAGGCAGGGTGGTTGGAATAGATGATCTTTAAGGTCCCTTCCAACTCTGACAATTCTATGGTTCTATCATTTGGTGTCTAGAAAGAAGTAAGCCAGTCCCTGGTGTGCATGGAGACACCAGCACCAGGGAGAAGCTGCCCAGTGCAGCTGACTGGGACTTACAGACAAGAAAGGGTCATGGAAAAGGCAGATAGCAATGGTGAAATCATTAACCAGCAAGCAGTTACAGACCAGTACAGGACCTGCACAACACTGAAGCATCACATGGTCCCTCTGGGACTTAAAAAATGCTCTAGCAAGTCCTAGAGCACAAAACTTGCCCTGCTTAGAATCATAGGATTGTTTTGGTTGGAAAAGACCTTTCAGATCATCAAGTCTGATCATTAACCCAGCACTACCAGGCCACCACTAAACCATGTCCCTCAGCACCATATCTCCATGGCTTTTCAGTCCCTCTAGAGATGGTGACTCCACCACTGCCCTGGGCAGCCTGGGCCAGAGCTTAATAACCCCTTTGGGGAAGCAATTTGTCTTCATGTCCAACCTAAATCTCCCCTGGCACAACTTTAAACCATTTCCTCTTGTCCTATCACTTCAAGTCAGGTGTCATTCCCTCAGAAACAGGTTTCCTCAAGACCATTGTTCCATCAACCAGGGCAGCAGCAAAGAGCATGTTTAAACCAGGGCTTTAATGGCATTTTGGGGTGGCACCAATCCATGCAGGAAGCACTGCCAGCAATGTCCACCATCAGACAGGTCTCAGTTTCAGCAGCAGTGCTGCCTTCACCCATTAGCACTCTGGTAATTGGTTAGGAAAGCATCAAGCACCAAGAGGCTCTGGTGCTTGTGTGGCCCCAAATGGGAAGGTGCAGAAAAACAAATCTCCTGCCAGAGGTTTTCTGCAGTCAGGAACTGTGTGAAGGCTCCTCAGGTAGGTGTCTGCTGATGTTCAGAACATACTGGATATGTCCCTGTGTTTCTTGCCTGGGTGACCAGATAGGCTGAGGGGTGACTGTGATGGATGGTCACAATTTACCCAGACAAAAGCAGCTGCTTCTGCACATTAGGTGCAACTTGCACTGCAGGCACTTTGCTAAAAGGTGATGTTAAGTCTGGGGGTTGAGGAAAGCTGAAGGCATCAAAAAGTCCTGACACTAAAATCAACCAAAACTCTAAACCCAGCAACCTTATGTACACTCAATTTTCTGTATTTCTATAATCTGGCTGAGGTTAAAGTCATGAAGCAAGTGAAGAGCAAAGGTTTGCAGAGTGGGACTGTCTGTAGACTCATGGATGGATGGCTTTGAAATCTTCACTTTTGGGGCTTTCCACCCAAGCACACAACATAACCCTACTGACCAAGAGCCATGTCTTGACCCCAGCCATGCCAAGAAGGTGAAGCAGATTGACCAGCTTTCTGAAAGTCAACACAAGCAGGAGGCTGGATCTGACCCCTGGGGAAGGCTGCTGGAGGAGGATCCCTTCCCCCTCTGCTCCCAGCACAGCTCAGCAGTTCTGCAGAGCCACAGATGCAGAACTGGCTCCAAACCTATATGAAGCCAGGCTAATGTGGCAGCTCAATCAAAGGGGCAGAATATGAATGAAATGAGGATCTGGTGAACTTGCTCTGACAGCAAGGACATGTGCATATGTATCCTGATCTCATCTGCCAGGCTTTGCTAGAGCAGCCTGAGATAAAGTCACTGAAGGCTCCAGGAGCTGAGCAGTAGCAATAGATCTTGCTTTTAGGAGGACACAGTGGTGGCTTGCTCAGGGGAGCTTAGGAGATACTCACTGTCAATTCAACCTAAATAACTGCCTGTGCTTTCTGAAACCCTGGAGACTGCAAAGAGAAGAGGAGAGAAGAAAGACAAACTGCTCAAACCCTTGATCTCACAAGAGCTATGGTCCTGGCCCTCAAGATCACATTGTCCTGTTATCCTTACAGGACAGTGCTGGCTTCTATCAGTGAAGTCATAAACCCAGAAATCCTGATGAGAGGCTGCTAAGAAAATGTGGCTGCACCATGGAAGATGCATCTTGGCTCAGGAGCTTTTCCTGAGGGATCTGTTGCTCTGGGTACACATGCTAGAAACCTCAGTGCCTAGCTCACATCTTCCATCTCTTCCATTAAAAGCCTGAAGTCCAATTTGCCAGTGTAGAATCACAGAATCATTAAGGTTGGAAGAGACCTAGCAGATCATTGAGTCCAATTGCCAACCAGCTCTGCCAGGTCACCACTAAACCATGTCCCTCAGCACCACAGCTCCATGGCTTTTCAACCTCTCCAGAGATGATGACACTCCCACTGCCCTGGGCAGCCTGGGCCAGGCCTTGGCAAGCCTTTCAGGGAATAGATTATCTCTAATATCCAACCCCAACCTCTTCTGGTGCAACTTGAGGCTGTTTCCTCTTGTCCTATCACTGGTTACTTAGGAGAAGAGCCCAAGCCCCACCTGGCTCCAGCCTCCTCTCAGGGAGCTGCAGAGAGTGAGAAGGTCTCCCCTGAGCCTCCTCCAGGCTAACCAAGCCCAGTTCCCTCAGCTGCTCCTCACAACACTTGTGCTCTAGACCCTTCCCCAGCTTCCTTGCCCTTCTCTGGCCACACTCCAGCACCTCTAAGTCTTTCTTGGAGTGAGGAGCCCAAACCTGAATGCAGATAAGGAGACTAAGTGCAGAGATGTGCCCAACAAAACCTGAGTTTTGTATCCTGCAGTTTGCAGACATGAAGCAGAAGCCACTGCTGAGATGGATGTGGCAGAGAGCCCTCCACCACCACCAGGAATTCTTTTGGAATATTAATATTAATAATTAACTATGTGCTTTTGCATTCTCTCTCCTCCAACACAACTTCCTCATCTGGCAGATCTGAAAGTGAATCTGAGTGGCATAAAATGTTAATACTTGGGGACAACATTGAAGGAAATAGATAAAAGCATCCCAACCCCTTCCCTTTCTCCCTCTCATCATTTATTCTGTTTTCACATTCTCCATCCAGTTGTTGTGCAGTGACAAAGTTGCAGCTTTCACAGAACACAGACATCCAAGTCCACGTGGAGTTGTGACTAAACAGCCCCTTGAAGGATGAAAAATAAGGTGAAAAATCTGAGGGTTTGGGGTTTTTTCCCCACCACCCAAAGCTAGCATGTTAAATTGGAGAGGAAGGTCACTGTGGAGAACATTTGGAGGCTGCAGAAAGTCCAAGCCAAAGGAAATGTGGTGGTTTTGGAACATGGAGTCACCATCCCTGGAGGGGTAGAGATGTGGAACTCAGGCACATGGTTTAGTGGCATGATGGCTATAGGTTGATGGTTGGACTTGAAGATCTTAGAGGTCTCTTCCAACCTTAATGACTCTGTGATTCTGCAAATCACCTGGTGTGGGGCAGGAGTCAGCTGTGCCTGAGCTAGATCAGCAAGCCAAAGTCCATCTCCCTCTTTCCACACTCCAGAAGACATGGGCTATACTCTCAGACCTCACTGGGCACCAAGTGACTGCTTCAATAACTCAGTGGACACTGTTCACTTCAAAACAAATCAGCCAGACAAGCCCTCCTGCACCACCAGACCTGCCTGAACCCTAGGAAACCAGCAGCACACAGAGTGGCTGCAGCTCACTGAGGCTGCTCTCAGCCAGTCCTCACATCATCCTACTGCAGATGTTTCCTTAGCATCCTCAGCAGAAGGGAATGACTTTGCTCTTCCCCTTGCCTCAGCTCTCTTATCTGCCCTTTGCATTGCTTTCATCTGTTTGCTTTTCTGTTTGCTCTGTCTCTCCAGCTGGAGACAGAGGTTGAACTGAAAAATATTTGCATTCCTGGGCAGGGTCCTTGTGAAGGTCTCCAGACATCTTCCTCCTCAGACATGCAGAATCTTTCTGTTTGAGATCTGATCAGTTGCACAAAAGCCAAAGAAACCTCTCAGAGGTCCTTGGCTGTGCTGCCAAGGCCTCATGGAAGGGGCACAAAGAAACTTTAGTATAACCCCTGCAAGGCCACAGGCTTGCCTGAAGGAACCCTGTTTGCTGCTCTCATTTCTACCCCCAGAATCCCAGCATGGCAGGGGTTGGAAGGGACCTCTGGGGATCATCCAAGTCCAACCCCCCTGCTCCAGCAGGGTCACCCACAGCAGCTTGCCCAGCATCACCTCCAGCTGCCTTGGGAATCTCTCCACACAAGGAGACTCCACAACCTCTCTGGGCAGCCTGGGCCAGGGCTCCAACACCCTCACACCAAACAAGCTTCTCCTCCTGCTCAGATGGAACCTCCTGGCTTCCAGTTGGAGGCCAGTGCCCCTTGGCCTGTCCCTGGGCACCACTGAGCAGAGTCTGGCCACAGCGTCTTGCCCCCAGCCTTTAGCCCTTGCTGAGTATTGAGCAGCTCCCCTCTGGGGCTGCTCTTCTCCAGGCTAAGCAGCCCCAGGGCTCTCAGCCTTTTCTCCTGCCAGAGATGCTCCAGTGCCCTCAGCATCTTCCTAGCCTCTGCTGGACCCTCTCCAGTAGCTCCTTGTCTTTCTGGAACTAGGGAAGCCAAGAAGTGGACACCATCCTCCAGATGTGACTTCATCCTCAGCATTTCTTTAATTGGAGTGGGATTGCACCATCACAGCAAGAGGAAAGCAAGAGCCTGGTTCCCTTTCAAGGAATCCCAAGGATATTTGCAAGGGAGCTCTGTTTTTCCTTGGTTTCAAGCAGCTCGTGCCTACTGAGCAGTTTTGCTAAAAATACTGGGAGTGTTTTGACATTGACTGGTGCCAGAAATACACCCAGTCCACAGCATATGCTGCTTTCCATTTGAAGGTCTTCTCCAGAAGCTGGGCTGGGAGATTGGGGGTGGAGAACATGCTTCAAAATAGCATTTTGCAAACTTCTGGAGAGGTTATTGGCAATAGAACATGTAATTCTGGAAATGTCTTAGCAATTAAAAGTGACTAACTGCAAGAGGAGGATTTCCCCTCTCACCTCATTGGGGTTTATCAGTGTAGTGCCTTCCCCTGCCTGTGCCATAGCCTGTGTCCCACCACACACAGCAGCCCACAGCCCTGCACACTTGCACTGCCAATCTGCTGCTTAATTGCTTCTGACAGTCTATCCATCACTAGCTAATCAGAGAATCATTTTGGTTGGAAGAGACCTTTCAGCAAGTTCAACTGTTAACCAGCACTGCCAGGTGATCACTAAACCATGGCCCTCAGAACCACAGCTCCATGGCTTTGAAACCCCTCCAGGGATGGGGACTCCACCACTGCCCTGGGCAGCCTGGGCCAGGCCTTGGCAACCCTTTCAGGGAACAAATTCATCCTCATGGCCAACCTAAACCTCTCCTAGTGCAACCTGAGGTTGCTTCCTCTTGTCCTATCACTGGTTACTTAGGAGAGGAGACCAAGCCCCACCTGGCTCCAGCCTCCTCTCAGGGAGTTGCAGAGAGTGAGAAGGTCTCCCCTGAGACTCCTCTTCTCCAGGCTAACCAACCCCAGTTCCCTCAGCTGCTCCTCACAACACTTGTGCTCTAGACCCTTCACCACCTTCCATGCCCTTTTTTTGACATCCTCTAGCATCTCAATGTACTTCTCAGAGCAAGGAGCCCAAACCTAAAGTGAATAATCCAGTTGTGATCACACTGGTGCCCAGTCCAGGAGGACAATCCCTGCCCTAGTGTTGATAACAAGCCTAAAGCAAGGTCCAGCTGCTTCTCCAGGGGCAGAAGGAGGTGCACTGACCCTGACCCTGTAGAAGGGTCTCTCAGCTCCAAATCTGCAGAGGTTATTCCAGCCTGGCACTCACTATTGAGGAACTCTTTGTCATTGTCTGATGAGGTCTCCTTGTGCAGGGGAACTAACACCACTGCATCCTGCCTGGTCTCATCACTCCTAATGTTTGGGAAGGGAAATAAAAAGAGCAGGAGCAGTTGGGCTTTTGTCAGGGACCCAAAAAGCAGGGAAGAGAAAAGGACTTTGATTTCTCCAGTGTTTTATCTAACTTGAAGGTTACAGACTGACAGCTCCACATAAGAAATTGTCAAACGTTGGCCTTCTGGTTGTCAGAGCCTAAGACAGTGTGACAGAAGGAGTGGGTGTGAATTTTAATCTTTTATTTTGCCTGATCTTGGCAAAGCTTCCCTCATTTCCCTCATTTGCATTTGAAGTTCCTTAGGAAATTATTCCAACTTCACCCCCTCCCCTTTTCTTTTCTTTCCCCTCTCCAAAGAGCAACATCTGGAGTGTTACAATTACTCTGCCTTCCAGACACCTCTGAGGGATGGTGACCATGTCTAGCCATGGCTGAACAGTTGCTCCATCACCTAGTGGTACATCCCCAGCAGAGAAGGAGCACTGGGAAGAGGAGAAGAGACCCATGGGAGGAAAGGAAAATGGATTGAATGCAACAACAAAACTGATAGCAATGCCAGGATAAAGCATATAAAGTCATACTCAGCCCAGAGAGGGGACAGCAGTGGCACAAGACAGAAATGCAGTCCTCCAGAGCAGGAGGAGGAAGAGGAGCAGGGTCAGGAGGAGCCCAAGCAAGAAGCTCCAAGCTGAAGACTCCCTCCTGCTCAGCAGAGTTCCTCCTTCATACTGAGCATGGTTTCATGGGGTGAGATCCACCTGGAGCTGACTCCAAACTGCTAACGACCTGCAGCCCATGGCTGGGCTAGGATTGAGTCCTAGCAAACCCAGGAGAGATGGGAATGGGTAAAGAAAAGGCTTGCTGACCAACCTAAACAGCAAAAGCCATCCTTGTGTCCTGAGATCTGCTATCAGCAGCCTTGTGGAGCACAGTTCAAATACCATTTACAGGAGTTTGGGAATTCAGCAGGACTTCCCCAGAGCTCCAAGTAGCTTAGAAAGATTAAGGAACATCTCTGCACTGCCTCAACTGAGCAGCTGCCTCCTCCCTGCCCAGCTCTGGCTCCACACAGGGATGGGTGTGCACTCAGCAAGGGGCCAGAGAGCCCTTATCTCTTCCTTGGTGTTTCCTTTTCCTGGGCTATGATTTAATGCTACCAAACAAAAGCACAGCAGCCAGGTCTAATTTATTGAACCAACTCATTTCCACAGCTCTTACTGTGCACTCTCCTTCAGATGAACAATGAATAAGCTTAAAGAACAATACTCACTCTTAATTAAATGGTGCTGCAAAAAAAACCCTATTGCATTGGTGTTGGACCATGGCCACACTGCTTAGGATTTATTCAATTTGACAGTTTAATATGCTCTGAATATCCATGCTCCTTCATGAGCAGTGCTCAGAAAACAGTTTAAATATGCTTTCAATTTAATTACACTTCATGCCTACTTCCCTCCTTGACAGCAGACCTGTGTGCCATCAACTGACCTCACCAGCAAGGCTCCTGGCTTGGAGGGGAGAACACTGAAGTCACATCTGCTGATGGAGCCTGACACAGAGGTGTGCAAAGCAACAGCAGTGTGAGGCAGCAGATCCCTGGAGCATGTGAAGGTTGGTGTGCATGGTGGCCACCTCCATGCAAGCCCTGGCCAAGGCTGGCTGGGTCCTGGCAGCCCCTGGTGCTGCTTCAGTGCCAGGAGCAGCTTTCTGCAGCCACAGTGGTGATGAAGCTCAGCTCTGAAATGAGCTGCTGGGCCAGGGCCAGCAGCATCCCATCCTTGGCAGCTGCTAGCATATCCTGGCTCAGAAACACCAGGAGATGAGGGGGTGCAGAGACCCATCCTGCACTGTGCTCACTGGGAAGATCTGCTGTTCCTGCTACCCTGCAGCACCTCTAGTTCTGCTAAGAAAGGCAATGTAGTGGCCAGCCCTGTCAACCAAAGGATGTGGTCTTCAGACAACAAAACACAAGACATATGCCTCACTTCAACACTTAATGTGACTAGCAGGACTAGGGCAGGGATTGTCCTCCTGTATTCTGCACTGGTGTGGCCACAACTCAAGTCCTGGGTTCAGGTTTGGGCTCCTCACTCCAAGAAGGACATTGAGGTGCTGGAGTGTGGCCAGAGAAGGGCAAGGAAGCTGGTGAAGGGTTTAGAGCACAAGTGTTGTGAGGAGCATCAGTCTGGAGAAAAAGAGGTTCAGGGGAGACCTTCTCACTCTCTACAACTCCCTGAGAGGAGGTTGGTCTCTTCTCCTAAGTAACCAGTGATAGGACAAGAGGAAATGACCTCAAGTTGTATCAGAGGAGGTTTAGGTTGGATATTAAGAAAAATGCCTTCCCCAAAAGGGTTGTCAAGACCTGGCCCAGGCTGCCCATTCCTGAAGAGGTTTAAAAGCTGTGGAGATGTGGTGCTGAGGGAGATGGCTTAGTGGTGACCTGGCAGTGCTGGTTAATGGTTGGACTCAGTGATTCTATATTTCTGTTCTATATGTGCCATCCACCTCACTGCAAGCTGAGTCAAGGCTTCAGAAATTAAACATACAAGAGAAAAGGCCCCAGGTGGGCAATTCCAGAAATCATAGGAATAAGGACTTGAGAATAGTTTCTCCTTTCCCCAACTACTTGGAGATGTCTTTGAAAGTTGACAGCAAAGTGACAAAGTTGCCAGCACTCAAGTCTCTGATAGATTAATTATTCCTGCTTTTGGAAGAGGGCTATCTAATTTAATCAAACACACTTCAGAAAGCACTAATTGCTGTGGAAGTGACTATCATTTACCTAAAGGGCAACTACACTCAGAGAAGCAGAAGAAGTGGCTTTGCTTTCACCCCACCATCATCACCTGCCATTACCTCTGACAGCTACTAATGACACCACAGACATGGAGAGAAACTGCCCCATAATCACAATCCATCTTCCAGGGAGCCAGGAAAATAAGAAGCTAGAGACATGCCAGGATGTTTCCCTTTGGTTTTGTCAGCTGGTGGCAGACATGGCTATGAGATAAGGTTTGATGGGAGTCATGTCTCTCTTCTCAAACCCTCAGTGAGCTTTGGGGATACAGAGTGAGAATCCTGGTCCTAAAAGCCTGGAAGACACAGAATCACTGAGTTGTTAAGGTTGGAAGAGACCTCCAAGATCAGCAAAGTTCAACCATCAACCTATCACCCCCATGCCACTAAACCATGTCCCTCAGCACCACATCTAGATGCTTTTTGAACTCCTCCAGGGCTGGTGACTCCACCACTGCCCTGGGTAGCCTGGGTCAATGCCTAACCACTCTTTCTGGGAAGAAATTTTTTGTGATATCCAACCTTAAACCTCCCCTGGTGTAACTTGAGGCTGTTTCCTTTTGCCCCAGCACTGGGAACCCAGGAGAAGAGACCAACCTCCACCTCACTCTGACCTCCTTTCCCACAGGCTGGGAGTGTGGCACAGCCTAGTGTAAGAGAAGGCAGAGGCAGGGCTCAAACTGGTTGAAAAAGGCTCTCCCTTTCCCCCCTTTTATTCCAGAGCCCTTGTGCTACCCTGACCTTCAGGGAGAAGATGGGGGTTGACTGCCTGCACCAAAGGCACCAAAATTCTTCCTTTCATGGCCCAGCAGCCTCACTCAGTGGCAAATCCAATATCCTTTGGGAAAGCAAATTGCCCAGTGTCGTCAGAGGCTGTCCTGATTCAATCAGGTTAAAAGCCAGGGAGATAGCATTATTGGGGATTAGAGATGAACAAAGCTTTCAGAAACAAACCCAAACCCAACCCAAGCTGCTTACCAAACCAACACAAAAGCATTACAATAAGTGAAAGTCAAATTATTGCTATCAAATGCACTCTAAAGCCAATGGAACCTGTCAATGCAGAACTGTTAGGCCATGAGAAGGCTTGTGGAGAAGATGATCTGTTCCCAAGCCACAGCATTTCTAATCACTTACAGGACAGCTAAGCAGATAATTTGGGTCAGTGCTTAAGACATTAAACTATTGCTACAAACCTTGGGATTTAACAAGCTTTGGGACTTAGCAGGCAAGGGATAAATCAGGAGAAGTTTCTATACCCCCAGGGCCATTCATTCTCCATGCAATGCTACACCCTGGAAAGTCTTACACAGCATCCTCCAGCCCCTTTTTGGGGCCATTCCCTGCTAAGATGAAACTTGGTGAATAGAATGAAGATGAAGGGTGACACTCTCAAAGTGCTAGGGGATTTTGGGAGGCAAGCCTCACTGGAGGGTGTGTACACACTCAGAACCTCCCTCTGTGGGGCTGGCATGCAGGGCTGAAATGATCTTCCCTCAGCTCCCATCTTTTCCTAGAGATCCACTGAAGGAGTGAGCCTCCCCTGCATGGAGGTAGAATCACAGACTATCCTGAGTTGGAAGGGACCCACAAGCATCATCAAGTCTACCTCCTGCCTCTGCCCAGGACAACCCTAAAGTCACCCCATGTGTCTAAGAGCATTGTCCAAATGCTTCTGGAATTCTCTGAGAGTTGGTGCCATGACTGCATCCCTGGGGAGCCTGTTCCAATGCTCCCACCACCCTCTGGGTGAAGAACCTGGTCCTAATATTTAACCTGAACTTGGTACAGCTTCATGCCATTCCCTTGGGTCCTGTTGCTGGTCACCAGAGAGATCAGCACCTGCCCTCCTTCACCTCTGGTGAGGAAGTGACAAACTGCAATGAGGTCTCCCCTCAGCCTCCTCTTCCCCAGGCTGAACAGACCAACTGATGCCTTTAGGTTGGCTTTTTTCTGGATACCCAAAGACTAAAACACTCAGAGCAGCTCCTTCCTGGAATCCCATCCCCACACCAGAGCCTTCAGGAGAAGACAAGACAAGGAGTTAGAAATTCTGATTACTATTCCTTGTGATTTTGCAGGTTATTCTGCTGAGGGTTCTGCATTTCCCTGCTAACAGGAGAAGCAGCATGGAACCATTCACTCCTGACCTGTCCTGATGTGTGAACAGAAGCATTTGCTTTCATTTAATTGCTTTCATTTACTTTTTTCAAGTCATTATGGGTGGATGCTAAGTGGGGAGAGACCCAAACATTTTTGGAGTGATGCCTCCTCTTTGTGCAATCAGACTCTGTACTCTGCCTCTTCTGCCATGCTATGAAGCAGCAGGAAGAGAACACATGGGAAAAGCCCTCCAGTGAGAATTCCCAATAAACACCTCTGGCTTCTGAAAGGAAAGCTCTGAAATACCCAACAAAAGTCAAACTGAGGAAAGAAAAAGATGTTTATTTCATTCTCTCCTTCAGAATTCTCTTTTTAATGGATGCATTTTGAAAGCTATATATATATATATGTATGTATTAATTGAGACTAAACCTCCCAGTTAGCCAAAAAGAGGTTAACAAAACACTTCTTGCTGGTCCTGCAGTCCTCCAAATTGCCTTTTACCTCCAAATCTTGGCTCAGCCTGTGCCTGCAATACTGCAGAACGACAGCAGTTTGGTTTTTACAACCAACACTTGTTCTGCTGCTCAGATCATCAGTTTAAAAGCCCTTTCAGCCTGCCAGATGATCTCCATCAAGATTATATATTACTCTTCTGGGCAACAAAGGGAACAACTCTGCAAGCCTCTGGCCATGCACATGAGGCATCACAAGATGCCTTTGGCAGGGAAGCTGGAGAGAAGTTAGTGGCATCCTTGGCTACTCTGGATGGGATATAACCTAAAGCTGAGGCTTGGAGAAAGCCCAGCTCCATTGCAATTTAATCCAGCTCTCTGGGTCCCTGGTTCATTGATAAGATGAGGAGGAGGGAACCCCAAAAGCTCACTCCAATGACTGAAGGCCAGACCTGTTCCTCTGGGTGCTGCTAAATGGTGGGAACCCACAGGGAGAATCTTTTTAGTTCTTCACTAGAAAAGGAGAAGGTATTAAATTCCTTCTTGTAAATCACAGAATATCTCAAGTTGGAAAAGACCCATAAGGATATAGACTGGTTTGGATTGGACCTTTCAAGGTCATCTAGTCTAACTCCTCTGCAGTCAGCAGGGACATCTGCAATTAGAGCAGGTTGCTCAGAGCCTTAAACAACCAGACCTGGAACAGTTCCCAGGGATGGGACATCTCCCACCTCTCTGGGCAACCTGGGCCAGGGTCTTACCACCCTCAATGTAAAATATTCCTTCCTTACATCT
The DNA here is from genome assembly GCA_013399015.1 of Galbula dea. NCBI lineage: Eukaryota > Metazoa > Chordata > Aves > Piciformes > Galbulidae > Galbula > Galbula dea. The sequence goes on from VWZX01007609.1 coordinate 467,614, forward strand.
AGCCTGAATCTCCTTTTTCTCACTTAAAACCATTGCTCCTTGTCCTGGCAAGGATTCCAACTTGCTGCTCCTCACAGGGAGCCTAATGCTTTATCTGCCCATGCCTTATGCAGCCATTGCTCCAGCAGCAGCCTTAGGTCCTGCTGCTCTGATTTCATCCACAAGGAGATGGGTGGGCAGGGTGCAACCCACACAGCCTACAGTTTCCTCTTCAGAAAAGCTCTCCAGCAGTTGAAGTTCTGAGATCCTGGTCACCACTCTGCTCCTGAGGATTCCCCAGGATTTCAAATCTGGTTTCATACCAAAGAAAGAAGAAACCCAGGGAAGAGCCAAGAGCTCTGGCCAGCAGATGTGTGCATGCCTGTGGCCACCATCACTGCCACTGCTGAACTCAGGGCTGCTTGTTTGAACACAGCTTCACAGGAGAGTCCCACAGGCTCCATCTCTTCTCTTCTGGTACCTGACAGAGCTTGCAGAATTACTAGACCCTTCTCTAAGCCTGCCAGTGAAGCCCCCAACCACACACAGCCACAGGTTCAGCCCTTCCAAATGGCATCTGCTCCAACCAACAGCCAGCAACAGTGAGGATTTAGATTATCAGCTTACATTGGGGATGATTTCTGCCCCAAACCTTTCAGTGCTCACACAACTCCTAGGGGTTCCCCTTCAGCCCAACAGTTCAGCACATGCACAGTGTTGAGGCTAAATCCTGTTGGGCTGGGCATGTGATAAACCAAGTGCTCCCTAAAACCTTCATTCTGCCATCTTATAACAACAGAGAGACACAGAAATCAATCAGTATAGTGAATATTGGTGGTGCCCAGCTCCCTCATCCCTGTTCCATCCACAAAGATGGGAACTTGCATTTGTGAGCCATCAGGTTCCTTCCCACTGGGAAGTAGCACTGTGAAGGCAGCACCCAAGACCTGATAGATGTGTTCTGGCAGAGCCAGCACACCAAGGCAGCTTTGGCTCTGACCTAGACAGCAAATGGGTGCTGGAACAAAGCTCTCCACTGTGGGATGCACTGTTTCACTGGTTGGCCCAGAGGTGGGGTGGCAGAGAGGACACTCCACTGCCCTGGTGATGTGTAGAGCTCTGCACCAGGTTGGATTGACTGCTCTTGCCCTTGGGATGTTACAGGGCTCTCTGATGGCACAGGGACAGGAGGAATTGCCCAGTCACCTGGTAGCACTGGGACAGAGTCCACGTGTCCAGCAGCCACCACATCTGACCTACCCTGGCTCCCACCCACCTCAACATCCCATGTCAGACATCAAACTCTCTTGGTATTCCTGAGATCCCAAAGCATTATGTGCCCACTCAGCAGGACATTCAAGGGTTCAGGAGGCAGCAATGGGAGAGGCAGAGCAAGCAGCAGAGAAACACAGGGAATACTGAGGAAAAAACTGGTGTCCACCCTTTAGCCCAAAGGCTTTGCTTCAAAGCACCAGGGAGCAGCAGAGAGACAGGATGGTTTATGGAAAACATGGGTAGAATTTGGGCTCTCTCTTCACTCCCAACCTCCCAGAGCCTGAGCTGATCCCAGGCTCCAATGTTGCCTGTGAATATTGAATTCCATGTTGATATTGAACTCCTGTGCTGCAGACCCTGCTGCTGGGGTTCTCTTTGCACCCCATGCTCCAGGTTGAACTCCACCTCTGCCAAGCTGCAGTGCTAAAGCAAAGAGTGACAGCATCCTGGCCCCATGCATCCCATCCCCATCCTCATCTTACTTCCCCAAACCCATTTCTCCCCGTGGAGGAGGTGGCAGCAGTAGCCCCAGGCAACAGGCTCTGCACAAACAGGTCATCTGTGCTGCTGAAGTGCACTTCTGTTGCTGTGCTTGCTGCTCCCCAGCCCCTCTGGAGAACCAGGGAAACACAACAACATAGAAACCAGACAACAGCCACAGTGATTGCCTCAGTTAATGGGCAGGGACCTTGCCACAGCAGCACAGATGAGGTTTGGTTTCCTAGTTGGAGAAAACATTTCTGCCTGCTCTGATGGCTGCATTTGCAACTAGCTTCTGGTCCCTGGGAGATGGAAGTGGTGCTGGCCATGTCCCACACACTCCAGAGGATGCTGAGGGACACATCATGCCAGCCTTCCATGCTGGGCACAGGGACAGTTTGCTCTCAGCCACCTGCACCCAATATTTCCTCCTATATTACAAACCCCATTCTGCTGCATCATAACCAATACCAAAGCTGACTTGAAAAACATCTAGTTACTGTGCTGAACAAAAAGCAAGCAACCCACTGGTGCACTAGCAATAAGAGTGCCACCTTGTGAGACCTTGCAGGGATGACAGACAGGCTGGGGGGGGGAAGAAATCCACATTATGGGTTAGAAGAAGAAGATTCAGCTAGAAAAGGGTGAACTAATGGAAAAGAAGACACAGAGCAACATAGAGAGCACAGGGGATCCACATCTCTCCCTCCTGGGGGAAGCCAAGAGCCAGCATCCCATGGTGGCTGTGCTGCACACCTCTGAACATCCTGCCATGAGAGCAGGGAGCTGCAGTTTGGGCTTAATGACATTCAGATCAACTAGCGATGGGTTGCACAGCACCAGGTTCAAAGACTGAAGGAAGGAGTTTGATTCAAAGCAGCAAGTTTTGTTTGCAAGGAGCAAAACCCACTGAAAACCCTCTAGGGGTAAAAAGCCATGTGTCAGGGTGGATCTCAGTCTGAACACAGAATCATAGAGGGGTTTGGGTTGGAAGGGACCTTCAAAGATCATCTAATCCAACCCCCTGCAGTCAGCAGGGACATCTGCAACTAGAGCAGGTTGCTCACAGCCCAGACAACCTGACCTAGAATGGATCTAGGGATGGGACATCTCCCACCTCTCTGGGCAACCTGGGACAGGATCTCATCACCCTCAGTGGAAACAATTTCTTCCTTCTATCTAGTGTAAATTTCCTCTTTTGGTTTCAAACCATCACCCCATTGTCCTGTCACAACTCCTGCTAAAAAGTCTGTCCCCAGCTTTCTTCTAGGCCCTTTAAGTACTGAAAGGCTGCAGTAAGGTCTCCCTGGAGCCTTCTCTTCTCCAGGCTGAACAACCCCAACTCTCTCTGTCTGACCTCACAGCAGAGAAGTTCCAGCCCTCAGATCACTTCTGTGGCCTCCTCTGGACCCACTCCACCAGGTCCATGTCTCTGCTGTGCTGAGGACTCCAGAGCTGGCCCCAGCACTGCAGGTGAGGTCTCCCCAGAGCAGAGCAGAGGCAGAATCCCCTCCCTGCCCTGCTGGCCACAGGGGAGCCTTCAACTTCCTGCTGTGTTTATCCTAGGATTAGGGATGCTCTGGGGGCAATGGTGGGCACAGGAGCAGGGTGGATGCAGGCAGCACTGCTCAGAGGACATGGGAGCAATTGCTAACAGCCTCCCCACAATGTCTGAAGTGCAGAAAGGACAGAGATTTCCAGCAACATCTCAACCATTGGGGTGTGCCACTCAGCTCACATGCCACAGCCCCTACCAGCACATCATCTTTGCAAAGCCCAGTGGGAAGCAGCCTTCCTTTGGCACTCACCTACCATGAGCCCTCTGCAAATCCTTTCAACTGCTGCAAATGGGAGGAAAGAAAAAATAAAACAAAAAGAAAAAGGACAAAACCCACAGATAAAGCTATTTTATGCCCAACTTGCTGCTGAAGAACTATTCTCAGTGTTCTTGGCTTTATACCTCCTCTCTCTGCCTGCTTGTTCCAGATGACTGAAGCAAATCAAAAGAGGGAGACTGAGAAAGAAAAGGCCACTTTCAAAGGAACCCAGCTTGATGACTTCAAGACCTAGATTGAGACACAATGGGATGGCCTAGATTTCCCACCTGATTACTTTTTTCCCCCCTCTGGCTTCCTGGACTGAAGAAAGGAAAGAGAAATCCCTCCTGTACCACTTCACCCACTTTGCCTCCAAGCAGATAGACAAACTAATACAATGAGGTGGTAGAAGGAGCCCAGAGCTTGCAGGGAGCTTTACTGAACCCAGGTTACCATGAATCAAAGAAAGTTCAGGTTTCCAACCCCCTTTTGCTCTAAAACCCTCAGCATAAGCAGTTTTGCATGCTGGGATGGTTATTCCTCAGGACAGGGGATGCTGCAGAGGGCAGGAGGAGAGGAACCTTACTGCACCTACTGAGGCGGCACCAAATTCACAGCAAGCGATGCTAGGTTGGAGCCTCCAAACACCAAGCAGACACTGAGACCAGTCCAAGCCAACAGCCAGCATGCACTCAACAGCAGGCAGTTGGGATGGCAAGGGAAATCCAGGCTCCTCCTTGGCAGGCAGGGCCAGTAAATCCCAAGGGTTCCCCCGTGCGAATTCCCCAGCACGGCGCCGGGGGCAACCGATCCGACCGGACACTCGATCCTTGCAACGTGTCAGAGCCCAAAATAACCTCTGCATGGGAGAAAGGGGAAGAACCATGCAGTAACTGCACTCCCAGGAGGCTGCTCCCCATGGAATGAAGTGCCTGGATGTAGAGTTCAATATTTCTCCTGCAGCTGAAAGTGTTACCAAGGGAACACTGCTGAAGGAGTTCAGGAGTACCTGGCAGCTGCCGAATTGGAAAGGGCAACCTGTGTAGGTGGGTGAGATGAGGCAGCTGCTGCTGCTGGGGGTCTCTCCTGAAGGTGTGCAAGCCAAAAGGAGCTGGCTGGCACCTGAGTGAACCTTGCATGAGTCTTACTGGGTGGCACCACTTTACACCATCAAATCATGGAATCATTTAGGTTGGAAAAGACTTCTTAGGTCATTGAGTCCAACTGTCAACCCAACACCCCCCCTGCCATTAAACCACATCCCTCAGCACAAGGATGGTGATTCCACCACTGCCCTGGGCAGCCTGGGCCAGTGTTTAACCACTCTTGCAATGACTAAATTGTCCTAAAATCCAGCCTGAACTTCCCCAGGCACAACTTGAGGCCATTTCCTCTTGTCCTATTGCTTAAATTAAAGTCTCCTGCTCAATTCTATCCACTGGGAAAGACAAAACCAATGATGCTTACTTCCTACATGGAGCACTGGGAGACCTAAAGCTTAAAGGGCTGCACAAAGTTGTTACTGCTGTAACTCCTCCACCATTTCCCACCCAAACTCATCCTCAGGTTTTCACTGCCACCACTGCAGCACAAAATGGCTCTTCCTACATCAGAAATGTCACCATCACCAACAGCACTGGCCAGAAGCTTGCCAGTGGAGCTTGGGACCTTGCCCTACACACCTGAAGGCAGTTTCCCCTGAGCCAAAGGCTGCATGGGCAGTGGTGAGGTTTGTCTCCAAGAGGCATTTCAGTGGTAGAGTAGATGTTGAGTTGCTGGTCCTGGTAAAGGCAGTAAACCCTGAGCAGTGAGGCATCAAATATCCTTGTGTCTCACTTGGCTATGCATACATGGAAAGTCAGCACCTATAGCATGACCTTTGACTCCTCTCTGCTCTAAGGAAGCCCCATGGATGTGTGCAGCAGGTGGTCTGTGGGACTTAGATGGAGGCCACCAGCTCACAAAGCTCACAACACTCACAGCATAGCAATGCACTCTTGGAGTGTGAGGGCTGGACACTAGCAGAGATAATGAGCTTGAGCAAGTGAGCCCAACAGCATGAAGGTCTTCATCCTATTCCAACAGCAGCCCTTGGGTATTAGAGTCCTCCAGGCACACTGGGATGAAGATTTCAAAATTCCCACTTCTCCAGGCATAGAATGGCTCAGGTTGGAAGGAACCTTCAAGATCATCTAGTTCCAAGCCCCCTGCCATGGGCAGGGATGCCACCCACTAGACCAGGTTGTCCAGGGCCACATCCGTCCTGGCTTTCAACACTGCCAGGGATGAGGCAGCCACAACCTCTCTGGGCAGCCTGTTCCAGTGCCTCACCACCCTCTGGGTGAAGAACCTCCTTCTAATCTCTAGTCTAAATTTCCCCTCCTTTAGCTTGTANGCCTTCTGGGCTGTGAGTATCCACTGCTGGCTCATCTCCAGCTTATCATCTATCATAACCCCCAAGTCCTTCCCAGCACAGCTGCTTTCAACAAGTTCCTCTCCCAGTCTGTACCTGTACCTTGGGTTGCCCCCACCCAGATGCAAGACCTTACACTTGGACTTATTAAACTTCATCTGATTCTCTTGGGCTCACTTTGAGTTTATCCAGGTCCCTCTGGGTGGCATCCTGCCCTTCTGGGGGATCAACCACACCACTCAGCTTTGTGTCACCTGCAGACTTGTTGAGGGTGCACTCCATACCTCTATCTACATCATTAATAAAGACTCTGAAGAGCACCAGTCCCAAGACAGAGCCCTGAGGGACACCACAGGAGGTGGAGGCCTCCACAGCTTCCTCCAAAACCACAGCCAGCAGTGGGGCTGATGTCAGTGAAGTGTCCCAGGGTACAAGCAGAGAGCATGGGGTGGCCAAGTGCCACCACCAGCAGCAAGCAAGAGCCAGATGCTTCTTGCAGAGAGAAGCTGCAGCAAGGCTGCAGCCCTCATTTCTCTCTATCATCACATTTCTGGGATAAGGGAGCTGCAAGGCAAGTCTATCACTCTGGATGACATGTTTTATAGTGGGCTGCACTCTTCATAATATGCCACTCTTTAGGACTTGGCCACACAACTGTTATTAATGTTAAAGTGAGTAATGGACAGAAATCTCCCTGGGCATAAAGATAGGAATTATCTCCTCCTGTAAGTATCTCTTTCCATCCCAGGCTGTCAGGCCTTGTCTTCTCTCATTGCTGTACCTTTCCTTCTCACTGTCACAGGCTTTTTATATTATCTTCCTCTCCCCAGCAGAGATTCCAAAAGGGGCTCTGGTATCTGTGCAGATAAAAGCAGCTCCCACCAGGCTCAGGGAATTCTTTCCACCCCCTGGAATGGCAGCAGGACCTGGCAGGCAGAAAAAGGCAGGCACTGGGATTTAGTCCTAGAATGTCCTGACTTGGAAGGAACCCCTCAGGGTCATCAAGTCCAACTCCTGGCTATGGCACAGGACAACCCCAACAATTACACCATGTGCCTGAGAGCATTGGCCAAATGCTTCTGGAGTTCTGTCAGGTGTGGTGCTGTGACTATCTTCCTAGGGAGTCTGTTCCAGTGTTCCACCATCCTTTAAGTGGAGAACCTTCTCCTAGGATCCAACCTAACCCTCCTCTGGCACAGCTTCATGCCTCTCCCTCAGGTCCTGTCACTGATCACCAGGTAGATCAGCTCTTGCCACTTCACTTCCCCTCCTGAGGAAGTTATGGAGCACAGTGAGGCCTCCTCTCAGCCTCTTCCAGGCTTCTCCATCCTCCACCCAAGCATGGGGCTTCACCCTGCACAGCTTGGGGACCAACCCCACTGGGGTGACTCCTGCTGTGCACAAGGGTCCTGCTGCAGGAGGCACAGGGATGGAGTCCCACCAGCTCCTCTGGGTCTTCCTGTTCTTGATGGCATTATCTCACTCAAGGTAAAAGGCTTTGATTTGTGTCTCTAGGCAGGCACACTCCTAACTTCTATTGAGCAGGGAGAAGAGGGAAGAAAGAAAAGCCTGATATTATACCCTTATCTCAGCTCCAAGGGTCAGCAGTTCTTCAGACTTGACTAGGGGCAGGATTTTTCCTTACAGGCTGAAGGAGATACAATTTCATTTGGCTAACCTAGCCCAGAACAGCTCTTCAGTTCTCTGTGTGTGACACTGGAATATTTGGTGGCAGAAAAGCAGCAGCAGCAGCAGGGATGGAGAAATGATTTCTCCCTTTGAACTGTCAGCCCAGGGGAGCCTGGCACAGAGGCAGGGCAGGGACTCTCCTGCATTAGTCACTTCTGTGAACCATAAACTTCCATGGCATATAAAGCCCACCTGTGTACCTCAGTCATCAGGATGGACTTCTGGCTGTCCCATGGCATATGCTGTACTGATGTAATTCATTATTTGCCTCCTTATTTCTCCTCTTTCCCCATTATGGAGGAAACTGTCCTTTGGTAGCTCAGCTCCCCCCAGTACCAAAGGTCATAAATACTCTGAGGGAGCTTTTATTCCAACAAGAGAAAAGGGAGTTTGTGAATGAACCAAAAACATCCCCAAAGAGTTCCCTCTTCAGAGAGGAGCTCCATTTCCCATTTAAAAAAGTAAAGCCACTTTCACAGCTGCTTTTGTGTAATGGTTGAGGGTTCAGGTTTCCTACAGTCAACCTTTTTCCTCCTGAAAACATGAAATGTTCACCTCATCAGCTTTGAGCTGCAAATTTCTGCAAGAAAAATATATCACCATGGCCAGCTCTGTCCTACCTGGGGCCAGGAGGGGAACCAAGAGTTCTCCAAGGCACAGGATGAGTCTAGGAGCCAGCACTCTCTTTTTATACAAATAAAGAACAAACCTAGGCCAAAGAAGCTTGGAATAACTGAGAACCTCATAAAAATGTCAGGAGAGCTGGAAAAGCTTTGAGCAAGCACAGCTCTTCCAGTGGATGCAGGAATGAAGCTGGAGTTCAGGGGACAGTGTGGATTACACAGGCTGTGACAGCAACAAGCTGGCCCCAGGAGCAGGTGCCACCAGCTATCTCTCCATGGGGTTCAGATGCTCCAGCTCTCCCCTACCATCATGAAAGGACAAGGAGGAACCTCTTGGGTCACAAAGATGTCCCACCAAAGGCAAACTCACCATGCAAATGCCCAGGAAAACCCTGATTTCCTTCCTCCCCCCTCCAAGAAAAGAGCACATCTCTTGCCCTGAGCCACTGCAGCAGAAGCCATGACTTGGTGCATGAGCAGCTCCCTCCACCTTCTCAGCTCTGAGTGGAAGCCTTACAAGATGCCACACAACATACACTCTATTTCCTCTCCAAACTCAACATGTAACAGGGAGAAAACTCACTCTTGTGGTAATCAACAGACAGCTGGATCTGTGAAAAGCAGCCTGCACTTTGGAGGCATCAGACTGGGTTCATCTTCTTGCACACACATGGCTTTTGTTTCCCATCAGCCAGGTGAAGCCAACTCAAAGAGTTCCCTCTGCACAGCTCAGGAAGCATGCACAAATAGGGTCACAGAATCCAGCATGGTGGGGGTTGGAAGGGACCTCTGGGGATCAGCTAGTCCAACCCCCCTGCTAAAGCAGGGTCACCCACAGCAGCTTGCCCAGCATCACCTCCAGCTGCCTTGGCAATCTCTCCACACAAGGAGACTCCACAGACTCTCTGCAAAGCCTGGGCCAGGGCTCCAACACCCTCACACCAAACAAGTTTCTCCTCCTGCTCAGGTGGCACCTCCTGGGTTCCAGTTGGTGCCCAGAGCCCCTTGGCCTGTCCTTGGGCACCACTGAGCAGAGTCTGGCCACAGCCTCTTGCCCCCAGCCTTTAGCCCTTGCTCAGCATTGAGCAGCTCCAGGCTAAGCAGCCCCAGGGCTCTCAGCCTTTCCTCCTGCCAGAGATGCTCCAGTGGCCTCAGCATCTTCCTAGCCTCTGCTGGGCTCTCTCCAATAGTTCCTTGTCTCTCTGGAGCTGGGGAGCCCAGATCTGGACCCAGTATTACAGATGCAGTCTCACTGGGGGTTGGTGGGGAGGGGGGCAGAGTAGAGGGGGATGAGAACCTCCTCTTGACCTGCTGGTTACAGTTGTCTTAATGCTCTCCAGGAGACCATTGGACTTCTTAGCCACAAGAGCACATTGCTGCCTCATGGAGAACTAGTCCACCAGCACTCCCAGGTTCTTCCCTGTTGTTTTCCAGCAGGTCCTGGTCCATGGATTACTCCTTCTGAGGTGCAGGACTCTGCAGCTTGCCCTTGTTGAACCTCATGAGGTTTCTCTCTGCCCAATTCTCAGCCTGTCCAGGTCTCTCTGAATGGCAGCACAGCCTGACAGGGTGTCAGCCACTCCTCCCACCTTGGGATCATCCACAAACTTGCTGACTGTACACTCTGTCCCTTCATCCAGACCCTTGGTGAACAAGACTAGACCCAAGATTGACCCCTGGGGAACACCACAAGCTACAGGTCTCCAACAAACCAAGGCATCTCTCCCAAATAGATTTGTTCTTCTGAAATAAGGAATTTTTTTCAGGACCTCCTCCCCCAGCAGCATCACTTTTTCCTTAAGAGAAACTCAAGGAGCACATTGAAAAACAATAATTCAGTACCAAAATTTCTCCCACAAAGCCTGGGAGAAACACAGGGAGCTGCAGTTGGCCACAGCACACAATAAACAGAGGAGCATAACTCTGAGGTCAGGAGAAACACTGCAAGCATGATTAGGGAACAGCAGAAAGTGGTTAACACATTCCTTGCCAATTGTTTCCTGAGGTCATAGAACTGTTTAAGGGATTAGATGCCTGCAGATACATTGATTTGGCTCAGATTTTGGGTGTTAATTCTCCAACCCTTGCCCTTGATACTGTCACAAGAGCATGGAGGGGCAGGATCCTGCTTCAGAGGGTTCAGGTCTCAGCAGTGGTTCAGGAGAGGGGATGCTAAAGGACCAAGGGAACAGTGTGTGCCTTGAAGATATGGAGACCTCCTTTCCCAAATGGCCCTGGAGCAGAAAGACAACCTCCAAAAAGAGCCATGAGTGAAGATCCAGTGTGGACCTTGCCCAGGAGCTCCTCTGCATTCCCAGGTCTCCTCACAGCCCACCACTGTCCTGTCTCTGCCCCAGCCAGCTGAGGTCTCAGGGAGTCACCCAGAAAGTGATGCCCAAAGTTGCAGTGAAAGAGGAGCAAAGGGCTTTACACTGGGCTATTGGGTCTGGAAGATACAAAGGAGACAGAGAAGCTGTTGTCTTTGCTTGAATCTTGCCCTATAGATTTAGAAACATGGGAGAACACCTTCAGTGGCTGCCAGGAGAAGAGCTGACAGCAGCCTCTGAACTAACAAGAGAAGCCAGGGAAGAACAAGTGAGTGTGACCTGAGCAGGCTTCTCCTCCTGGCAGCATGTGAAGGCTGCTCAACAGCATGAAAGGTGTCAGCTTTGTAAAAGCAACTAATAGGAACAGCAATGGGGATTTAATTAAAACCTCACACACAGCCAGATGACAATGATTACTGCTGCTGCTTTTCTTCCCCTGCTTAAATCAGCCTTTATTGCCTCAAAATCCAACTAAGACCAACCTGCAAGTTCATGTACCTCAGAAACGTGCCCTAGGAACACAATCTCCTTCCTGAGGCAGAGCACCTCTCTCTTGTCATGGCTTTATCTTCATCCCTCCTTGCAGAGGACAAAGAGGTTGCAGATTTTGGAAAGCTTTGTGGGCAATATAAAGAATCACACAGAACCATTAAGGTTGGAAGAGATCTCTAAGATCACCAAGTGCAACCATCAACTTATCACCACCATGCCATGAAACTACATCCCTCAGCATCCTTTTGGAGAAACCCAGATTTATGTCTTCATTAGGAACACCAGGAACTCAGAGCTGCAGGAACATGGTCTGATAAGCAGCAATAACAACAGGCTGTTAGCATGTGTAGCCAAGAGCAGGATGCCCTCAGATAAAACAAGTGGGATCCCTTGTGGTTAAAAGGGGTGAGGAAGGGAAGCAGGTCCTCATTCATCAGCCTCTGGTTGAACATGGCTTGAAAACCAGCAGCTGCTCAGGGAGCATGAGGATTTGTGGGGTTATCAGGCATTGGAACAGGCTGCCCAGGCAAATGGTGTTCAGTGTCCCTGGAAGTGTTTAAAAACCATCTACATGTTGTACTTGGGGACGTGGTTTAGGGGTGAGCATCATAGTGTTAGGTTAGCAGTTGGGCTTGATGATCTTAGAAGTCTTTTCCAACTTTAAGGATTCTATGACTTGAGCCTAAAGTGATCAGTTCTATTTTACTGGCCCTTCCCTGATTATGCATCCCCAAAAAACCCCCTCATTTGGTAAAGCTTGGGAATCAGCCTCCTCAAACATGACCAAAGCCAGGCTCACAAAAATAACCATCTCCAGCCATTCTATTAGCTGCTCCCTGCAGCCCCAGGCACTGCTACACCTGGCACTCACTTGTCCCTGACCCACAGCTGTTCCTGCTGCTCAGAGCCAGCTTATTCCAGCCATAAAAAAAAAAGAGGGAAAAGAAAATAGAAGTAATCCCTCTGCCCATGGAGCTGTGCTACTGCCTTCTCATCTTCTCAGCACTGTCAGCGACACAGTGCAAGGAACAGCTGAGAAACAGCTGAGTAATTGCCTAGAGAAGGGATGGAGGATGGGGGAAAGCCCTGAAAGAGAAGATGGGAGTGGGAATCCAGCACATGGGATGTGAGGGCCGCTTCTGGAGGACAGCAGGGTGCTGTTATCCCACCCCAAATGATAAGCTTGCAGAAGCCAGTTGGTGGATGTCCATGGCCTGACCCGGGCTGAGTCACACGTGGTGATTCTCCAGTAACATGTTATTCTGGAAGCAGTCATGGAGCAATGAAGTGCTGGGGAGTAGGGTGCTGCAAAGCCACCAGCAAGCCTGCTGTGAGCATGGTGGTCTCCTCTTTATGCAAACCAAATCTTTCACTCTATGCTAAATAGAGTCCCAGAAGAACCATCTCCCTCAGCATGCTGCAGAAGACCTACCACAAGTCTACCAACATCAGCCTGAGCTGCCTGTCCAGCTAGATGCTGTGCTGGAGAATCCAGCAGGGGTCTTTTGGAGTGGGAGGGGTGTGTAATATTTAATCCATTCCTCAATTTTTCAGGGAATCTCAACACAAAACACAACCCTTGGGAAAACAAGCCTTTTGCCTCCAAAGAGGTGGTTTAGGGGTCAGGATCTGGCACTCTCACCACTGGGGCCAGGGTTTGATTTCCAGGCAGGGAAGAATCCTGCTGTGGCAGGGGAGGTTGGCCTAGATGATCTTTCAAAGTCCCTTCCATCCCCTGACATTCTGTGATTCTGTGAAAAGCAAACCCACAAAGGAACCTGAAAATCAGTTGTAGTTTGGTCCATGCTCAGCCCCAGTTTTTAGACAAGGTCATGCATCATCATTTCATCCAGTGAAGCTCACCCTTCTGACCTACACACACAAGCCTCCTCTTCACCAGCCATACTCATGTTTTTCCAGCATGTCCACACCTTTCTTGCATTCCCTGCCACCACTTTGCCAGGTTCTCATAACCAAGCCCTCCTGAGCTTCTCATTGCCTTCTTATCAACACCTCATGAATTTTCTCCCATTCCTTCACATCTGCTGGCCACTGCAAGCCCCAGGGCATAGCCAGTAAACCCCATGAGCAGCACTGACTCTCTGCTTCCAAGCTCTGCCTAGGAGAACTTGTTCATTAAGGAGAGAACAAGACTTTGGTGGCCTCAGGAGCAGCCTGGTGAGCTAAGAAGCAGCCAAAAGCACACCAGGCATTCTCTCCCCAGCTCTCCATCCCATCAGACCAGCCATTCTCTGGGCTTTGCCTGCACTGTGTGACAACATATTTTGTGTCTAGCCTCCAGCAACCATGTTCTGCAATAATTACAACCTTCACCACGGCAGCTCCAGTGATGTTTAATGCCAATTACTTCACAAATGCTCTTTAATTAATGTTCCTTCCATGCTGCTCCTGCCACTCACCCTCTGCAGAGCTGCAAAGACTGGTGCCTTCACTAGACTCCTGGTGAGTATGGCCACATGGAAGAAATGTGGTGGGAAGTCAGGTCAACCACATGCACCTGAAGGCAGCATCAGGGTCCACTCCCTTCCTGCAGACTCAATTACTAGCTCTGTTTTCTATTCCAGGTACTATCAGCATCATCCATCTTCATTACAGGACCTCATAAATAAGTTCCCAACTGAAGGCCATGCTCCCACAGAGCCAAATGAGGTTTCTTGTCATTTGATCAATTGTCTAACAGCATCTGAGGAAAACCCAAATGTGAGCATATCTGCTGCTTTCCCTCTTCTATCAAGGGATGATTAAACATCATTTCCTGAGCACAGCATCTGCATGGGAACCAAAAGCCCTTCAGGAGAAGCACAAACAGGTTCAAAATGGGAGTTTCCAACCTGCAGCTCCTCCCTGCTCATCCTGAAAGTGGGATCCTCATCCTGCCTGTGGGAAATGACAGCAGAAGTCCTGGAGTGCTGGAGGTGTCACCACCCCTGGAGGGGTTCTAAAAACCTGTAGATGTGCTACTTAGGGACATGGTTTAGTGGCATGGTGGTGATAGGTTGATGGTTGGACTTGATGATCTTAGAGGTCTCTTCCAATCTTAATGATTCTGTGAGATGATCCTGGCTGGTGGGGTTAGTGGAGAACACACTGGACAATGACTTGGTCAGCACAGGAAGCAAGGTGTGGTGGAAACAGCAGGGAAATTACCAGGGCTGCCCAAATTAAAGGAAGATTGTGTGACTCTAAACTGCAGTGCCAGGCTTGCTCAGAAACACAGCCACACTCTTGGAGAGAAGGAAGAGGATTTGCAGCCATATACACCTGAGGAAAACTTTGGCCCTTCAAGTGTTACTGTGTTGTTTAAACTCAGTTTGACATTTACTCTCTTTAATGTCAGATCTTTATATCTAAACACTTCAACAAGACTATTTCCCATCCTTTCATTTGCCTTCCTTGATGAAGGTTAACTGGTCCCACAGGTCTGGCCCAAACAAACACACCAGCAGTGTCACAAGATAGAGAAATTCAAAGGGACAAAATGCTCCTGATGTGTCAACCAGGTACAGAGAGTGACCTTTCCTCCAAGGAGACCTGGACTTTGGGTACACAAATACAAAGGTGGTGGATATCCCATCCCTGGAACCATTCAGGTAAGGTTGGACAGAGCTCTGAGCAACCTGTTCTAGTTGCAGATGTCCCTGCTGACTGCAGGGGGTTGGACTAGATGACCTTGAAAGGTCCCTTCCAACCCAAACCTGTCTATGACTCTACAATTCTCTAACAGCCTGTGATTCAGAGTACCCAAAATTGCCTACAAGTATGTGCAGATGTCCAAAGAGCACAGGCATGAGCAAGCAAGACATTCACCTCAGACACTCACCAGCATTCACATTTGGGGAGCTAACTACAGAAGGAAGACCCTGATCCAGGTGAAAACTCCAGCCTCATCTAGAGCAACCCAAAAACCTCAGCAACCCCAGTGAGGTTCCCCCTGATCACCACCCAACCATATAAAACCCAAGGCTCCTTGGCCACCTTGCCCCAAGAGCTATAACAGGGCAATGCTGTGGGATCAGCAATGGGGTCAGCAAGGGGTTCCTCTCCAACCACCCCTGTCCAGGATGAGGATTTCCCTGACTGAGGTTGGAGCAGGCAGGAAAAGCCCCAGTTGAGAGTGTTCCTGGGCAGTGGAGAGGCCAGGAATGAAACTTGCCAATGATGATTTATTGAATAGGCAATTTTGGGAAGTGTCTGTGGTTTTTACCAGCTGGTTCTACCAAGAAGGAACAAACTGTCTCCAGCCCAACCCAAGAAGGAGCCTTCCCATGGCTGACAATGAGAAGTCAAATGTAGAACCAGATCCCAGGGCCATTAACATCATTTTAGGAATCTGCTTTCAATTTGAGTCCTCAATCCTGTCTGCTTCTAGCAAGTGAGAAGTCTGGTTCTCAGCATCTCTCACTTAGCCTCCTGGAATGACATTCATCCCAGACTCTGTACTGCTTGGGTTGCTAGGGCTCCTTCCAGTTTCATACCCTTGTCAGCCCAAATTTCTCCACACAAATAATAAAACCCAATAAAAGCAAGTTTACACACTCAAAAAAACCCCAATAAAATAAATCAACCCAAACCCTCCTGTGTTTGTTTTAAGGGTTCACAGCCTCTGGTGCCTTGCTTTGTTCCTCAGTCCTGCAGGCTGCATCCTGCATTCCTTTTGCCCCAGCACATCAGCTAAGTATGGAGTGATGTTTGCTGGCTGGATCTCTCCTCCCAGCACATGAGCAACACCTCTCCCTGGGCTTCTGTCTTCACCCTGCATATCCCAACAGCTTTCCTGGTGTTTATCCTCCTGTCAGGCTGGGAAACTCATGGCCCACTCCAAGATGGCTTGGACAAATGACAAGGGAGGTTTGAGATGACACTAATTGTTTACCCATGCCACCAGGATGGGAAGCAGAAGGCTGGATGTGATTCCTGCTTCAAGGGCTGAGTCACGAGGAGAAGCTGGAACAAGATTCCCAGAGCTATGGCTGGAGGGGTGCTAACTCTTCACTGCAGCCTGGAGGGATGGGGCTGCACAGCCTCCACCTCCAAAATTCCTAGCACCCTCCAAGAGATGTTTTGCAAGGTCAGGCACCTAGGTTGGGGCAATCCCTGGTGTCAGGCCAGGCTGGGGGTGAAGGGATGGCGAGCAGCTCTGGAGAGGGACTCAGGGGTAGTGGTGGGTGAAAAGCTAGATGTGAGCTGGCAATGTGAGCTCCCAGCCCAGAAGCCAACTGTGTCCTGGGCTTATCCCCAGCAGGGTAGGGAGGGGATTCTGCCTCTGCTCTGGGGAGACCTCACCTGCAGTGCTGGGGCCAGCTCTGGAGTCCTCAGCACAGCAAAGACATGGATCTGGTGGAGCAGGTCCAGAGGAGGCCACAGCAATGATCTGAGGGCTGGAACCTCTCTGCTGTGAGAACAGACAGAGAGTTGGGGTTGTTCAGCCTGGAGAAGAGAAGGCTCCAGGGAGATTTTACTGCAGCCTTTCAGTACCTCAAGGAGATCTATAAGAAAGCTGAGGACAGACTTTTTATTAGGACCTGTTGGGACAGGACAAGGGCTGATGGTTTGAAATGAAAAAGATTTTGAATACATAAGAATATTTTACAGTGAGGGTGGCAAGACCCTGTCCCAGGTTGCCCAGAGAGGTGGGAGATGTCCCATCCCTGGAACCATCCCAGGTCAGGTTGGTTGGGGCTGTGAGCAAGCTGATCTAGTGGCAGATGTCCCCACTGACTGCAGGGGGCTTGGACTAGATGACCTCTGAAGGTCCCTTCCAACCCTAACCACTCTATGATTCTATTCTATATTTATTATGGGGTAGAATGAGTATTTTTAAAGCACTTTGCAACCCTCATGCAAACACACTGGGGAAATACCATACAAAGGGTGGAGGAGGCCTCCCAGTTGCCTCACAACATGAAGACAAAACACACTTGAGACCAAGTCCTGCTTGTGCTTCTGCTGGCACAGGTAGAGCTTTGGGAGAGCACTGGGTTTAAATTGCTTTTAGGGTCATTATCTAGTTTCCCAAGTAAAAACAAGACCAAATAAAACCTCCAAAACAACCAAAAAAAAACCAACTTGTATTTCATTTTTCTTCTCTGCCTTGTGACTCTGAAACTATGCAAAACATCACCATCCAAATGACAGCCCCAATTGTGTTAAGAAGAGGGAAAACTGAAAGAGCAAAAGTTACAAATAAATGTAGTGATCCCAAATGATTTGCTAAGAGGAGAAAAAAAGAGAAACCAGCTACAAACCCAACAGCCTCCAGTCTAGCTCAATCTTGCCCTTCAGTAGTTTTTCTGTTTGGGGGGTGATGGAGCAGAGTATTTGTTAGGTACTTGTCTCATCTATTGATTTAATCAAGTTTCTGTTTCATCTTTGTGTTGTTACCATAGCTGCAAGTTGCTGACAAGGTATAAAAAGCTAAAAAAGAAAATAGTAGTCAAATATACTTAGCAGTCTCTGAAGTTCCCATTTTATTGCTTAGAGCCTAATTAAATATGTTCCCAGAAGGTTTCTAGGGAAGCTGCTTTCTAATCACCCTGGAAGGGAGGCACAGACCTGCTCCCAACCTGGCAGCACAGGTAGGTGACAGTGCAATCACTGGAGCAATGGAAATGCAAAGCCCAGCTCCAAAACAACAGCACTGCTACCTCTTGTCTGAGAGAACAAGAGGAAACAGCCCCAAGTTGCACCAGGGGAGCTTCAGATTGGATATTAGGAAGAATTTCTTCCCTGAGAGAGTTATCAGGCATTGGCCCAGGCTGCCCAGGGCAGTGGTAGAGTCACCATCCCTGGAAGGGTTCAAAGAACATGTAGATGTGGTGCTTGGGGCCATGGTTTAGTGGTGAGCATGAGAGTGTTGGCTGTATGGTTAAATTTGAGGCTCTCAGAGGGCTTTTCCTACCATGGTGAGTCTATGATTCCCCCCAGACCTGCTCCATCTCCACCCTGGAGCCTGCTCCATGGCAGTGATCTACAAGCAAAGCTCAAAACCAACCTCAACCCAAAGTCACAGTGCCCTGGCTCTGCTTTTCATGTTGTTTGTGACTCCCTGACTAAAGTACTCTGCTGGCTCCAAGAGGAATGCCAAATCCAGTGGGGAAGAAAAACATGGCATTCTCAACCTGGAGGATGATAGAGTGCTGACCTAGCTCAGAGGAGGGGGGAGATATACACCTCTCATCTACATATATACAGATATATATAGATATAGAGATATATATATATATGCACTTCCATATGGGTGTATAGACTATATAGACAGACTACATTCCTTAAATAACAAAGGAATGGGGGAAAAAAAGGTCTCAAACTGAAACAGCAGTGCATTTTTTCCCTTTTTTTTCTTAATTATACCACCACCATCTCCTCCACTACCAATCAAGGCAAGGCAAGACCAGAGCTCATTGAAACTGGAGAGGGAGATCCACACAGTTTCTGGGAGTCATATGCTAATGCCCTGCTTTGCTATGATTGCAAAAGCCACAGCCCTGATCCTTCAGAGCCCCCTTCTAGAGTTCACCACCACATGGTTGGTCCCTCTGAATTCAGCAGGACTCTTTATGGGTGTAAATGTAAACATGAATTCATCTTAACAGGATGGGGAGGGCCAGGGCTGGCTCAGATTAAGACAAATGGGGATTTTCTTTCTTTGTGCCACCATGCTTCCCTCTGGAAAAACACAAACTCATTTTAATTCATTGTAATTTGTGTTGATTTGGATGAAAAATTGCCTGTGGGGAGAGGAAGGAGCCTGCTCTTTTGGTAGAGGTAAAAACAGGGTGCAAGTGGGGAGATGAGAGACTTGGGGCTCTGCTGGGAGCTCCCAGGGCTCCTTCCCTCCCTCCTGCCTGATGTTGTAGGAGACCACTTGTCTCCCCTTCCAGCCCTGGATCTGACCAGCAGATGACTCCTGGCTGAAACCAGCCCAGAGAAATTAAAGAAAGGAACTAAAGCAACAAACACTTCTCCAGCATTTTGGGTTTTGAACAGGAGATGTCAACCAAGGTGAAGCCAAAGACAGGCAGTGGTTACAAGCCCACTACTCCAGTGCTGAGCTCACCTACTTTTAGGTGCCCAGTGGCCACACACAGCTTCCTGCCAGCACGTGTCAAGTCTTTCTGCAGCAGCTCAGCACCTCTCTGCAGCTGGAAAAGCCCAAGGGAATAAATGCACCAATGGAAAAATCCTCTTCTGTGACAGCAAGGCTGCAGCCCATGGGGAGCTCCTCCTAGAGTCAGAATTGTTTGGGCTCAAAGAGACCTCTGAGATCATCCAGTCCAACCATTAACCTAACTCTGCCAGGTCACCACTAAACCATGGCCCTCAGCACTACATCTCCAGGGCTTTTCAATCCCTCCAGGGATGGTGACTCCACCACTGCCCTGGGCAGCCTGGGCCAGGCCTTGACAACCCTTTTGGGGAAGACTTTTTTCCCCAGTGTTCACCTTCCTCCCTCCTCCTTTCAGGGAGCTGCAGAGAGTGAGGAGGTCTCCCCCGAGCCTCCTTTTCTCCAGACTAACCAAGCCCAGCTCCTCAGCTGCTCACAACACTTGTGCTCTAGACCCTTCCCCAGCTTCATTGCCCTTCTCTGGCCACACTCCAGCACCTCCATGTCCTTCTTGGAGTGAGGAGCCCAAAACTGAGCCCAGGATTGGAGCTGTGGCCTCTGCAGTGCCCACTCCAGGAGGCCAATCCCTGCCGCCACCCTAGTGCTGATCCAAGCCAGGATGCTGTTAGCCTTGGCTACTGTGTGTGGGTGATGGAGGCAGCCTCATGCACTCCTTGCAAAGCTCTTTATTTTCTGTGTATCTCTGCAATTGCCTCTATTTGAAGCTACAGTTTTCCAGGCAGCATTCAAGTTCTCCACCCAGAAAGGTCAGGGCTGCCACTGAGCATACAGTCACCAAGAATTAGGAAGGAAGAAAGTTAAACTACTTAAGGCCCTTCCCCAATCGTTTCTAGGTGAAGCCTTCAGCCATAAATACCAATACACATTGAGCTTCATCCTCTCTCTACTAAATCAATAGGTTTTACCTTCAATTTTAGGGAAAAGTGCTGAATTTTAATATAAAGGATTTATGAGGCCATCAAAGAGGAAGAGTTGGCAGCTGGAACCTTTGTCTAGTGTCTTTTTGGAAATGAATTAAGAAGTATAAGCCATGGTAAAGGCAGCACAGTTTCTTCCTCTCCCTTCCTGCCTCAGCCTCTTGCTTCCTTCCTCTTCCTTTTTTTCCCTTATTGGGTATTTTCCAGTGACCAGGAAAGCATTAAAGCCACTCTCTGAACCAGGATTCTCAAGATAAATAACTATATTTGTGCAAAACACCCCAAAAGAAAAGCAGGAGACATTTATTTCCTGACAGCCCTGCAAGCATGGGACCAACCTATAGGCACCTCATAGGGGATCAAAGGGAACCAGTTGCAGCCAAGGGCAGGTTAACTTTATGAAGCATTAAGGATTGCTGCTGCCTCATGCTCTACAGACACTAAAAAGGGAGGTTTTGAGCTGGAAATTGCCTGTTTTCTAATGAAACCTCCTTAAAAGACAAACCAGGGATGGGGAGTGATTTAACTCAGATAAAGCTGTGTATTGCACATGGAACAACTTCATTCTGTTACTCTGAGCTTTGGGGTAATTTTTAGTGGCTTTCATCCAGTAGTAAACAAACCTTAGGAAGTCTCCTCATCACCTGCACTCTGCTGGGAGAGGTTTTATCTCAGTTGAGGCTGAACTAAACCAAGAGCACTCCCCTGGCAACACTCCCTGCAGCCCTGAAGAGTGGATTTTAGTGGCACTTAACACAGGAGTAACTTAATTAAGATGTTCACTGCTGAAGGAAACATCTTCCTCACTGGTGGGTCATCATCATGTCACTTCTTTTTCTGGGGAAAGAAATCAGGATTCTGAGTGATTCAGTGGGTTTTGATGCTCCAGAGTTCACAGATTTGTAGTTACTGATGACCAGCAAGTGAGGTTTGTTGTTAGTTGGAAGTTGCAAACCCTCACATCCACCCCAGCCTAGCTAATTCTTGCAGTGCTACAATTATACCTTTAAAGTTATCCCTCATTAAAGAGCAATTTTGCAGAGCATTGATTAAAGAGCCTGGGTGGCCAGCAGAATAGCCTCCACTAATTTGAATGCTGATCCACCTCCCAGCCCCACTGCCCAGGAGGATTAAAGCCAGGAGTTAACATTTACATTTAAATCTAATAGACCAAGGAAAGAGGGCAGGGAAAGGAGAATAAATACATCCTGGTCATGCCTTAGGCCATGGTTAATGAGCTCCCAGGGGAGAAGATGCCCTCAGCTTGTGGAGCACCTGGGAGTGATGGCATCAGCATGACACATCCCATCCTTGAGCATCAGTGCTGCTGCTGCTTGCAAAATCATCACAGAATGGTTTGGGTTGGAAGGGACCCTAAAGATCATCTAGCTCCAACCCCCCTGCCATGGGCAGGGATGCCACCCACTAGACCAGGTTGTCCAGGGCCACATCCAACCTGGCCTTCAACACTGCCAGGGATGGAGCAGCCACAACCTCTCTGGGCAACCTGTTCCAGTGCCTCACCAGCCTTTGAGCAAAGAATTTCTTCCTGACATCCAAATGGGGGGAGAAAAAAAATTAGGGGAAGGAAATCTAATGGACAAGAGCAAGGAAGTGGCTTGTCTTTTGTTCTCTCAAGCCCTGAACAGAGAGCCTCCAGGTCCCCAAAGGCAGCTCAGCCTGGTATGTCTGTTGTTAGGGAAGGGATTATGATGAGTCACCCTCTAGCAAAAGTTCAGGCAGAGAGGATGGTGGGGGATGAGGGGGGAGCACCAGGGAGATTTCCAAACATGGCAATGTTTATTTGAAATTCAGGCTGAAGGAGATATTCTGAAAGATCTCTAGAAAATATTTCCCTCTGGTTAAGCTTGCTGGCTACTGGATGTCACCAGTGGGCCAAGGAAAGGGAATGGAGAGGGTTGCAAGCACAAGATGCCCAGCAATGGGTTTTCCTCTCCATAAAGAGCATCCTCCCAGCACAAGCAGGTATTTCCCAGCTTGGCTGCTCACAAGGTGATTATTTGCTTTGTTTAACCAGGCCAGATGTTGTGCATCACTGAACAGCTGTCTCCAGGCTACAGCCACTGCTTTTCTACCCCAGGACTACCTGACCTGAGCTCATGCCGTTCATATCCCACCAAGACAAGCTCAGCAGCCAAACTCAGCTCCAAGCCACAGAGAACTCAGGTAGGATAATTATAATAGAATCAGTGAGGTGGGAAGAGACCTCTGAAGATCAGCAAGTCCAACCATCAACCTAGCACCAGCATGCCACCAAACCATGTCCCTCAGTACCACGTGAAAATCCTTTTTAAACCCCTCCAGGGATGGTGACTCCACCACTGCCCTGGGCAGCCTGGGCCAATGCCTAACAACTCTTGCAGGGAAGAAAGGTTTCCCAATATCCAATCTAAACCTCCCCTGGTGCATCTTGAGGTCCTTTCCTCTCATCTTCTCACTGGTAAGCTGGAAGAAGAAACCAACTCCCACCTCACTACAACCTCCTTCCCTGGAGTTATAGCAGGAGCAAATCTCAGCTACAGCCTCAGCTTCAACTCTGAGGGGACACAGCCTGAATGCTGGGAGGTGGAGCATGTTGGGGCATGGGGAGAAGGGATGGAGGAACACCCTCAAAACATTATTGTTCTGAGGGAATTAGGAGTGCAATCTTCTGCTCTGCTGGGAGAGACTCACTAATCCTAAACTGCTCTTCCAGTGCTCTTCAATGAGCAGAGATACAAAGCAAGCAAGTCATGTGCAAGCATAGAGCCCACAGAATCAGTCAGGTTGGAAGAGACCTCTGAAGATCAGCAAGTCCAACCATCAACCTAGCACCAGCATGCCACCAAACCATGTCCCTCAGTACCACATGTAAATCCTTTTTAAACCCCTCCAGGGATGGAGACTCCAGCACTGCCCTGGGCAGCCTGGGCCAATGCCCAACAGCTCTTGCAGGGAAGAAATTGTTCCTGATATCCAATCTAAACCTCCCTGAGATGTTTTAGGCTGAGGTTAAATCAAGGTTTGTACCATTCCCATGTGGATTCTCTGCTGTTTCACACCTGGGCAGAGGTAGAGATGCCCACAGGGGCAAAGAAGTGGCACTGAGATTCCTCCAACCCAGCTGGTCCCTGAACATGCAAAGCAGACTCAATCCCAAAAGGAGGCAGAAGAAATGGGAGGAAGGAAGCTCTTGGGGAAAGTCTGCATTTCCACCACCAAGATGAGTCAATATGCTGCTTCCCCAGCACCAGAACAGCTGAACCACACACATCTGGAGTGCAAGAGGTGAAGTACAACAGCAGCTCCTCGACCTCGAGGTGTGTACACACAGAGCAGAGCTGCTTCACAGGATCCAGCAATTAGTCATCCTGCAAACAGCAGCCACGTTGCAATTATGCTCTGATACCTATAATTACTTTTAATTCATTTAACCAGGAAGCTCACTACCTGATGGAGAATAATTATGTGGCAGTAGAGGGAATGTACCTGGACTCCATATGCAACTGTGAGGTGATGCTGAATGAGCTGTTGGGGTGAGGAAGTGCCTAAAGCAAAGCATCACTTTGGGATGAGCATTCTGCAGTGCTCAGCCATGATGGGGGAGTTCCTGGCTGCAGGGGACCCCAAAGTTCCCCTAATGGCCCTGGGGAACTTGGGCAGAGGTTTCAAGGTGCTGCCCCTACAGAGGGCATAGGGGTTTGGGGAAGTCTCTTTGGTGCAGAGCTCATCCTGCTGCAGTTGCCCTTTCCCATGCAGGGCTTCCCACCCAAGCAGTGTTCCATGATCTCTCCCCATCCATGGTGAAGTGTGGGCTGCACTCTCCTCCTGCCAGCCCCACCTGCCCCAACTCCCACACTCAGGGTGGGGTGATGGGGTGTCCCAGCATTCCAAGGAGGAGAAGAAGATGCATTCCTCCTGTCAGGACTGAGAGCCATGTGCCAACCCCCTCCCCCCCCAGCCTGGGTGCAGCTGTTCCTGCACAAGATACCTTCCCCCTTGCAAAGCCAGGGCTTGAAGCACGCACACAGCAAGGGCCAGGGAGGCTTCCAATGCTCCTGGGGAGCTCTGCTGCTGCAGTTCAGCTCTTCTCTGCTTGGCAAGGACTAAGCAGACTCTTTGGGATTGCTCCATTGTTTTTGTGATGGGATGCAGCTGGAGACCCTTGGCATGCTGGAGTCCCCTGTGCTCCAGTCTGTCCCCAGTCTCTCTCCAAGAGTTTCTTGGCCATGCCCAGTGGGAGATGGGTAACCCCAACACTGCTGGTCAGGGCTGTTAGACCCCTTCCCCCTCACCACCCAAAGCACATTCCCTTGGGAACCATCATGGGGAGCTGGGGATGCCTTGCTGGGGTGGGGGGTGGTGCTGGAGGAAAGGAGGCTTCCCACCACCCAAGCATCCCACATGCAACGGGGACAGAAACATCAGCTGAGCCCTGTCAGCTGGGGAGGAGTCCAACTGCCATGGATCTTGTCTAAAAGGAAAGGTTAAGGGAGTGTAGGGGGGGAAAACCTTCATGACAGAGCACATTTGACCTTGATATTTTCACTGTTGCAGCCAAGGATTAGTGTCCTATAGAATTCCTCTGCCTGGGAGAGCTCCAGTGTCTGGAGCCTGAGCTGAGCAAGGGTGTAGGGTGTCTGTGCAGATGTCAGAAGCCAGGAGGAAGAAAACCCTCTGTGGATCATGACACCAGAAAAGCCTTGCTATCACTCCCCTTCTGAAGGGTGCTGCCTTCTGGCTAGCCCAGCACCCTGCCAAGAAAACACTTTGGGTTGGCAGCCCCATGGCAGCTTTTGGGAGGCTGTTGGTTAGCTGAGCTCAGCAACCCTCTCCCAGCCATGGTGTATGTGCTGCCTGTGTCTGGGTGCTTTGCTGAGGTAGAGAGAGCAGGGTAAAGCAGGAGAGATGCTTCCTTAGGACAAACATGCAGGAGGACAAACCATTGCCTATCAACACAAAAGCATGAGCCTTCTGCTCCTCCCTCCCCTTCAAACCCCACTTTGAAGCCAAAATTTGACATTTACAACTGGAAGCAACTGGTAAGAGCCAGGGCAAAAGTGGCAGCAGGAGCTGCTAACACCCAGGTTCACAGAATCCAACAAGGTAGGAGTTGGAAGGGACCTCTGGGGATCAGCCAGCCCAACCCCCCTGCTCCAGCAGGGCACACACAGCAGCTTGCCCAGCATCACCTCCAGCTGCCTTGGGAATCTCTCCACACAAGGAGACTCCACAACCTCTCTGGGCAGCCTGGGCCAGGGCTCCAACACCCTCACACCAAACAAGCTTCTCCTCCTGCTCAGCTGGAACCTCCTGGCTTCCAGTTGGTGCCCAGTGCCCCTTGGCCTGGTCCTGGGCACCACTGAGCAGAGTCTGGCCCCAGCCTCTTGCCCCCAGCCTGCAGCTCTTGCTCAGCATTGAGCAGCTCCCCTCCGGGGCTGCTCTTCTCCAGGCTCAGCAGCCCCAGGGCTCTCAGCCTCTCCTCCTGCCAGAGATGCTCCAGTGCCCTCAGCATCTTCCTAGCCTCTGCTGGACTCTCTCCAGTAGTTCCTTGCCTCTCTGGAACTAGTGGAGCCCAGAACTGGACCCAGGACTCCAGGTGTGGGCTCACTAGCCTTGCCAGAGCTTTTCCCAAGCTCAGTGCCCACCTTGCACAATCATCTTATTCCCTGTCTCTCCCTTCCTTCCTGACCCCTTATTTTACCAGGAAAAGATAGAAAATGAAAGAGAACTGGTGGCCTTTGCTAAGTAGCTGCTGGGCTGCTCAAGTCAGGATCCTCCAGTTGAAGTGACTGCCTTCAGAAGACTTTTCTTTCTGCTCCATTCCACAAAATAGAAGTTTTCTCCTCTTGTAAATTTATTTAAAAATAGACCCACCACCCATTATTGCAACAAGGCTCAAAATGAGATTCTTTTAAGCCTTGCCTTATAAGTCCATATTTGCAGCTAGTTTATAGCTCAGCAGCAAACACACTCTCAACTGGATTTTTCTCCCTTTTTTCCTCCCCTCCAACTCCTCCATTAACCACTTTTAAGCTGTGGAGAAGGCATAAGCAGGGACCTGCTGCTTCCCTTAACTCCCAGGGCCCCTCCCACCATGTCCCAGTGCGCCCCAAAAGCCACAGTGCAGACCAAAGGCACTCATACTCCAAGAAACACCCAAATGCAATGATTTAAATCCTCCTAAGTTATGGGGTTTAAAATTCTCCAGGAGGGTGAGAGGAGAAGGTTTTTCTATGGCATCATCCCAGCACCATCCAGCTTTCCAAGGCATGCTCACTCCATTCCTACTTAAAAAGACAGAAGCCATCAATATGACAGCCTTGGAAACCAAAGCTCTTCTGTCATACACTAAACTCTGGCTTGAGGGCTTCTTCTGTCACAGAAATGCTGGATCAGGCATTTTTGGTCCTCTCTGGTCTGCAAAGTGCCAGCACAAGCATACAAAGCTGACACAAACTCTGTTTATTTACAGCTCTGGTCAGTTGGACAGAAATTCCCCTCCATGTGTGCACACCAAATCCAGACCCAGCCTGAACTGCTGCAAGAAGGCTGAGAGTGCACAGACTGAGCTTTAATTCTCACCCAATTATGCCCAAAGCAATCATGGTCCAACAACAGCAGCAGCAGGGATGCCACAGCCAGCCCCATCCTGATGCTGCTCTGAGAAACTGCTCCTGCCTCCTAAAGAGGTGCATCCCATGGGGTGTTTGGTGTCCAGACCTACCTTTGGGGCCAAAATAAGCCTTCCTGCTGTTTTCCAGCCCCTTTAGCCATTCAGGGGGTGGCAGATCATCAAAAGGGTGGTTTGATGCCCTGATGCTGGAGGGCTGCTCTGCTGGACCCAGTGTGATAGTGGCAAAGGGGCTCTCAGGGGGGTAGAAGACTCTCAGCTCTGGCTTGGACACAGCCCTTGGCAGCACTGTACATGAAGGAAAATCCCATTCAGCTGCAAGCCCAGATGAGGTCAGCAGGGCTGGCAGATTTGGAGTGGAAATGCAGATTGGGTCACTTCTGACCTGAGATTCCAGCCCCAAACATTCTATGATGCATTGGGAAGTGTTGGAAGATGCATCAGCCCAGCAAAATAACTTAGCAGAACTGCACCTCCTTAGACTCTGACCCATGGGAGGGCTCTTGTGGGGCTACTTAGGGCTTTGGGGGGACATGAGCACCTTTGGCCAATGCCCAGGCTATGCAGAGACTGCTGGCACTAACCTTAGGCCCCAACCAAGTCCCAGAGCTGCACCCAAACCCTGCCACACCATTTAGACCTCTCCATTCTCCCTCCAGTTTTAAATTCCCTTGAAAACTTCCATTATTTCCAGCAACCATTAGGCAGAAAGGAGGATTTCAGTCTGCTGGTGATGGGGGGGTGCTCTGAACACCAAACCCTTGAGCTCCAGCATGAACCAACATTGTCAACACTCATTTCAAGCATCCATACTCACACCAGCACAGAGGGGTCCTTGCATTAAGCACCCACATGCTAAATTACCATGCAAAAGCACCACAAGGAGACAATCCTGACTGCTGAGCACCTGGCTGGGTTTGGAAAGCATCAAGAGGATGCTCTTCTACCATAAACAGCTAGTGAGTGATGTCTCAGACCCAACTGAGGAGAGGCTGTGCTGGTTTTGGCTTCATGTCCAGCACAAAGTGACACTGTAAAGGTCTTTTTCAACACCAAAATAAAAGTTCCTTGTCTTCTAATGGGGGCAGGGTAGGTTTGTCTGGCTTCATTTCAGACCTATTCCAATAGGATGGCAACTAGGGTTTGAACTGAGGGTTTGAGGAAAGTGGAGCAGGGTGAAAGACAGGAGAAGGGATGGAAAGGTAAGAGGAGGAAAGGAGAAAAACCCATGTGAAAGCAGAGATTTCAGAGATGAGAGCTTGTCTGAGCACCATGGAAAAGCAACTGCAGAGCCCATCAGCAGCACAGCCCTTATCTGCAGGTATAAATGTCACCTTTCAAGGAGGAATCATCCAAAGGCAACATCTAAATGGCCAGAGTCTGTTTACTGCCATATCAGCTCAACCCTTTTATGTTGGCATCCTCAGAGTGGGTTAACCCCAACAGAAATTGCCATCAGAGGGAAGCCCCAAGCAGCACCACATGTGCTGCTGTGCAGACATCTATCCTGCAGAGCCAAACCATTCTGTGCATCATCAGTACCAGTGATAAACCCCCAAGACTCAAAGTTAGAGTGGTTTGGATTAGAAAGGACCTTTCAAGGTCACCTAGTCCAACCCCCTGCAGTCAGCAGGGACATCTGCAACTAGAGCAGGTTGCTCACAGCCCCAGACAACCTGACCTGGAGTGGTTCCAGGGATGAGGCATCTCCCACCTCTCTGGCCAACATGGGTCAGGCTCTCACCACCCTCAGTGTAAACCATTCCTTCCATCTCTCTAGTCTGAAACTTCTCTTTTAGCTCAAAACCATCAGCCCTTGTCCTGTCACAACAGGTCATGCTAAAAAGTCTGTCTCCAGCTTCCTTCTAGGCTCCTTGAAGTACTGCAAGGCTGCAGCAAGGTCTCCCTGGAGCCTTCTCTTCTCCAGACTGAACAACCCCAACTCAGCCTGGCCTCACAGCAGAGAAGTTCCAGCCCTCAGATCATTTCTGTGGCCTCCTCTGGACCAGCTCCACCAGATCCATGTCTCTGCTGTGCTGAGGACTCCAGAGCTGGCCCCAGCACTGCAGTTGAGGTCTCTCCTGAGCAGAGCAGAGGCAGAATCCCCTCCCTGCCCTGCTGGCCACACAGCCCAGGACACAGTTGGCTTCTGGGCTGTGAGCACCCATTGCCAACTCACATCCAGCTTTCCCACCACCACTACCCCCAAGTCCTTCTCCAAGAGAGCTGCTCTCAGACACATCACCTCCTCTATTTCCCACAAGAGGTGGGACCCACCCTGGCACAAACTACAGCCTCCAAAGCCAGTGCCTGCCCCCAATCCCTCCCATTCCCTCCTGCCAGCACAGCTCCAGCTTTTCCCAGCACAAGACTCCTGCCAGCCACGTAGGAGCTGATGAGTCAATAGGAGTTGATTAGAAGATGAATATTGAAGCACGTGCTCATTAACCACCCTGCTCACAATGACAGCATCTGGTGCCAGCTTTCTGACAGAGGAAAATCCAGGAATTCATTTAGTGCCTGAGTACATGGAGAATTGCATTCCTCCAGTGTGCTCCCTGCATCCCAACAGTGTAAACATCCCTAATGGCACAGGAATGTTCCTTCTGAAAGAGAGGCAGGAGCTCAGCCAGCCTTGGGCCATTTGCTTCTGAAAGATATTCTCATTGCTTTTCCTTTCCATTAAGCAGCTCCTGAACACTGAGGTTTAACTAGACTGTGACTTGGGGTTAGATTCCTAGAAGGTTTTAAGCTCACTAAGTGCCTGCTCCTGCTTGAAGGTTGTGTTGTGTAGCTGGGTGTTTATGAAGCTCCACCCTGGAGCCAGCTGCTCTTCAGCCACTAGCATCTCTGAAGGTTTTGGGAAGGGAGCTGAGCTTTCTGAAGAGCAGGAGAGCTGCATGTGAAGCCAGGGGACATGGCTGGGGCTTCTCTAGCACCAGGTAATACCAAATGCAATGGCCACCTATTAGCCTGACCTCAGGCAAGCACCTTTGTCTTTGCTGCCATAGGAAATAGAAAGGAAAACCTCCTGATGGTAGAGCAGATCCTTCATGTCAGAGTCACCTTCTAATATCTTCATTTGCCTTCTCTTGCCTGTATTTTTAATTCTCTGGTAGCAGGGCAAGTCAATAGTTCAAGGCTGTAAAGTAAGTTACTCCAAGTCCAATATTCAATTGTTATTAGATCACTTTGCCTCCGTGGGTGTAAGTGGCTGCCAGGTTGTGCACAGCATCTAAGACCTGAAATTACATTTCATAAGGTGGAGAAAATAGCCATGAACTGGATTTATGGGCTTGGGTAGGATATTACCAACCTCTGAAGACAGAGAGAGGCAGAAGAATAGAAAAGCACTTGTTCCAACACCTCTGCCAGCTTTTCATCCCCTTCTGGAGCAGATCAGCAGCTGATGGCAAGAGATAGAAGCACCACCACATCCAACATCATCCTGTGCTCTAGCTGTCATAAATCTGCCTGCTACCAGCTCATCACACAAGTCCTACACAACCCAGCAGGTCATCTCCTGAATTGGGAAGCTTCAGAGAGTCCCATTGATCTCTTAATTAACACTGGAGCTGGTCACACTCTCAGCCTCTCTCTCCCACCCAAACTGCAGCAATCTGAGGGGTTTCTGCTTGTCCCTTCTGGACAGAGCTTCCAGCAGAGCATCTTCTAGATATGCAAGATCTTTGCTTGGATTTGTACCACATGGAAGAGATGCAATGGCTTATTCTCTTAACCAGAGTGATTTGGGCTAAGAGGACAAGTGCAAGTGATGTTTTCACCTGGCAGGAGGGACCCTGGCTGGGACAATCCCAGCTGAGAGTGACACACTCTGGCTTACAGCCTGCCCAGCTCCTACCAAACCCACTGTGCACATCACTTGTGCACTGGCTCAGGTGTTCTCCAGAAACATGGTCTCCACTCTGAAAGCTTTTGGGCAGCATCAAATACTGGTGTGTGCCCTAGGAGTAAAAACATACTCTGAGAACCTTTACATTTGATGTGGACAAAGAGCTTGGGGTTTTGCCTTCTCCCATTGGAAGACATGGCTGATACCAACAGATTACACAGAATCCCAGCCTGGTGAGGGTTGGAAGGGACCTCTGAGGATCAGCCAGTCCAACCCCCCTGCTCCAGCAGGGGCACCCACAGCAGCTTGCCCAGCATCACCTCCAGCTGCCTTGGGAATCTCTCCACACAAGGAGACACCACAGCCTCTCTGGGCAGCCTGGGCCAGGGCTTTGCCACCCTAACACCAAACAAGCTTCTCCTCCTGTTCAGGTGGAACCTCTCACTCTTCAGATATTGATAAGCATATTTCCAAGTTCATAACTCATGTTAACACAGCCTCCTATTGGAGTTGAAGATAAGAGGAACATCTCACCAGGTGGGTCAGGACTTTCCTTCATGCTCCAAAAGGTCACATTTCACCCCACCTCACCACATCCATTGAGGCTTTTCTTTTCCCCCTCACACATTCTGCTTTACATTTTACAGCACCAGATAGTGGAGAAACTATTTACTTCCATTGAAAACACAACTCAACTAAAATAAACAGACAGCAGGAATCCCTCATTTACTGGTGGCTAAAGAATGTCCATTCACTTTGTAAAGCAACTGCAGGGAAGCCCTTAAAAAAACCACTCAAGACCCCCAGAATGCAAATGCATTTATCCAAGCTGTGTAGCTATTATTTTACTTTTTCTTTACCCCAGCCACACAGATCTGATTCATTTACAGGATGCCCCCACCCCAGGTCCTCCAAAATTGCTTAGTGACTACACACAGCAAGAGAAAGGGGTGGAAGGGACACAGCTGCTCTCCAGAGAAATCCTGACACAGTTCATGCAAACAATTTCTTATCTGTCAAGCAACCCAGCTCAATAAACAACCAATTCATCTGCCTCCCTGCTGCCTGGCAGTGTTTCTACTCACTCACTGCATTTTTTTCCTCCTCCTCCTCCTTACTCTTGTAAGTCCTAGAGGTGGCAGCTCTTTGCTCTGCTCACAGGGAAGGTTGCCAGCTAAACAAAACCTTGTCATTAAAGAAAATACTCAGGATCCTTGTTTTCATGGGTACCATGGGCTAAAGGCTACCTCCACCCAACACCCAAGCTCCTGCCAGAGGCATCTGGCTGCTCCCAGGCTGGGCAGCAGTTTCAGACTGCTCTACTCAAGCAGCACTCCATGGCAAACCACCTCATTCTCCTGCTGCCTGGGCTTAGCCTGCATCTGAGGGTAAACCCCAGTTGCTCCATCCCCAGTGACACCTCTCCAGCAGAGAAGGAGCACTGGGGAAAGGAGAGGAGACCCAGGGACTGAAATGAAAGCAGGTTTAATGAGACAACAAACCTGATACCAATAAAAAGTACATAAAGCTACACTTACCCCAATGAAGGTGCAGCAAACACATGGAAGAGGAAAGCTGTCCTCAGGAGAGAAACAAAGAGCAGGGCCAAAAAGAGCTCATAGAACAGACTCCCTCCTGCTCAGCTGAGTTCCCCCTTCATACTGAAGGGTATGGGATGAGATCCACCTGTAGCTGACTCAGCTCAGCTGCCCTGACTGACTCCAAACTGCTAACAACCTGCAGCTGGCCTAGGCTTTGTGTCCCAGCAAAGCCAGGAGGACACCTGCTCTTAGTGCTTAGTCCCTTAGTGTGTCAACCCAAAGCCAAAGAATCACAGCCTGGGGTGGGTTGGAAGGGAACTACCTTTGGAGATCACTTAATCCACCCCCTCCCTGGCTGGAAAAAGCCTTGAACCTCCTAGAACCCATGTGTGCCATTAATAAAGTGATGGGACATGGCTGGGGAAACCTTGCCCTGCCCTGGGCAGTTGCTTTGGCATCAGTTATGGCCATAAGGACCTTACTCAAGCCCTTGCAAGTGCTTTAACATGAAACATACTGTCCCCAAGGACATCCCTGGTACATGAACAACAGGCAACAGCCATGCCTACCCCTTTTCTTCTCTACAAGCCTCAAAGTTTGGGTCCCAGTGCCCTGCAAGGCTCATGCCAGTTAGGGAGAGACAGGTTGGCAGCTGCAGAGCCAATTCGACTGCTGCCATTGACTGGTTCCCAGACAACTGGCTGCATTCATGATACTCAGATGCTGTGAACATCTAAGACACCCCTAGGTTCTCACAGCCATACACAACACCCTCAGTGGCTCTGGGGCAGGGTGGAGGGTGCTGCTTTCTCCCAAAGGACAATTTAGTTGGGGCAGATCCCAGATTTCCCATCAGGTTTGTAGCTGGTGGGGGGAGGTGGCTCCATGAGTGTTCACACCATGGCTCTGCTTGCTGCTTCACCCTCCCAGCACCACCCCCAGACCCAAACAAAAGGCTAAAGCCCAATTTTGATGAAGTCAGAAGATTCAGCAGCAATAAAATCCCTTTCTACATTTCCTTTGATGGATATGAACCAGAGCTCTGACTTCAACTTGCTCTATAATCCACCTCCAAATAGAGTTTCCTTGCTTCTCTGCTTTACAGAACCATCAATCAGGCCAGGGGGAAGCTTTCCTCTGCCTTTCCTTCCAGCCAGCTGCAGATGGAGACCTGCCAGATGGGATCCCCAACCTACTACTGACCTGAGTTTCAGCAGGAAAGTATTTGCATCTGCCCTGGGCCAACAGGGATGTCATTTCTCAGAAACTCCTTCCACCCTTGGTTCAGTGATGCTGTTGCAGGGAGCTAGCACAGACAGAGCCTTCCCTGCTGACACATGGGTGCAGGAGCACTGGGCACAGAGGATATTCCTCCTCTGCTTCCCTTTCTGGTCCAACCACAGAAATTCAGTGACTGTGGCTGCAGCACAGTCTGGTTAGGAGTCAAACAGCATATGCTAAAATGTCATTTCTGCAGACCATAGAATCATGGAATGGTTTGGGTGGGAAGGGACCTTCAAAGGTCACCTAGTCCAACTCCCTGCAGTCAGCAGGGACATCTGCAACTAGAGCAGGTTGCTCACAGCCCCAACCAACCTGACCTGGGATGGTTCCAGGGATGGGACATCTCCCACCTCTCTGGGCAACCTGGGCCAGGCTCTCACCACCTTCAGTGGAAACCATTCCTTCCATCTCTCTAGTCTGAAACTTCTCTTTTAGCTCAAAACCATCAGCCCTTGTCCTGTCCCAACAGGTTCTGCTAAAAGGTCTGCCTCCAGCTTCCTTCTAGGCTCTTTTAATCACTCAAAGGCTGCAGTAGGGTCTCCCAGGTGCCTTCTCTTCTCCAGACTGAACAACCCCAACTCTCTCAGCCTGGCCTCACAGCAGAGAGGTTCCAGCCCTCAGATCATTGCTGTGGCCTCCTCTGGACCTGCTCCACCAGATCCATGTCTTTGCTGTGCTGAGGACTCCAGATCTGGCCCCAGCACTGCAGGTGAGGTCTCCCCAGAGCAGAGCAGAAGCAGGATGCTGGTTGCATTGCATAAAACTAGCTCTGGATGATTACCTTCACTTACTGGAGGTGGAAGCAGATATTTGTACTGCAAAGAAAAGTAAAATAGCACAGAGAACCCCCTGCAAGATGACCATGCAATTTATTAGCTCAAATCCCACCAGCCCCTGCACTCCAACCAGGCAGAGGTTTCTTCCCTTCAGCTTTCAGTACTGTCCCAGCTCCTTAAACACCAGCTTCCAGGTGGGGTTTTCATCTGAAACAAACACTGCTTGCTTTCCCTAATAATCTCTTAATTTCAGCTTGAGCCTGTTCCCTGCTGCTGGGAGCAGGAGGTTGTAGTTGCCTGTTTATGCAGAAGTGTTGGGATGCTGCCACTGTTTAGATTAGAGCCCTACTGGGAGGCTTCTCCTGGAAACACCCCATATATGGATTTCACAAGGAGAACAAAAAGCAAGAAGGGAGCAGTATTTTGGACCCAGCAGCAAGAAGAATCCCTGTCATTGCTGCCAGCTGGTGTCCTGGGTGGGCTTCTCAAGCTGGGAGCAGAGGAGAGCCTGTGGGGTCCAGCTCACTGGAATGGGACATCAGGAACAACTGTTGAGCAAGAAGCAGGAGAGGAATGAGGGCAAGTCTCTGCTGTTCTCTAGCAAACCTCTCCTGTGGTGTCTCAGCACCCTGAGTGACCTCCAAGTCAGGAGTGAGATCTGGCAGGTGCTGCCAGCAGAGGAAGATGGAGTTGGGAGCAACCTAAGAAGTGCTACTGGGAAGAGTTGGAGGGTTCACAGAGGGCTGAAAAGATCTCCTTCCTCTCTTCCCATCTGGTCACTGGGTTATTTAGCAGTTCAGCTCAATAAAATATGCAGAGATAGTGCCACAGGTTGGATGGCAGTACCTACATCTCCTTTTCTTGCCCCTTTTCCTCTGCCTGATGGAAGGTGACCCTGTTCCCACTGACAAAAACCTGTTACTCACTTCTCAAACACTGAGTTTGTTCATAAGAGCCAAAATTTGGGACATGCAATTCCCTGGGCCATTGAGTGGTTGATCAGCCCTTCTGTTCTCCTGCATTGCTCTGGGAGATTGGTGTGAGATGGGAGCTGCTCCTGGGTTACCAGTGATGGGACAAGAGGAAATGGCTTCAAGTTGCAGCAGGGGAGGTTTAGATTGGATAGTAGGAAGAATTTCTTCCCAGCAAGAGTTGTCAGGCACTGGCCCAGGCTGCCCAGGGCAGTGCTGGAGTCACCATCCCTGGAGGGGTTCCAAAAACACAGAGATGCTTAAGGCCATGGTTTAGTGGCATGGGGGTGGCAGGTTGACAGTTGGACTTGCTGACCTCAGAGATCTTTTGTAACCTCAATGACTCTGGGAATCTCTGCCTGGATGCCTCCCTCTAGACAAGTCCCTCCATGGTCTGGGTCTCTATCAATGACTTCTGCCTCATTATAAATCACCTTCTGCCAACAAGCTGCTGAAATCCCCAAGTTTTCTAACCCTCCCTTTCACCCTCACTCTCCACTTGAACTATAAATAGCCTTGGCATTTGGAGAGGGACAGCCTGCCTCCTGGAAATTGGATTGAAGAGTAAAATTGGCTGGACTCCTTGTTAAATTATCACTGTTATTCATCTTTCCAGATGTCCTCCCCTCTAAACACTGCCTGAAGTTGAAGCAAAGAGCAGAGCTGTGGAGGGAAGCTATTAGAAAAGATCTCCTGACAAACCTCAGGCACATGGGAAAGCCTTGGAGCATCTCTCAC
This sequence comes from Galbula dea, assembly GCA_013399015.1. NCBI lineage: Eukaryota > Metazoa > Chordata > Aves > Piciformes > Galbulidae > Galbula > Galbula dea. The sequence continues at coordinate 503,569 of VWZX01007609.1, forward strand.
CTTCCCCCAGAGAAAGCCTTGGCCATCTCATGGTTTAATGATGGTTTGGTGGTTGGATTTGCTGGTCTTAGAGGTCTCTTCTAACCTTCATGATTCTGTGATCTCCAGCTGTTCACAAGCCCTTGCCACAGCCACTCCTGCTCTTCCCCCAGGCAACATCTCCTGCAGCTTGCTGCTTTGCATGGAGGGAAAGGACATGGTTTGTGTGTAGGCTGGGGGCTTGATTTGAGACTTCTCAGATTTGGGAGGAATTTGGCTGAAAGGGAGAAATAAAATGAAACTTTCATTCAGTTCTTTGTACTTTAAAGCTTTCTCCCTCCTGCTGTTGTAGCTAACAGCAACTTTAAGCAGAGGTGTTTGGGTGTCTAACAGAAGCTTCACCAGCTCAAGGCTGATGCTGAAACCCTTTTTTGGTCCCCACACACTGTTAAGGCTGTCCCTTTGCTCACTTGCAGATGGGCAGTGCTTGCAAACCCATGGTCTTCTGATTTCCTTAAATCATTTCACATCAAACATGAACCAGTCAAGCTCATCTGGGTCAGGAGGTGATGTGGCTGGACTCTGCAGCCAGAGCCAGGTGGGAACCATGCCAGCCCCCAGTGGGTCTTGGGTTGCTTGCAGGAACACAGAATTATGTTATCATAGAATGGTTTGGGTTGAAGTGACCTTTAGAAGACATCTAGGCCAACCCCCCTGCAGTCAGCAGGGACATCTGCAACTACAGCAGGTTGCTCACAGCCCCAACCAACCTGACCTGGGATGGTTCCAGGGATGGGACATCTCCCACCTCTCTGGGTAACCTAGGCCAGGGTCTCAGCACCCTCACAAAGAACTTCTATCTAGCCTAGTTTTGAACCATCAGCCCTTGTCCTGTCCTAACAAACCCTGCTAAAAAGTCTGTTCCCATCTTTCTTCTAGGCCCCCTGAAGCACAGGACACAGTTGGCTTCTGGGCTGTGAGCTTTCCCCCCATCAGTACCACCCAGTCCTTCTCTGCAGAGCTGCTCTCCATCCCTTCATCCTCAACCTGGCTGGATAATGAAGGTTGCTCCAACCCAGGTATAGGACCTTACACTTGGCCTTGTTGAACCTCATGAGGTTCACACTGTCCCACTTCTCCAGCTTGTCCAGGTCCCTCTGGATGGATCCATCCTTCAGATATATCAACCACATCACTCAGCTTGGGGGCATCTGCAGACTTGCTGAGGATGCACTTGAGCACATTGTGTCAAGCCTCTCCTACAGGGACAGGTTGAGAGAGTTGGGGTTGTTCAGTCTGGAGAAGAGAAGGCTCTGAGGAGACCTTCTTGTGGCCTTCTAATATCTGAAGGGGTCTACAAGAAAGCTGGGGAGGGACTTTTGAGGAGGTCAGGTAGTGATAGAGCCAGGGGAAGTGGGTGTAAGCTAGAGGAGGGCAGATTTAGATTAGATATTAGGAGGAAGTTCTTCACTGTTTGGGTGGTTAGACACTGGAACAGGTTGCCCAGAGAGGTTGTGGAAGCCTCATCCCTGGAAGCTTTTAAGGCCAGGCTGGATGGGGCTCTGGGCAACCTGATCTAGTGGATGGTGTCCCTGGCAGGCAGGAGGGTTGGAACTAGCTGATCTTTAAGATCCCTTCCAACTCTGACAATTCTATGACTGATGAAGATACTAAATTGCCCTGGCCCCAGGATGGACCCTGTTTCATCTATGGATCCAATTCCAACATCCTCCTCTCCCCAAAACACACAACCAGGAGCAAGAGCACTCATTCATGTGCTTTTCTCAGCAGGCAACAACAACAATCACCCAGATTGCTGGCAGAGTTTCTTAGCAGCAGAGTTTGTTATTGCTCCTGCTGCTGTGACACCTTGAAGCTCTCCAGACTCCATCTGTAGGTTGGGTAACCTTCACTTCCAGAGGGAAAACCACAGCCTGGTGATTAGTGTGCCTGCAGCCAGGACTGCAGAGCTCTGCTCTGCTCCCTGCACCACTATTTTCCACCTCAGATAAATCACTGACTCTCTCAAGTCTCCAACCTGCCAAGAAAAGGACAGGAGGACTCCCCTTCCCCAGGGTGTTGAGAAGATAAATACATTAAAAACTGCAAGATATGGTGTCAATGGGGATTACAGAAATAGCTTTTGGGTTTGGCAGCTGCTTCTGCTCCAAACTTGACCTTAGACACAAGAAGTCTCCTCTCTGCACGTTGTTACCCAGCACAGTGGGAGCTGAATGTATTTATTTTAAAGGACTTTCTGGGCTTTAAATTGCAGCCTCTGTTCCTCACCTACATCAAAGGCACTTCTCTTGGCTGGAGAGGATAAGAGGCAGCAATGGAAGCACACACACCCCCTGTCTGTGCCTCTACCTCAGCACTTGCTGTCCCTCTGTGAGCCACACTTGAGCAGAAGCACAGCTCCCAACCTGTCTGCAAACACCCAAAGGTCTCAGCCTCACCTCAGACCTGAGCAACACATCAAGACATCAGCTGCCTTATTCCAGCAGTCTCCAGAATGACAACCCCAGGAATCACATCCCTCTAAGCCAGACTGTGATGCTTTGGGTTTGAATTCCACCCTGCAGCAAACTTACCCAGTTGGAGTTGGACTAGATGATCCCCAGATGTCCCTTCCAACCCCTACTGCTCTGTCATTTGGTGACAAGCTCCAGGAGACTATTTGGGGGTTATCTACACTTCTCTGATGCAGTTACACACAGACTACATGTGTATATAATGCAGACCTATATTTTATAGCTTGAAATCTCCACCCAGTGAAATATCTCATTATTTGTAGATATTTGTACCAAAAGCTCTGCCATGTGTCTGGCCATGCTCAAAGGGTTAGGAACAATGTCTGCACTGCAGGAGTTGTTAGGCATTGTCCCAGGCTGCCCAGGGCACTGGTGGAGTCACCATCCCTGGAGGGCTTCAAAAACCATCTAGATGTGCCACTTGGTGACATGGTTTAGTGGCATGGAGGTGTTGGGTTGATGGTTGGACTTGCTGATCTTGGAGGTCTTCTCCAACCTTCATGTCTCTATGATTCTACTCTGTGATGCTCAAAGTGCTGCCAACAGAGCCCAGGAGGAGCAATCCCAGCCAGTGGAGCAATAAAGCAATATTAAAGCCCAACTCACTGCCCTAGGTGACTCTGCAAGGGCTTTCCCACACCTCCACAAAGCTGCTTGGATTTGCAGAGATGATGTTTCATCAGCTGGGAAGGCACCACGGGGACCTCTGTGCTCACCAGGGCACAGAGCCCCACCTCTCACTGCACTACTTTTAATTAACATAGGGAATGTGGGCTGGAGCTGCCTGCTTTAGCACTAGAGGAGAGCTGGATTTGGAGCTGAAGGAGGTTAAGAAGAGAGAAAATGAAGTGAAATGAAATCAAATGATAAGATGAAATCAAATGAGAAGGTGAAATAAAATAAAATAAAGTAAAATAAAATAATATATTTAAAAAATTAAATCAAAAAATCAAATCAAATCAAATCAGAGTAAAATAAAACCACAAAATAAAACAATAACTCATTTCAGCCATACACAGCCTGCAGCAGGATTTGACAGAACAAGAAAAAACAAGGGGGGGGTGTGGAAATAAAAAGCAACATCTGAGGTTTTCTTGCTGCTCCACCAAACCTGTTCCCTGCTGTGTGCTTCTCACCCATCAGAAAGTCACTCACTCAAGCAGATGTGATCAGGTTGGTGTTTGGCAAAGCCACCACTCCTTCCTGCCTCACAACCTGTCCAGACCCCAAACTGGTTCAAAATGTTTCCAGAAAGCAGCTCTTTCCTCATCTCTTTGGTGGAGCACAGGCAGCTCCTGCCATGTCCAGCTCACTGTCTCCTCTGAGCAGTTTCTCTGCCATTAATCCAATTTCCATCCTTCATTGTCACTGTATTTCTCTTAGTGGCTTCAAAAGTTGCACCAGGGGAGGCTGAGATTGGGCATTAGGAAACATTTCTTCCCTGCAAGAGCTGTTGGGCATTGGCCCAGGCTGTCCAGGGCAGTGGTGGAGTCACCATCCCTGGAGGGGTTGAAAAGCCCTGGAGATGTGGTGCTGAGGGCCATGGTGATGGTTGATGGTTGGACTTGATGGTCTTAGAGATCTCTTCAACCTTCCTGGTTCTGTGACCCTGTGAGGCTCATGCCCATGTGCTTCCACCTCAGGCACCCACTGAGGCTCTGCAGCTCACCTTTAAAGTTACCACTAAAAGCCACCTTTTCAGGAGGGCAAAATGTAATGAATTCACCTGAAAGAGAAGCTCTAGGAGTGCTGGATTTGCTCCTGATCACCAGCACCAGCTGGGAGGAAGGGAGAGAGGTGACCCAGTGCAGCCCAGACAGGATTGGCTCTGTTTCTCTCACACCCACACAGATCTTTTCCATTATCTCCATGGAGCTTTCCAAAAGTCATTTGTGTGGCCCCTGCATGCCTGCCAAGTCAATCCAGTTCTTCCAACAGAGATCTTTCATGCTTGTTACACAGGAGAATGGATCTTCTAATCCTAAAAAGTCATCCACAAAACAAAAAGGAAAACCCCAAACAATAACAATCCAAGATAAAAATCCCAGCTAGATCTGTCAAGGAAATGAATGCTTTGAAAAGCAATGGGAAGTAGAAAATAACATGGGTAACTGAATCTGTCACAAAATACAGCTGATATGAAATCAACACCTAGAGAGGGCTGGAGGCAACCCAAGGCATGTGAGAATCATAGAATAGTTTTGGTTGGAAGAGACCTTTAGGATCCTGGAGCTCAGCTGTGAATCCAACACTCCCAGGTCACCACCAAACCATCTCCCTCAGCACCACATCTCCAGGGCTTTTCAATCCCTCCAGGGATGGGGGACACCACTACTGCCATGGGCAGCCTATTCCAGGGCTTAACAACATATCTGGGGAATATATTTCTTCTAAGGTCCAACCTAAACCTCCCCTGGTCCAACCTTAGGCCATTTCCTCATTGTTTATCCCCTGGGAGAGGAGCCCAAGCCCCAGCTGGCTCCAGCCTCCTCTCAGGGAGTTGCAGAGAGTGAGAAGGTCTCCCCTGAGCCTCCTCTTCTCCAGACTAACCAACCCTTGCTCCCTCAGCTGCTCCTCAAACTTGTGCTCTAGACCCTTCCCCACCTTCCTTGCCCTTCTCTGGCCACACTCCAGCACCTCAATGTCCTTCTTGAAGTGAGGAGCCCAAAACTGAACCCAGGATTGGAGCTGTGACCTCCCCAGTGCCCAGTGCAGGAGGCCAATCCCTGCCCTAGTCCTGCTGCCACCCTAGTGCTGCTCCAAGCCAGGATGCTGTTGGCCTTCTTGGCCACCTGGGCACTCTGCTGCCTCAGCTTCAGCTGCTGGTGACCAGCAGCTCCAGGTCCTTTTCCACTGGCAGCTTTCCAGCCACTCTGCCCCAAGCCTGCAGCATTCCTGGGGTGGTTATGACCCACATCTAGGACCCAGCACTTGGCCTTGTTGAGCCTAGGACAAATGTGGCAGCAGAAGATGTGAAGAGCAGCTTTGTTAAATAAAGAAAACCTAAAACACACAACTTTCTTTTTTTTTTTTTTTTTTTAAATTAAAAAAGAAATTGGCTTATTTTCCCTAATTAAATGCCAAAATTGAACAATGGGTAATTAGTATGTGGAACAGCCAAGCTGCAATTTAGTTGTCTCACAGGGGAGAGCTCAACAAGTGGCACTTCCACCCCAGCACCATGTGTCTCAGCATAGATTTGTTTTTCCCTCTTCCTTTGATCTCCCTAGCTGGGAGGATCTCATCTACAAAACTGGGACAACTGATGGCAGAACAACCAAAGAGAAGCAGAGATCAGCTGTTAAAGATCTCCACCTTCCACTCAAGCTCCTTTGGAACCTCCTCCTGTCCCTGTCCCCACTGGGACCAAGTCAAAGAGGCAAAGCCCAAATGGGGATCAAAAGGTCTGTTGGCTTCTGGCAGCTGATGATGCCAAGATGAGTGATAAATAATGCATCAGAGCCAGGGCTGGAGGAGATAGATTCATACCTTCAGCACCACTGAAGTTATACAAGATGTGGTGTCAGAGAAGGGCTGGAGCACTCAGTAATTCCCATTTCAAGCCCCAAACCCCAAACTGGTTAATCCTAATCCAGTTTAATCCAGTAGGAATCTCTGTCTCTTTCTACTGGCTGGGCCACATGAGAGGTTCCTAGCTGCTCCTTGCTACGAAACCTCATTTCTTAGTTGCAGCAAGGTCTCAGACTCTGGGGTGTCCCCTGGTAAGGGTTACTTCACCCCAGATTCACTGCAGAGATGGCTTCAAAAGGCAAAAATGGGGCTAAAAGCCCCAATCTGCTGTGATGGGCAGGGGGAACATCAGCTCTTTGCTGTTCAGCCAAGCCTCCACCATAGCCCTGGCACCTCTGGAAACATCCAAGGTCTCCAGTTTGGGTGAAACATCTCAGAAGGACAAGTCTTTGCCTGGAGACCAGACAAAATCCCCCAGAAAATCAGCACAAAGCCAGGAGTGAGATGGGCAATGGGGTACAGAATTGAAGGGTAAAGGTGGCAGGACTCCTGAGAACAAACATTGTTATTTTCTCCCCCAAAAAGAGCTCTGAGTTCAAAGTTGGATCAGTCCCAGCCCTGTCCAAGATGAGATCATGATTCCTTTCATTCCTGAAACCACTTCTCAAAGCTGCTACTGGTTGAAAACTTTGGGATGGTGCAAGGCTGGCTTTGAAGTGCCTGACCACATAGCTCTACACCCACTGCTGAGCACACCCAGGTCCCCAGGGACTCCACTAGACACATGGCCAAGAGCCAGAGGAGACCTTCAGTGGGAAGGTGACCTGCCCTTCACCTCTCAGAGAGACACCTACACCAAGGTATGGATGCAAAACATGACAACACCTGATTGCTGCACAGATATTCAATGGGCTTGGGGTTTTTTTGCAGCCTGAATGTTTCTGAATCAAGGATTTGTCCTCAGGGAAACCTCTGCAGTATTCCAGCAGTGGGAGCATGTGGCTGGTGGGCAGAGGTTGACAGAATCCTCTCTTGCAGAAAGCAAACAAACTGAGTGAAGAGAGAGAAGTGCCAGTGGGGGCCAGGCTCTGCAGAGATCCTGTCACATCTGTTCTTCAGACAGCAGTCAGAAAGAAATCAAGGTTGCTGTCAGATCAACAGCAGCTGCACAACCCCTCTTGGTGAGGACTTCACCACCAAAGTAGCAGAGATCTCAGGATTTCACCTTCCATCTCCATCATCCCCATCCCCTTTGCACCCTGGGGTCCATGGTGACCCCCCCAGGATGCAGCTGTGGAGGAGGGTTTGGTGACAGCAGACACAGACATCCTCTTGCAGCACCTCCAAGCTGGTGGCTTTCCTCCAGCAGGGCTTCCCCACCAAACAGGACCAAGCCCTTCATCTCCATCACAGCCTTGCTGGCCAAAAATAAAGCTCCCAAGCATCCAAGCATTGGACATGCCATTACTGACCAATCAATGCTATTGATTAAATGATAAGGGAGAGCAGCAGGACAAAGAGGCAGCAGGAACTGCTAATCTCATTTTGAAGTAAGCTATAAAACATGACCACCTGGGTTTTTGGTGCTTCTGAGGACACCAGTGGTTTCCTCTCTTTTCTGCTGGTACCAACCCTGAGCAATCAAATTGAGCAACAGCTTGCTGTCAAAAATGGAGAGGAAAGATATTTCTCCCTGGACTTGGGGAGATGTTCCTTCAGGACACAAAGGATGGAGAAAGATGGAGCAGCCATGAGAGCCAGGAAGCAGCCAGAGCACTGGGAAAGAGCAGGAGGCTCCTGGGAATAAGAACAGGACAAGCAGTGCTTAGAGACAGCCAAGGTCAACAGCTGGCCTCAGGGGAACAGGCAGCAGGAGGTCAAGAGCATGCAAAGGAGCTGAGTGGAAGAGTTAAGCTAAAAAATGATGATGATAATAAAATAATACTAGCAGCTGGTGTCCCAAGCAGGCTGCTGCCTTCACAGCCTTCTTCCAGAGCTGGAATCACCACCCCAAGTCAGCATTGTTCCTCACAACTCTCAAGGGCCTGGGGTGGTGGAAGCTGCTGGCTTAATTATTTGGCTTCTTTATCTGTTGTCCTTCTAAGGCAGGGGTCTGGAAGGCCACAAGCTTTCTGACATCCCTGGGACAACCTCAGGAGTGCATTAGGCACCAGACAACTTCAGGAGTGCAGAGCCACCTCCAGCAGCATGTATGCCCCAGGAGCAGCAGGAGCCTGGCAGGCACTGGGATTTCAGAGGATCCTGGCCAATTAGCATAGTTTTATGGCAATAACCTTTTTTTTCCTCTTTTTTTTGAGGCTTTTCCCTTCCAGCCTTAACTTCTGAAGTCAGATGTCTGCCTAGAAATCAGCTTTCTTTCCTTGTTCAAACAGCCCCAGTCCATGCAGCCTTATTCACCCCAAAGCACACAGAAGGCAGGCTGAGCCAGAAAGCTGGAGATGAAAAGGAAAATCTTCATGGCTTGAGGTTGGGAGCTTTGTCTGGGCTTAGTTTTGGTGGGATGGGGAAGGTTGAGGTTTTGGGGTTGTTTTAGCTTACCATTTTGAAGCCAGTTTCATGATTTTAGCCCTGAAAGACATACATGAAACATTTCTTCAAATGGGAAAGCTTTGAATTCTGTGTAACATTGAATAATTGTCCACTTGCCTCTCTGTGAGTGAGCAAAGCAGATAGTTCTACCAGCCTTGGTCCCCTGCCACATTCAGAGGCTGCTCCCCATGCCTGAGCATCCTGCTGCAACATTTGGGCTGCTGCAAAAAGCCGACCAATCAACCTAGTAGTTTAGTTGGGTCTGCCTCCAATAAAAGACTTCATGAAACTATTTCTATTACCAGGGAGTTTTCTGCTTTCTTGCTGGCTGTGTGAGACAGGAGGATGTGCTGCTAATTCCAACACTGCTCTCAGAGAAATTTGTTCAAGGAATTTTCTTGTTGGTTTTGTTTGATGAGAGGAAATACGACACCAAAATCAATTTATGGAGTCCATTAACAGGTTTGCCCCCATCAAGGACCAAAAAAAAACCTCATCCACATCCTTCCCCTCACCCCTTCAGCAGTATTAAATTTGCAGGGAGAGGCTGAAACAGCCTCAGCATTTCAATGGTCTCTGAAACCCATGCAAAGTCTCTTTTTAATTATACTTTCTGCATTTGGGATTCAAGCTTTGCAGTCCAACTCATTCATATGTTTTGACAGAAGCTGAAGTGACAAACAGGTAAAATCTGGATCATGCCACCCAAAATCAGCCCTTGGAATGCCCCTGAATGGAGCTTCTCTGCAGGAGGTTCCTTCTTCCAGGATAAGGAACTGAAACTCTCCATTGATTAGGGGACAGATGAGATCCTCCTGGAGAATCTCAACCAGCCTGAGGCTCAGCTGTGCTCTGGTCCACCAAAGCCCATGATCAGGACCCTGCCTGCTGGTTGTCTGTCTGTCCTTCCCAGCCACTGTCTCTCATCCTAGCCCAGCATCATCCTGAGGATGCTCCTGTCCTCCCCCAGGACATAGGGGTTTCCCTTTCAGCTTTCCCCAGCAATATAGAATGCCAGAGTGGTCAGAGTTGGAAGGGATCTCAAAGATCATCTAGTTCCAACCTCCCTGCCTGCCAGGGACACCATCCACTAGATCAGGTTGCCCAGGGCCCCATCCAGCCTGGCCTTAAAAGCTTCCAGGGATGAGGCTTCCAATATCTAGCACCCCTTTGGGCCACCACTCCCAGCTCTGACACTCAGTTTCTCTTTTTCTTGCTTCTACCTTGTAGAGCCAGACTTCTACCTCTCCAACAAGTCCCAACTGCTTCAGGAGAGCTCTGACCTCCCCCACACCTACCCCAAGTGCCACATCCAGGTGTCACCTCCACAGCAACCAGATTTTGCAGGGGAGTAGACAACACCCCAGCAATGCCCACCTGCAATGAATATCACTTTGGAGACAGATAGAGCTGTTTATTGGAGTATCTCAAGTTCTTTTAGATTCTTCTAGAGGGTCTAAAATCCAGGCAGTGGTTTCCCCAAGACCATCTGGTCTGTCTACACAATGGCAAGAGTCTTTTGACACCCCCTGGGCCATTATTTCCAGCCCTGGGAGATTTCTTGCCATCCATCTCCTTTTTTAACCTGTTCTTGCAGGTCAAAGTGAACTGTTAACAGCTCAGGGCTTCAGTTCAAATTTGATTATCATCTTTTGGTTTGGGGTTTTTTTTGGTTGTTGTTTGAAGAGGAAGAAAGCTCTACTGCAAAAAAAAAAAAGCTTGATGGAAATGGTAAAACTCCAAGTAGGTGCAGTGGAAAGAAAAGCCCACAGCTCTGCTTTCAGATGCCTGAGTTGAAAACCTGATTTTCTTCTGCTTTTCCCTATGCAAAAGACTCAGCAGCACCAAGTCCTAGAGGGGCTTACAAGAAAGCTGGGGATCAACTATTTAGCAGGGAATATAGTGATAGGAGAAGGGGAAATGGTTGTCAACTAAAAGAGGGAAATTTAGACTAAATGGAAGGAAGATAATTTTTACACTGAGGGTGGTGATACACTGCCCTGGTCCAGAGGAGGCCACAAAAATTACCCAAGGGCTGGAACCTCTCTGCTGTGAGGCCAGGCTGAGAGAGTTGGGGTTGTTCAGCCTGGAGAAGGCTCCAGGGAAACCTTACTGCAGCCTTGCAGTGCTTAAAAGGGGCAATAAGAAAGAAGGGGACAGACCTTTTAGCAGGGCCTGTTGGGAAAGGACAAGGGCTGATGGTTTTGAACTCAAAGAGGAGATTTAGACTAGAGAGAAGGAAGAAATGTTTCACACTGAGGGTGGTGAGAGCCTGGCCCAGGTTGCCCAGAGAGGTGGGAGATGTCCCATCCCTGGATCCACTCCAGGTTAGCTTGTTTGGGGCTGTGAGCAACCTGCTCTAGTTGCAGATGTCCCTGCTGACTGCAGGTTGGACTAGATGACCTTGGAAGGTCCTTTCCCACCCAAACCATTCTAGTATTCTAAGCCCAAGACCCTGCCCCCTCCAGCAGTGCCAATCCTGTGTATCTGTGTTAAACCTTTCTACCCATTTTCCCCTGACAGCTTCACCAGCAATAAAATCACAGAGGAATTTCTGTTGCTTTTCCAAGTCTGTAGTCCAACACAAGCATCTCCCATCATTATGGAGGAAGACACAGTGATGGTAACTACTTCCAGGTAGGAAAAGGAGTGTAAAGTCCACCACTTCCACTACAGGTTTCTACAAAGCAGGATAGTCAAGGCAGAGAGGCAACACATCATCTGGCCAGGAGACCATTTGGACTTCCCAAGGACTTCCCAACAAAGGAAATGGGATCAGACTCTCTTCCCCATTCCCAATCTTATGTAAAAGCAATAAAACCCAAATCCAACATCTGGGCTGGCTGCACCCTGGGATTTGTGTGTGACATTGTGTAACGTGGGAACAGCACCAAAACTAATCAACAAAATTATCTCCCTCTAAAGCACTGCAATCCAACTACATTTCTTTGATGTATTTGGTAGCTTTCCCCCCCCTTTTTTTTTCCCTGGCTATCTGGGTTGAAGAAGAAATAAATATCTCTGTAATCCACAGCTCAGAGTTACATGAGGGTGGGGATAGAAAACCCCCACAGCAGCCTAGACCTGAATTTCCCTGCACCAACAGCATTTCATTTCCAGATGGAAATAACACACTTGGAACATTTCCTGCCCAAATTGTGTCTGCATGCAGTTTACACTTCAAAACCTTTCAAAAACTCAGCCCTGACACTGATCTCCATGAATACTAAGGGAGCATCTCCCACCCTCTGCAGCCAGGGAGGAAGTTTTCTGAGGTCTCTCCTTTCACCAGCTTGGCAGGGAAAGGGTGAGAGCCTGAGCAGGAGCTGCTGAGGGAGAGCTGGGGCTTGACCTTGCTAGGGGTTCAGTCACAGTTACTGCTTGAAGGGTTGCAGTTTGCCATCCTAAAGTCAAGAGGAGTGTGGGAGGGATAAAAAGCCTGGTGTTGAGCTAGACACCAACATGCTTCATCTCCTCATGACTGAAAAATGAAGTCTCCATCACCCTGGATTAAAGATGCTTCCTCCCCACCCCCCATATAAAGTTGTTTCCACCCCTGTGTTTTGCCTGAATCCCTGCATAACTCACCCTGAAGCCCATGGACCAGAGGCATCATCCTTCCTCTTGCTGCCTTAAATCAACCTGTCCTCTGTGAAAGACTCAGAGCTTCACCCCAGCAGTGGCTGCAGCTCCTGAGCAGTGATGGATCACCCTCATGGAATCCCAGAAGCACCTGGCCAATGCTCTTAGACACATGGGATGACTTTGGGGTTGTCCTGAGCACAAACAGCAGTTGGACTTGATGATCCTTGTGGGTGCCTTCCAACTCAGGATATTTGGTGACTCTGTGACCCTCTTCTGTAAAGCCTCTAGGAGATCTTTGACATCAGCCCAAGGGCTGTCTCCTAGTCATGACCCACCACAGGTCCTCAGGGTCTCACCTGCTTTGGGATGACTGCTGAAAGCTTCAGGCTTTTTGCAGCTTTGCCAGGGCTCCTTTCCCCAGCCCCAGGGATCAACCTGCTCCCATGGCATGTGGCTGGACCTGCCACAGAAACCCTCCCATGAGGTTTGAGCAAGAGCTGCAGGTGACATCTAGTTGCTGCAAGATGATTAGTTGAGTGTAAGCAGCCTTGGTTAGGAAAGCTAAGTATTATGTGCAAGACTTCTTTGGGGTTTGTTTGCTTCTTATGTGATTGAAAATAAATCTCAACCTGAAATTCAGAGTATTTCAGTGGGGATGGGAGGATGGGAGAGAGAAGAGAGGTTTCACTGAATCCCAGCATGGTGGAGGGTTGGAAGGGACCTCTGGGGATGAGCCAGTCCAACTCCCCTGCTCCAGCAGGGTCACCCACAGCAGCCTGCCCAGCATCACCTCCAGCTGCCTTGGCAATCTCTCCAGAGGAGACTCCACAGCCTCTCTGGGCCAGGGCTCCAACACCCTCACACCAAACAAGCTTCTCCTCCTGCTCAGCTGGAACCTCCTGGCTTCCAGTTGGTGCCCAGTGCCCCTTGGGCTGGCCCTGGGCACCACTGAGCAGAATCTGGCCCCAGCCTCTTGCCCCCAGCCTTCAGCTCTTGCTGAGCATTGAGCAGATCCTAACTGATGTTAAGACCACACTCACGAATCCCACACCATGTCCCACATCACAAAACTAACTCAGGCAGACAGCTCAAGGACTTGCACAGCTCAGATCTGCAGGGAAGAGACAGTTGGGTGAAGAGGGGAGGCATGCTGCTGCTTTCCCTCAGCTCCAATCCCACAGCACTCCCTACCACTCTCCCCATGACTTTCCACAGAGGACAGGCACAGATGCAGAAGGACTCTGCAACAAGAGCTCCACAAACCATATTAGCTTGAAAAAAAAAAAGCCCAATCTGCCTTTCAATCAAGCTAGCCTGAATACCTAAATAATACAATCTCTTTTCAAGATGATGTGATCAAAAGTGACATAAGAGAAATAAAAGGGGGAGGAACAATAAAGATTTAAAAAAATAATAAAAGAAAAGAGGAATGGGTTGTCCTGGCAACTGCCATACCTTCCCAGCTCTCCAAGATTATTGGGTGAAATCAATGTTTTCTAATTAATTTCACCCAAGGTGGTGTTTATCAGAGGGTGACCACTTCCCATTTTGCTGGAGAAAGGGTGATTTGCTTGCAGCTGAAGGATTGCAGTGGTGGGCTGGCTTTGAGCTAAAGGCAATGCTGGCATCCTCTTTTAATTGGGCAGAGCTCAACTTGAAACAATCAGAGTTGATATTGGGAAGAAAGCCTCAATCAGGCTCTCAGATGAAGAAGAAGAAGAGCTGGCTGTAAACAGCCTCTCCCATGCAATGAGAGAATTCCACTGTCATTACTCCTGACCTAAAATGAAATCACCCCCAGCAAGCTGAAGTCTGAACCTCCCTGAGAACATCAGCATTTCCACCAAGCTTGACAGCCTGGGGACTTCATGCCAAGGAGTCAACTTGCAACCTGCAGTCCTGCCCAGCAGCCTCTCAGCCAAGGGCAAAGATGGCAGAACTGGAATGACAGCCTTGGAGAAAGGCTGCCAGGTTTAATCAATCTCCCTCCAAGCTGATCTTTCTCCTCCAGGCACTGCCTGGAAGCTAAGCAGGGACTGGTGGGAGCTGCAGACACATGGAGAATGGCAAGGTGGTGGTGGTTGGTGTGGTTTGGCATGCAAAGTTTGGAGGCCCAGGAGGAACAAATGAAAAAGAAGGAAGAAGAAGAAGCATCAGATTTGGTTATCAACCCAGCAAGAAGTAGAAATCCTAGTGCAGAGAAGTTAAGATGCTCCAGGCTGCACGGGCATCCTGAGATGGTGCAACCTGCAGCACACATGGGTGCTATGAAAAGGCAACTGCTTGGGAGAGAGAGAGAGAGAGCAGCTTCAGCACATCTCTTAGGCCTTTGAACTCCAGGACCTCTTGAGATAAACAGTCTAAATTAAGCAGCAAAACATTCCAGGCTTCCTAGCAAAGCCATCCATTTTGGAGAAGCCCTTGGAAAGCAAAGCATCTAGCAGAGATGGCCATGGGACAGCAAAACATTCTAGGGTGACTCCAAGTGGCTTGCAGAGATTTACACACAAAATGACCCTTTTACTCCAAAATTCAACAATTCAAGGGTT